>CM053784.1:677099841-677699841 GCA_028749045.1 Cupressus sempervirens | reverse complement strand
GATTGGGTGGAAAGAAAAAACTTTAAGTAGTGTAGGTAAGCTCCAACTTTTGACTTCTTCACTCTAGGGTATCCCAATTTACTTCCTCTCCATGTTCAAAATCTCTCAAGCAATGGCTGAGAAACTGGAGAAAATCCAAGGAAACTTCCTTTGGTTGAAGGGGGAGAAGAACAAGCTAAGGCTGGTGAGTTAGGATACTATGTGTAGACCAAAAAATAAAGGTGATTTAGGTATAAGAAAGATTACAGACTTAAACAATGCTCTCCTTACAAATTTCGGTTGGAAATTGGCAAATGATGAAGCCAACTGGTGTAAGATACTCAAAGCTAAATACCTAGGGAACTTGAATTATATTCATTGTATCTCAAGAAATGGCCTTCTTGTGGGGTCCAAGATATGGGTTAACATTTTTTTTATTTTTTTAATTGCTAAGGGGAGGAGTGAGGTGGTTGGTGGGAGAGGGTAGCGAAGTTAATTTTTGGGAGGATACTTGGTTAACAAGAAAACCTCTAGTTAGAACAAAGTTTGGTATCCTTAGAGAGCACCTCTTGTTGTAGGCAGGAAGCAAGGTGATAGATTTCATTAGGCTGGGTAGGAGATGGAAGAAGTTAAAACTACATGAGGGTTATGTAGATGGAGGTAGTCTAGTTAAGGAATTAGAGGAGCTCCTCAAAGGTTACTAAATTCTAGGGGTGGCTCAGGATGACACCTTCATTTGGAAGGGAACCTTATCTAGGGTTTTTTTTTCTGTTGCTTATGCTTATAGGATGATTTTGAGAAATATTTGGAGCCTAATTATTGGTGGAAATTATTCTGAAGGTCAATATTTGTTGGATATAATTGTCTAATTGTGTGTTGTCTTTGATGTCACACAAATTTCATATTAGTTTTTAGTTAGTGCCTACAGAGCTCATTGGGTCAGCAAGACAATTTTCCATGTTTACTGAGATCACTTGGGCATCGAAGGAGATTATGGTAGAAAGTAGTGTTAACTAAGTTCTCATGGTAAATGAAGGAAAGTTGGTCAGAGTTAGTGTTCACCGAGTTCACTCGGTTGCCAAAGGATTTTGCAAGTTTACAGTGTTAACCAAGCATCTGTTGGTTAACATAGGAGATCATTTTAGGATCAGTGTTTACTGAGCAGGTTCGACTATCAAAGGATTTTGTTGATTTGGGATATGAAGTTTTAATTATTTTAAGTATTGATTCCATCCAACTATGGTGATGATTATTGGTCATTGTAATTTGTATTGAGCCAACTTTACAATCTGAACAATATAAATATAAGGTCAAGTTGTGATTTTCAGTAGTATGCAAGTGTATTGATTGATTGAGAAGGAAAGTGTGTGAGCGAACTTGAAGGATGGTCAAATATCCTTGTGGAGCAGCAAGGTAATATTTGATCAGAAGGATCTACTATGAAGCAAAACAAAGATCTATAATCAACAATTTAGTTGCATCTCAATCAGGTCATTTCATTGTTAATTTCTTACCATTGTAGTAGTGATCCAAAATCTCTTAACAGAGTTCATTTAACAGCCAGTTGTAAATCCTCTAATAGGGTGACAGTTCAATTGAATTATTTTAAGACCTTTTACAAGCCCACTCCTAACAGGGTGATTAAATCCTCTAACAAGGTCACACCTAATAGTGTGTTTTGTAACCTTTAACCAAGTTAGCTCCAAATAGGGCTCACTTCAGAAGAGTGAAAATTCGTAACTAGTTACATTGGTGATTTTTCTCATATTGGGTTTCCACGTTAAGTCTGGTCTCTCATGTGTTCATGTTATTTCTTTTATTCTTGCAAGATTAATTATTGGTAATGTGTTAAGATCTGATAAAAGTAATTCACACTCTACATTTACTGAGTTACAACATTTTCAGTGTGTTTATTGAGTAACAACACCAATAAGTTTTCTAAATTTTATTGTTGGCATCTAAGGGATCTGGGAATTATTTTTTGGTAATTGATTCACCCCCCTCACCCACCCCCCCTCTCAGTTGCTCCATCTATATTTCGAACAATTGGTATCAGAGCTTTTAGTGCTTGTAAGAAAGGTTTCAAGGACCTAAGCTAAAGATCATGATTTCTTACAAGAAATAAATTCCAAAGCTTAATAGAGACAACTTTTCAGCATGGAAGGGACTCATGAGACTTCATTTGGCTTCCATTGGTGATTCAAGATGCAAATATCTTGATGAAGAATACGCAACTGCTACTGGTACATTATTTGTTGGAGATATTGCTAAGAAAAAGAACCATAACACCATGATAATAGGCATTGCATCTTCTCTTAGCTATGAATAATTTGATGAGATCAAGGACTACAAAATTTCTTTTGATGTGTAGAACAAGCTAAAGGACATCTATGGCGGTGATGAAAATGTGAAGAGAGCCAAAGTAGAAAGCCTTAGAGGACAATTTGATCAGATGAGAATGAGAGAAGATGAAAATGTTGCCAAATATGTGGAAAGAATCAAAGCCAGTGTTAGTGCAATTAAAACATCTAGAGAAGAAATTAAGGAAGAAACTATTGTAAGTAAAGTTCTCAGAACATTGCTTCCTATCTATGCAATTAGAGTATCTACTATTCAAGAAAGGAGGTGTGATACAAGCCATAAGATAACTTTGGATACCTTAGTGGGAAGATTGACAACTTTTACGTTAGACAACTTTGACAATTATGTTCCAGCTTCCAAGAATATTGAATATGCATTTGAGGCCAAGCTTTCACTTAAGGAGAAAGGCAAGAAAATAAAGGAAATTTAGTCAGAAAGTGAATAAGAATCAGAGGAAAGTTTTGATAGTGATCTTGAAGTTGTTGAAGCTTTACTTGTAAGGAAATATTCTAGAGGCAGAGAAAAATACAAAGATAAAGTTCCCCTAATATATTTTTTATGTGAAGAGGTTAGTCATAATTCTACCAGGTGTCCAAACAAAGAAAGCAAGGATGAGAAGAACAATCACAAGTATAATGGCAAGAAGGATTTCAAAAATCACAAATCATTCAAGAACAAAGGTAAGAAAACTTTTTTTATGGCTAAGGATTCTAATAATAGTGAAGATGAAAAAGTTTACATTGTTGTAAAAGATTCATCTGATGATGAAGGAGATAAGATGGAACCTATCTCTCATGTGAGCAAAAATGATACATGGATCATAGATAGTGGATGTTCACATCATATGACTAGAGACAAAAAAAAATTGAACATTTTGAACACTATGATGGATGAAGTGTAAGATTTGGAAACAATTAACCTTGTTTTATAAAAGGGAAAGGCCAAATCTCATTAACCAAAGAACTTTTATGTGATAATGCCTATTGGGTTGAAGGACTAAAACATAATATGTTGAGTGTGGTATAGCTAATAAATATTGGATTCAAGGTGGAATTCATGCATGGCAAGGCAAGACTACTGGATGACAAAGGAAAATTGATTAAATTAGGAAAACAAACAAAAGGTAACCTATTTTATCTTGATCTTGGTGATTACTCATGTTTTATTGCTCAAGTTGAAGAAAGTTGGTTATGGCACAGAAGGTTATGTCATGTAAATCTTGATAACTTGGTCAAAATAAACAAATTTGGGAAAATAAGAGGCATTCGTAGTTTGAAGAAACCATATGTTGGTTTATGCAAGAACTGTCAAACTGGCAAAATGGGAAAGACTAGTTTTAAAAGAAAAAACTATCAATCTGAAGATATCTTGATTTGTGTGGACCTATTGGAATAGAAAGCTATTGTGGAGAAAAAATCTTTATTCTTTTTGTTGATGATTACTCTAGAATGATGACTGCTATGTATTTAAGAGAGAAGTCAGAAGCATTTGAGAACTTCAAATGGTATTTTGCAAGAGTAGAGAAAGAAATAGGGAAAAGACTGAAATGCTTAAGATCAGACAGAGGTGGTGAATTCAACTCCAATGAATTCAATAACTTTTGCATTGAAAGAGGAATCAAAAGATAGGTATCAGCCCCTAGAACTCCCGAGTAGAATGAAATAGCTGAAAGGAGAAACATATCCATCATGGATTGTGCAAGAACTCTAATGATTGAAAAGAACATTGCTATCAAATACTAGAAGGAAGCTATTAGCATTGTAGTTCATACTTTGAATTGAGTTCAGTTGAAGAAGGACTCATATAAAACTCCCTATGAATTATGGTATGGCTATAAACCCAATGCAAGCTACCTGAAAGTATTTGGAAGTAAATGTTATATCTTGAAAGAATCTAGAAAAGCCAAGTTTGATGTAAAAGGTGATGAAGGTATATTCTTAGGATAATATTACAGAAGTAAGACATATAGATGTTTGAATTTGTCTACTCATAAAATCATAGAAAGTGCACATCTAAGAATTGATGAGTTTGCATAAAGGACTAAAGAAGAAAGAAAAAAGGAACCAAAAGATTATAGGAGATTTATTTACATCAAACCTGATACATTGCAAGACACATCTATCAATAAGGAGACTTCTACTCCCAAGTCTTCCTTAGTCATCAAGTTGGAAGAAGTTCAAACCGAGTCACAAGGACTCGAGCCACAGTTTGAAGCTACTAAGCCAATGCCTATCGAGTCTGAAGGACCCAAGCCACAGATAACACAACTAGAGCTAGAAGTTGAAATTCAAAATGAAGACAATGGAATTCATTCAAAAGACAAAGAATCAATATTGGCTAAATATGTTAGAAGAAATCATGCACTTGATCAGATTATTGGAGATGAAATAGAAGGTGCTATGACAAGAAGTAAGTTAAAAGGTACATGTTTACTTGTTGATTTTGAACCTAGAAGTGTTAAAGATGCATTGGAAAATGAAAGTTATGTTGAGGCTATGAATGAAGAAATAGAGAAAATAGAGAAGGACAAAACTTGGACCCTTGTACCTAGGCCCAAAGATAAAAATGTGATTGGCACAAAATGGGTATTCAAAAATAAGTTGAATGAAGATGGTAAGGTATCAAGAAACAAAGCTATATTGGTATGTAAAGGCTACTCTCAAGAAGAAGGCATTGATTATGGTGAAACTTTTTCTCCTATTGCAAGATTGGAAGGTGTCGAGACCTTACTTGCATATACATCACATAAAGGATTTAAGGTATATCAGATGGATGTTAAATCTGCATTTCTCAATGGTATTCTTGATGAAGAAGTCTGCATTAAACAACCAGAAGGTTTTGTTGATCCAAATAAAAAGGACATGGTTTGCAAGTTACACAAAGCATTGTATGGTTTGAAACAAGCTCCTAGAGAATGATATGAAAGCTTACATAACTACCTTGTGTGGATTGGTTTTTAGAGAACTAGATATAACAATAGTTTGTACATTAAAGAAGGACTAGCTAACAAGATTGTATTGGCAGAAATATTTGTGAATGCCACTTTATTTATAGGGAATGATTATCTATGCAAAGATTATTTAAAGCAAATGAACAAAGAGTTTGAAATGTCCATGTTTGGTGAGATAAAATTCTTTGTTGGATTTCAGATACAGCAAATCAAAAATGCTATCTACATCACCCAATCTAAGTATATCAAGGAGATACTCAAGAAGTTTGGTATGGAAGATTCTAAACTAGCTAGAACCCCCATGTGTACTAGATTAAAGCTCACCAAAGATGATGATTCAAAAGAAGTAGATCAGACCTTGTATAGATCAATGATTGGAAAATTATGGTATGTAATTCATTCAAGACCTGATGTTGCTCTTACAGTTGGTATAGTGGCAAGATTCTTAGCTAAACCTAGAGAAAATCATATGATGGCAATCAAAAGAATCTTGAAATATTTGAAAGGCACTGAAGATTATGGTTTATGGTATAAACTTGGAGGAAATTTGGACCTAAAAGTGTTTAGTAATTCTGATTGGGCTAGAAATCTTGATGATAGAAAGAGTACAAGTGGTGGAGCATTCTTTCTCGGTAAAAGATTGGTATCTTAGACAAGAAAAAAGAAAAATTGCACATCCCAATCCATAGAAAAAGTAGAATATGTCGCAATAGTAGTAAATTATTCCAATATTGTTTCATTTAAACAATTGTTGCAAGGTATTAAGGTTGAAATCAAGGAACCAGTTGTCATGTTTTGTGATAATACAAGCGTAATTAACATATCAAAGAATCTAGTGATGCATTCCAAAACCAAGCATATTGCTATAAAATATCATTTTGTCAGAGAATTGGTGCAAGACAAAGAAATCAAATTGGACTATGTCCATACAAAAGAACAGATTGTAGACATATTTACCAAGCCATTACCTAAGGATGCATTTTGTATCTAAGAGGTAAGTTAGGGGTCATTCCCCTATCTGAAGCTCACTAAGTAAAAGTTTTAGTGATGCATCAACATGAACCTAGTTGAAGATCTATCAATTGATGCAGCATAGTCAAAAGAGAACATTGCATATGAACCAATACTCAAGGTACATTGATACTCATTTGGTATGTGTTGTCTTTGGCATGTGTTGTCAAAGAGGGAGAGTTTACTGTCAAATCTTTTTGAAATTTGTTTTGAGAAAGAAGCAATGTAATTCCTTCACAGAGGGAGATTACTACACAAAAGAGAGGCTTGTGGTATAAAATCTAAGAGGGAGAAAATTTCTATCAGAGAAAGTCTTGTTTTCAAATTTCGTTGTGCTATGACATGTTGTGTTGCCATCAATTCCAAAGAGGGAGATTGTTGGATACAATTGTCTAATTGTGTGCTGTCTTTGATGTCACACAAATGTCATATCAGTTGTTAGTCAGTGCTTACCAAGCTCACTTGGTTAGCAAGACAATTTTCTGTATCTACCAAGCTCACTTGGGCATCGAAGGAGATTATGGCAAAAAGTAGTGTTAACTGAGTTCTCATGGTTAACGGAGGAAATTTGGTTAGAGTTAGTATTCACCGAGTTCATTCGGTTGCCAAAGGAGTTTGAAAGTTTGTAGTGTGAACCAAGCGTCTATTGGTTAACACAGGAGATCATTTCAGGATCAGTGTTTACCAAGCAAGGTCAACTATCAAAGGATTTTGTTGATTTGGGATATGAAGTTTTAATTATTTCAAGTGTTGATTCCAACCAACTATGGTGATGATTATAGGTCATTGTAATTTGTATTGAGCCAACTTTACAATCTAAATGATATAAATATAAAAGGTCAAGTTTTAATTTTCAGTAGCATGCAAGTGTATTAATTGATTGAGAAGGAAAGTGTGTGAGTGAACTTGAAGGATGGCCAGATGTCCTTGTGGAGCAGCAAAGTAATATTCAATCAAAAGGATCTAGTATGAAGTAGAACAAAGATCTGTAATCAGAAATTCAGTTGCATCTCAATTAGGTCATTTCATTGTTACTTTCTTACCATTGTAACAGTGATCCAAAATCTCTTAATAAAGTTGGTTTAACAGCCAGTTGTAAATCCTCTAACAGGGTGATAGTTCCATTGAATTATTTTAAGACCTCTTACAAGCCCACTCCTAACAAGGTGATTAAATCCTCTAACAAGGTGACACCTAACAATGTGTTTTGTAACCTTTAACCAGGTTGGCTCCTAATAGGGCTCACTTCAGAAGAGTGAAAATTTGTAACTAGTTACATTGGTGGTTTTTCCTATATTGGGTTTCCACGTTAAAACTTGTGTCTCATGTGTTCATGTTATTTCTCTTATGCTTGCAAGATTAATTATTGATAATGTTAAGATCTGATAAAAGTAATTCACACTCTGCATTTACCGAGTTATGACATTTTTAGTGTGTTTACCGAGTAACAATAGTAATTAGTTTTCTAAATTTTATTGTTGACATCTAAGGGATTTGGGAATTATTTTGTTATAACTAATTCACCCCCCCTCTCAGTTACTCCATCTATATTTCCAACAATATTTTCTGGTGGGTCACTATGCATGGGAAGATCCTAACCATAGATAACCTAAGGAAAGGAGGATTCCAGTTACCCAATAGATGCTATCTATGTAAAGGTGAGGAAGAAAGCTTCCCCATCTATTCTTGGAGTGTATCTTTTCTACTAACATCTAGGTTAGATTGTTTTAGAAGTTGGAGATGGTTTGGGTTTTCCATAATGGGATTGATCAATTCATTGTGAATTGGCAATGCTCGTTCCTCCACCCACTCCTTATCCAAATGTGGAAGGTGATCCCCACCATGTCTAACTGGGAATTTGGAAGGAGAGAAACAATAGGGTCTTCAAAAATGAAGAAAGGAGTGAAGAGGTTGTAACTGAGTTGATCTTCAAGCTGATTATGGAGAATATGTAGAACTACAAGTGGCAAAAACCGTCTATTCCTCCAACTATGATAGAACAAAAGATTGTTAGATGGTGGAATCTTGAACAAGCTTTCATGGAGGTTGATAATTCCAAAAAACTTGCTAGATTAAGGACAAGATGGTGTCCCCCTAAGGAGAGATGGATTAAACTTAACTTTGATGGAGTGGCGAGAAGGGAGGGAGGGGATATGGTCAGAGATTGTAATGGTAGAATGTTGATGGCTTATGCTGGTAATCTGAGGAAAGTCTCAAATAATGTAGCAAAGGATATGGTTTACAAATGATAGAGTGGGTATCTCTAAAATTACCACCACAATATCACATGTCTTCTCATCTTTATAACCATACATGTTTTTGACACATCTAATCAAGGTCTCTAAGTTAACTGTTACCTTAGTGAGGTGTAGAAAGCCTTAAATACTTACACCTTAAGTAGGGGTTGAGGGTTTGTTAATGTATCTAATTATGGTGTTTAAAGTAACATGCTAGGGCATACTTTGTGATGATTGTTCTAGTCTTTTAATCACAATGACATGACATGAACGAACTAATTTCATTGCTCTATACTATCCTCTTGATAATGGAGGGTGACACCTTATTTGGTTAAATTAGCAATATTTAACATTCCTAGCCCTATTCAATAACATGTGTTACTAGAAAAACATCACTTCTAGGTTTGCAATGATGTATTGATTAGCGTAAGACACTATGTACGTATTACCATTTAACAATGCTCAACATCTCTATAAGGCATGTTCGATAGATATCAAGGTCAAGAGTGACTCTTGACTCATAAGTCTAAACACATTGTTCTTCTATGTTGATATTATGTCACTAAAGAAATACTAGGTAAATTAATAAAATAACTAAATATGCACACATCTAGAAAAGTATCTTTAGAATACATACCTTTTATATTTTAATTCCTTTATCACTTACTACATAACATTCTATATATTCATATTTATCAATATATATATATATATATATATATATATATAATATTATAAATAAATTTTAAATATTATTAACTAAACATCATTACCATTAATGGTTCTAAATATATTGATAGTTGTATGATTATATCCAAAACACAATTAGCTATTACTATTATTCTCCACAAGTCAGCTACTAACTAATTAAGTAATCTATTTACTAATTTATTTACCCCGACCACTAACTATCCTCCCCACTAATCACCTACCCCATCCCTTTTCCTACACATTCCTACTAGAACCCCATCCTGTACCTACTACCTACGTGCATGGGAATGAGATAGACGCATGATATTCAAAGGGGCCCACTCCCTCTTTTAAGAGTTGGATTATATTATATTATACTTTTTCCTTTATTCTCATGGGGTGTAATATGCGGCACTGGCTAAACAGCATAGCGACATTAATGACAAAGGGAAAAATATTTTTATTCACTTGTTAACTTTTTTGATTATATTATATTATACTTTATATTTTCTTTTTCTTTTTTATTTATTATATTATACTGAGAGAGAGATATCAATTATAAGATACATAAAATTTAATTAGTTATACTTAAAAATATTTATATTTGTGTATCTATATTTGGTTTTTTGGGTTTGGGTTAATTTTTTTAATTTTTTAAAAAATGATTTTTTATATCTTCAAAACTTATAATTTTAGCAAATCATGTATTTTTTATGTAGTATTTATTAAATTATTTTTAAAAATATATTAAATTTATATTAATATTAAATTTTTGATGTGCAAATAGTTGTCAAATTTAAAGTAAAAAATGTTATTGTTAACATTAACATGTTCACACATCACACTCCACCCATTTTGCCATTATAGAATGCCTATCAATGACAAAAGAAAATTATTTTTATTCACTTGTTAACTTTATTTATTTTTATAGTCTATCAACTTTTTAAATAAAAATAAAAATATTTTTACTCACTTAATTTAATTATTTTTCTACCGTAAAAGTGAATAATGTTTTCCTTCTTATTGTTATATTTATATTTTTCTGTCGTAAATCATTATACAATGTTTCATTGACTAATTCACAAAAAATAAAATATCAGTGATCAATGTTTAGAAGTGTTACATTCATCCTTATATATTTTATAAAATATATTTATATTAGGAGTAAAAATTATTAATTTAGTAAATTTTGAAATGTATAATTAAAAAGTAGTTAATATCATAAATATAAATAAAATTAAAAAAATTGTTTTTATTTTAAAGGTTAAAAATATAAATACTTTTAATTACTACAATTAGTAATTTTATGTAATTTATATTATTTTAATATAAAGTTATATTATTTCCAAAATTAAGATATATTTTAAAAAATCAACTCATTTCATTTGTCAAAATAAAAAAAGATATTATTACTTAGTAGTATCATAAATATAAATAAAACTTGTTTAAATATATAATATATTTACTTTGAAGGACTTAAAATCTTCTTGATTTTCTTGGTTACTACTCACTAATGTTCTTTCTCATATTTTTATTTTATAAGTTAGAATTTTTTTTTTTTTTAAACTTATTATTAAGATTATTTTTACTATTCTTAAATACATCAATACATTTTCTCTAAAATTAACAAGATATATCTAAAAAATTCAACTCATTTCATTTGTCTCATAACAAAAAAGAATTAGAAACATTATTACTTAGTAAGTATCATAAATATAAACAAAATTTATTTATTTTCTTGATTTTCTTTAATTTCTTTAATTTATTTCAATGTTAGATATACTTATACATATGAATTTAGAATAATTTGATAAACTAACATTTTGTTATTTTAACTTATTAATTTAAAAACTATATATTAAGAACTTCTTAGGAAGTATCAGAGCGGATGGGCAATGAAGGGCAAATGTGGGGCACTTGTTGAGGTGCAAATCTGCTGTAATATGCCCCTTGTGCCATGCGATGGGTACTTGAGTTACTAGGGCATATTTGTATATGTTCTTTATTATGTTATTTCTCATTTGGATGATAGGGTATGGGCTAGGTTTAGAATTTTTTTTTTTTCTTTGGTTATGAGGAAGTCATATTGACATACGTCACATGATTACTTGGGTAATTCTTGTTCTTGATTAACTAGTGTTATTTGTTTGCTTTTACTATGAAAGGAAATCTTTAGGAATATTCCTTGGACTATTTTAATGGACTATAGGATTACTTTTCCATTCTTCCTTACAAAATCAGGAGAATGAAATGATTGATTTTACTATGATTTCTCACATAGTTTATTTTCCTTAATATATTGTGACATGAAGTTTAATTACATTGTTGAGTATAATGCTAGTACTAACACTATAAACAAGTGAAAGCCACGAAGTCCCTAACTAAAATATTTGGAGAGCTATAGTGCTTTGTGAAAATCTATGTATAAGACCCCAATTATTTTAGCCAATCAAATTATTTTAAATTTATTTTCTTCAATTAGAAATGTAAGAAATTTGCATCTATACTATGTTGCCCGGCTATAAAATTCTTTCAATTTTATAAGCCTTGGTTAATTTTTATTAAATTGTCCAATTTTAAGCATTTAATTGGCCATTTTATCGCTGAATTTTTGTGAGTCTCCAAACTTCCATGTCCCCGGCTTGTTCCCCAGCTCCATACAGCGCTTGAGATCATTGAAATCTAGCTTCTGAGCCTCAAGTTATAAAAGGTTAATGATTGCCACCAAAGACACGTATTTATTAACCTTTAACTTCTTAAAAGGTTAATGTTAACCATCAAAAATGTGTTTTTCTTAACCTCCAAATAAAAGGTTGATGTTAACCTCCAAGTAAAAGGTTAATACTAACCACTAAAAATACGTTTTTCCTAACCTCTCCAATAGGTTAATTTTCTTAAGGTTAATTAACCTTCCAAAATTTTGTATTTCGGAGGTGGTTATTAACCTCAGAGAGGTAGTTATTAACCTCTATGTCTATATAAGGACACCTTTTGGCTTTGTAAAGGGAATTTTTGGTTGGAAAAATAAGGGAACACTATGCTGAAATTTTGATCTAGGGATAAATTTTGGAAAGTATGTACACTTTTTATCTCTGAATTGAAAAATCTCTATTGCTTTCTTGGTGCAAGGAAATGAAATGAGATGTTCTTTGGGTTTCTTATTTTAAAATCCAAATTGTTATACGCTGTAGTAGACATTCTCATGGTGCTATGCGAGTGTTTACGAAAGATTATGAATGTGCTTAATAATATTGGTTGCTTTCAAGCGTAGCTCTTGAGCACCTTTGTTATCGATTTTGTTTGTCGAAGAAAGTTGTGAAGGCATGTGATGCATTCGTCCTGAATGACTTTCTCTTGAAATTTGAAGTTTTAGATTCCTTTAACTGAAAAACCCTTTAAAAATTATATCATACGAGGGAGCTGCCCCTCTAAACGCAGAGGAAGGCCGCATACCAAGGGCCTATCCAACTGTTGTGAACGGTTTGCCACACACTCCGTTGGGCCAATTCTACCATGACAAATCTGTTTACCAACAGATTTTTGGCGACTCCGCTGGGGATGACTGAACAAGAAAGATTGACAGTCGCCTGTAATGAAGCACAATGGTGCTTCCGCATGAGAACATTTTTTTTTTCTTGTTTTCCAACCAAACCTCGACTTTCAAGACACCCAAGAGGATATCATCTCAGACTTGAACACTCTAGCCTAGAGGTGTAGATGAAGTGCACAACAATATCACCAAGTAAACCAAGTTCTTGAAGAAGAAGAGTTAGGAGAAATCTTGTAAAGGGCTCCTATTGGTCAGAACATTGTGGTTGTTGAAAGGATAGTGGTCATTCCAAGAAGGAACAGACAAAATCTTGGTCACATCCATGGTCAAGTAAATAACAATCAGTAACTCGGCTGATGAAGGTACCTTCCCTTGAATGAATATTGGTGACTCTATTTAGAAGATTGAATATTGGCGACTCTATTTAGAAGATTGAATATTGGCGACTCTATCTGAGGTTTGAATTTAAAGCATGGTTTGGTACAAAGGGAAAGTGGAAAATGATAGTGACAGTGACTCTAATGAGGAATACTTTTCCTATCCAAAGAAACCAATTCCTTATGAGCCTTTACAAGTAGATTTCTTGAAGAATTTTTATGGTGGCAGAAGGCTAGATCCAAGAATGGTTCATCCTTACTTGCTACAAATTTTTTAGAAGATCGAAGAAGATGATAGAAAAGAATATGGGTTTCTTTCTCATTATCAAGAATCCTTCTTGGAAATAAATTCAGCATATAAAGATAAAAAAAGCCTTGCTGAAAAATGTGCTTCATCTAAATCAGCAATGAAAAATAATGGGAGTGTCTCTCTTTCACCTCTCTCCCAACAAAATCAGACTTTCATTGATCCTAAGCAGGCTAGCTTCTTGAAGAGTTTCTATGGTGGGCAAAAACTAGATCCAGAAAAGATCCATCCATCTTTGTTCCAAACTTTGCAAAAGATAGAAGAAGAAGATGGTAAAGATTATCAGTTTTTCTCTCACAAGACAAATTCATCTTTAGAAAGAAGTTCCACACATGAGCATAATGAAGAACTTGATCAGAAAAATAATTCATGTGAATCGAGAATGGATAATGGTGGTCAGAAGAATAGCCCAAAGCCTGCCTCTATTGCTCATCAAAATCATGCTCCCATTGATCCTAATCAAGTTGAATTTTTAAAAAGATTCTATGGCAATGCACACTTGGATCCTAGCAATGTACATTCTTCTTTACTACAAACACTGCGAGAACTTGAGAAAGAAGACTCATCCAAGAATTATTCCTTGGTAACAAAATATCTCTTGATCCAAATGTTAGAAATGACTCATCTAAATCTTCATGCGTAAAAGAAAATGAGGATTCTATGTCTAGTCAAGGAAATGGTCAAGAAATGATGTCTATAGGAGAAGGGTTTAGTAATGTAAAACAGGAGAACATATTCAACCATCTCAATCCTAATGAAAAGGGAAAAGAAATATCGAGTATTTCTCAAGGAATTATAGAAGATATGGTTAAAGATGGGGGAAATGTGGATCAAGATGAATTTCATACTACTTTTATTCCTACTTGGTGCCTAAATGCTTCAGATGATGACTTTCTCTGTGGAGAAGACCTTCCTATTAATTCACCCCTAATCATTAATGATGAGGACTCTATTGATGAAGTCAAATCTTTAGAATATTTTTCACAATCTTCTACCACCACTGGTGAAGAAATAACCTCAAGTGAAATCTTGCAGACATCTCCATTAACTCCTGAGATTGAAGTCTTTACTTTTGCGGATGTTGAGGAGTTTTTAGAAAGTGGAATGATCATCACAAGAGTAGAAGATCATTTTCAAGAGAAAGATGATGAGCTGTCAAGAGATCCCCTTCCAAGTTACATGCAAGTGGAATATGAAGTTTTCCCATTTTGTGAAGATGGTCATCAAGAAAAATTAATGCACAAAGCTGGTTTAAACATTGATGAATATCTAATGACAAGTACAATAGACATGGAAATGAAAGATAAGTTTCAAGTAAGAGAAGATGACACATGAAGTTCTTATTCTTCCTCATGCATGAAGCCTGAATTTGAAGCATTCCAGTTACAAGTGGAAACCATATTGAAGAAAACATTATGATGGTACCTTGCACTAGAGAAGTAATTGTCCTTGAAGAAATGTGTTGTGATCTAATGATTGAAAAATGTGAAGATGAAGGCATATATGATGATATTCTTTTAAAAGAATTTCCCTGACATCAATATCAACTGATAATCAATTCTCTTGACCGGATAGATTCATTAGAGGATATGTGCACCAAAATGGAAAAGATGATTATTTCTCCTTTGAGCAATCTAATGGGAGAAAAGGAAGAAATACATCATGGGAAGATTCAATGTGACAAGGATGTGTGTTCATATTGGAGTAATTTCATAGAGAATACAAACGAAAACATTCCTATGGAAAAGAAAAAGTGTCTGGTGTCAAAAATAAGTTCAGGAATCCATGATCACCAATCACTAGAATTTCAAGTACAAGGCTTGTCAAATAGAGAAAAAGATCATAAATTCATCCAGGAACTTGAGAGCCTTATCCTTCAATCCTTTCGAAATGAAGTCATCAACAACATGCAACATGAAGCTAAGTTGATTCCAAAATCAAAAATTTTTGATGAGACATGGTTATTTGGATACATTCTTTTATCAAGTGATGTGAAGCATGCTAAGAGTCTCAAAATTGGGATTCAAAAAGAGAACTTTCACTTGAGTCCATAGGAACCTGAAAGTGGCCACATGTTAGCACGCTATGGTATCTATTTTCCCCAGCCAGTGAATGGATTTGCATGATTATACCTTGAGTCACGAGAGGTAGGGAAACCTGCCTTGTATATAGTCTAAATAGGAGTTTTTGTTGTGTTGTTTTGTTGCCTGGTTTTTCTTTCTACTGTCCTGTTTTTGGTGTTTGTTCCCTCTTTTGTAAAATGGTCCCTTAGATGACTCTATTTTATAGCCCAATGGATAAGGCACTACTTTATTCATTCTGGATTCGAGCTTCGTCCTTGTCAGTCCTTGTCCCCAGTTAGAGCCAGCTGTTGCCCGGCTATAAAATTCTTTCAATTTTATAAGCCTTGGTTAATTTTTATTAAATTGTCCAATTTTAAGCATTTAATTGGCCATTTTATCGCTGAATTTTTGTGAGTCTCCAAACTTCCATGTCCCCGGCTTGTTCCCCAGCTCCATACAGCGCTTGAGATCATTGAAATCTAGCTTCTGAGCCTCAAGTTATAAAAGGTTAATGATTGCCACCAAAGACACGTATTTATTAACCTTTAACTTCTTAAAAGGTTAATGTTAACCATCAAAAATGTGTTTTTCTTAACCTCCAAATAAAAGGTTGATGTTAACCACCAAAAACGTGTTTTTCTTAACCTCCAAGTAAAAGGTTAATACTAACCACTAAAAATACGTTTTTCCTAACCTCTCCAATAGGTTAATTTTCTTAAGGTTAATTAACCTTCCAAAATTTTGTATTTCGGAGGTGGTTATTAACCTCAGAGAGGTAGTTATTAACCTCTATGTCTATATAAGGACACCTTTTGGCTTTGTAAAGGGACTTTTTGGTTGGAAAAATAAGGGAACACTATGCTGAAATTTTGATCTAGGGATAAATTTTGGAAAGTATGTACACTTTTTATCTCTGAATTGAAAAATCTCTATTGCTTTCTTGGTGCAAGGAAATGAAATGAGATGTTCTTTGGGTTTCTTATTTTAAAATCCAAATTGTTATATGTTGTAGTAGACATTCTCATGGTGTTATGCGAGTGTTTACGAAAGATTATGAATGTGCTTAATAATATTGGTTGCTTTCAAGCGTAGCTCTTGAGCACCTTTGTTATCGATTTTGTTTATCGAAGAAAGTTGTGAAGGCGTGTGATGCATTCGTCCTGAATGACTTTCTCTTGAAATTTGAACTTTTAGATTCCTTTAACTGAAAAACCCTTTAAAAATTATATCATATGAGGGAGCTGCCCCTCTAAACGCAGAGGAAGGCCGCATACCAAGGGCCTATCCAACTGTTGTGAACGGTTTGCCACACACTCCGTTGGGCCAATTCTACCGTGACAAATCTGTTTACCAACATACTATAAATTGATTAAGTGTACAATAAAATTTAAAAACACTTCATTTTGATTAGTAAAAATGAGAATTATTTTTTAATAGAAAAGCAACCAAAATAAGGGGGCTTGCCCATACAAAAGGCAAACTGGCCAACGACTAGTAGATTACCAACAAAACATAATTACCCCCTACAACTACTAATCAAAACAAAAACATCTTACAAATGAGCATAATAATAAAGTCAATAGGCATCCTACTAAGATTGCCTGGAGCAATACCATAAGTGAAAGAGTTTTTAAATGAGGCATAACAACCTTTAAACTAACTAATTCTAAAAACTAGCAAACCGTTAAACATAAAATAGAGAGTAGCTGGCCCTAATTGGTCTTTTTCTCATCCTTCCCTTTAAGGAGGATGTTGGCCAAATCTTCTGCCAAAAAATCAAACAACATTCTAGAGTCATTGTGGGTCAAGTCCTCCTCCTGGTTATCCTTCGGTAGGTGTAGAGTGATGGTTGCCTCATGTGTCACCTTAATGGTGAACTTAGAAAAAAGTCTAACCTTTTCCTCCAGAGCCTACATCCTCTCTCTTAGATCTTTAACCTCCAATTTATGGGTCTCCTCAGAAGCCCCCAACTTACCACCTAGATTACCCTCCACCATTTCCATGTCATTATCCTACAAAATTGGGGGGGTTAGAGATTGTAATGGTAGAATGTTGATGGCCTATGCTGGTAATCTGGGGAAAGTCTCGAATAATGTAGCAGAGGCTATGGCCCTCCTTTGGAGCTTGAAAATGGTTATAGGTGTTGGATGGGAGAATGTGGAGATTGAAGGAGACTTGAATATTGTTGTTGAAATAGTGAAGGGCAACATGAAAGATGGTTGGGTGATCAAAAGGGTGATAGAAGAAATCTAGCATTTATTAACTATCCTAAAAAAGTATGATTTGCAACATATTTATTAGGAGGGCAACGCGACATGTAATGCTCCACCTAGAGATCCTTGGAACAATGATAGATAAAAGCCAAACAATTTTTTTTTTGAACAAGTATGAAAGCACAAGACAACCATCATACTTAGATCATGAAGATCGCAATAGAAGACTAGCCAAACAACCAAACACCAAAGATCTCCAAGCGTCACTACTGACCAAAATATAAACAAGAAAATAATAGAGACAAACCATGGTCTCACACATATTGAGGGCACAAAGTAAGCACAACTTAACTACTGAACACCATGTTGAGAGACAAAAATTGACTTCTAAAAATTGGCTAAGTTTGAAATCCTGAAGCCTTGAAATTTAGCTATGTTTGAATTTCTGAAGTCCTAAAATTTCCTAGAATCTTTATGTTAGCTAGTAGAGATTTGGAACCTATCTCAAAAGACTTGTTGCATATATTAAAATATATCTTAGGTATAAGTTGAGACTTAAATAATATACTTTAAATCCCATAGGAAATTTTTTTTGAACTAGGAAGGTGTAAAACATAATAGGGTGTCTAAAACCAACTTCTAAAATTTCCCTAGCCAAGACTAGATACCCCCTATTTTTCATGTGAGGAAAATAGATTGAAAAATTGAACTAGGAAGGTGTAAAACACAATAGGGTGTCCAAAACCAACTTCCAAAATTTCTCTAGCCAAGCCTAGATACCCTCTATATTTCACACGAGGACAACAAACTGACATATTCTCGTGCGAGGAAGTGCAACATGCCATGCAAGAAAATGCCATTTATACAAGGAAGTGCACCAAATGTCACAAGAATGTACCTGGACCAATAGCCAAGACACCCAAAACTAGTGTTGGGTTTCGTGTGAGAAAGTGCCAAAACTTGCACAAGAAAACCCAACACACCACGCAAGAACTAGCATTCTTGCACGAGAAACTACAATTTCACGTGAGAATCCAAAACAACAAGCTAGAAAAAATTAAGGAAAGAAAGCTAGAAAAAGAATTCCTCCACATTGAGGATTACTAGATCCACATATTGAGAAAAAGACACTCGAATGAATAACTAAAAGAGGGAAGCTAAATCTAACCATCTAAAAAATAGTGAAGGGAAAATAACTGAAAGCAACATCACAATGTATAGAACAACCAAACTAAGTGCATGGTTCCTCCCAACCGTAATAGAATCATAAGACCATTATGGATCCTAGCCATCTCCTATGTGTAACATCTGAAACTATTGACCAGATCATCAATGCTATCTTAGGAGGGCATCACTACTAAAATGTGCTACAACATAAGAAGAAGGAAATCTAACATGCTAGAACTAAAGCATAAGATAATCCTACAAATCAAACTCATCATCTAAAACATGCTAAACATCATAATAAGGAAATGTACCAATACTAACATGATCTAAACATGATATACAAGTATCCCAATGAAAGCATAAATCACAAGATAACATACTCTAGAACTCGGAGTACCAAGTTAAAACATCCAACAATGGTTGAATACTCGAACAATAGACCATCTTTGTACACCAATCCCTAGCAGTGGTGAAGGTAGCTATGGCTCCCAACCATGTGGAACCCATAGGTCCACTCCTGCAATGCTGATGGAGATAATGATCCAACCCCAAACACACATAAAGAAAATGTTTGTGGTTAACATTCATGCCAGATAGTATGATGATTGAAACCAAGAACATAGGCAATGCATAAACTATAGGTCCTGGTCAGACACTCAATGGGCTACTAACTAGGGGCTAACATCATGGAGAGTCACTTAGCATCAACAAGCCCAAGCTAGTGCTAGTAGCTCACAGTTCCCAATAGAAGGAGCACATCCTGAATCTTTTTATTATCTTAGTTTTTATTATCACCAAATGTTTTTATTTAGTTATCACTTACTTAAAACTTCCTCTGCCAACCCATGGGAGTAGTCACTGGGCTATGAGATAGAAGCCCCTCCATATGCTACCCTAACCACACTCATCCAACAATGAGTGCCCATAGGCATACATATTCCCAACCCAACCCCAAATGATCATAACACCACCAAAGTGCAAACAAGATATTGGGCCTCATAAGTCACTTAACAATGTAAATGCACATACTTGTGTGTGGCACACAACCATCACGGAGATCATAACACAAGGACTAGATGAGAACACAATGCAGCAATACACTCAAATGAAAATAGACTTGGCAAGAAATATGTGACATGCATCCCAATGCAACATAAAAGGGAAAAAATGGTCTGATTGAAATCCAAATGGATGATCTAGGTCCACGACCAACATTATGCCAAGAAAACTTGATAAAATATGGAAACATGCAAAATGAGGTAAAAACTCAAAAAATTGGAGAACTTTAAAATTAAAACTCAATTGGTCTTTGGGTGCCAAAGCCTTGAAAATCCAATAAAATTTGGGTTCAGACACTATATGCAAAAATGGCCAGCATAACAACATGAAACCCTAAATCCCCATCCCAAAAATAGGGAAAATGTTCATACCCAACCAACCAGGTAGAACCAACAAACAAAAATGAAGGGGAACACTAGTTCTCAACCTCCTAACAAACTACTACCAGAAATAGAAGTTGAAACGAAGCAAAAACAAGAAAATGGGAGAGCCCTACCTAACAACAAAAGGGGCAAAAACTGAAATCAACTTGATAAAATAAATAATCTGCCGATATTGGGTAAAAGCATAGATCTATGTCATAGTTTAGGATAAACAAACTTATTTTGGTCAAATCTCATTTCTCTATCAAAACTCATTTTTAAAAAAAAACTAAAAGTACCCTTTTATAGATCTTAGATTCAATATTATCATTATATAAATTTCTAATTGTTTTGATTAGTTATAATATGTTATAAAGTCAAAATAATATAAGTCTATATTTTAACATTTCAGAAGATGCTCTCTCAAAAAAGGAAAAAAATAGTAAATCACATAATAAATAAATAAATTATATTTATCACTAGAGGAGAGAGTCCTCTTCATGAATATGTAATTATTTTTCAAGAAGGTGTAGATTTGATAGGGAAGTTTTGATGGGAGGGAAAAAATGTTGGATTCTGATAAGGTCAAGCTTGAGCACTTATAACAAAGAAAATATACATCAAAAATAATAATTTTATTTTTTGTTCCCTAGCTATACATGTCATCTATAAGATATTTTCAAATCAAAACAAAAAAAGATGATTTGCATATACTTGTTTGATGGGAACTACACCCTATATTTTTTATAGTTAAAAAAGGGACTTCAAAATAAAATAAAATGAATAAATTCTTACTCAAAAAAAATATAAAAATTATATACATAAAATTCATCCAATTCTACACATTTCATCAGTTTACATCATCTTCAAATTCTAAACACAAATACCATTTGTTTTTTTATTAATGTTGAATTGTCACATTTTGATATCTCATTTCTTTATAAAAGGTGACACAGGTTTGTGCTTTTACCCTACAGTCGAAAGTGAGAACAAAGCAAGGTCTCTGTGAGCCAGATCTAATGAGACTGACCTCACAAAGATCCCATTCTCACAACGAATAGAAATGTGATCCTCCAAAAGAGGATTCTCAAAAAAGCTCTCAAATTTGTATTTTGCAAAAGTGAGAAGTGAGAAAACAAATTCATTTTTCAATACTTATTCACTTTTCGAGTGAATAATTGATTAGGGAAAATAGCTAGTTAGACTAAATAAACTCTGAATTGACTCAAACAAAAATAACTTATCCCTCGTAATAGGAATTCACCTAAGGCAAAGTTGTCATAAATTAAATTCAATAAAATTTGAAGCCCAAAAACCCCAAAATCATAGAAATTTCCTTAACAACTTTTGCGACAATGTGAACCTCTAAATGTAGAGACACGCTCACTGGTTTAATCACATAATACAAATGAGTTCAAATTTAATAATCACTGAAAAGTTTAATCTAAATGTTTAATTAAGGATACGTCAACCATACACGGATGACATTGGTGAAATATGAATAGTTGAATCACTAACTCCATGTGCTAGTGCCAGGGATATAAATCCTACCCACTAAAACACATGATCAAGTGTAACTACATATAATATCATAGCCAAAGTAATAAATGCATTAAATAACTAATTTAACCATTTATTCAATTATACCTAAATAATCCATTTACATCACTTACGCTCACATAAAGCATAAAGAGTCAAGAATGAAGTAAATAATCATAACATAAAATCCATCACATAACAAAATCAGAGATATGTCCAAATACTAAATAATCAAATTCATCATAGACCTACTATCATCTCAAAATGGCATCAACATGCAAATATGATAAACTAAACAACATAATAGTAAAGCATCTATGGTATTGAAATCAAAGTATAACATCCAACCCTCAAGTCATCTCAAAGTACAAAATAGTAAGAGTATTAAGTATCTCTCGAAACAAAATATAACAAGGTACAAACTACAAACATAAGAGGCACTACATGATGGCTAATGTGATGGTGGCACCGATTTTGAGAGTGCAAGGATTACGTTGCCGAAGAGAAATTGGAGCGTTACCAAATTTGGTAAAACTTTTAGTGAATAAAGATAATATCCCATGATTGGGTCTACTTGGAAATATTTTATGGATTTTAGTGACAACTCTATGCTAAGTCAACTGATGGGGCCAGTTCACTAAGGATAGATGGCAAGGAATGAAAGAAAGGGTACCTTCAATATTAAATTCACATGGTTTGAAATGGAAACCAAATTGAAGTACAATTTGAGTGTATTTTTTATAATTTTATTTATCATTACTTCGCATTGGACACCAAGCAACATTTCAAATTTAGAAAGGCTTTGGTGTCTTAG
Organism: Cupressus sempervirens; assembly: GCA_028749045.1. Classification (NCBI taxonomy): domain Eukaryota; kingdom Viridiplantae; phylum Streptophyta; class Pinopsida; order Cupressales; family Cupressaceae; genus Cupressus; species Cupressus sempervirens. The sequence continues at coordinate 677,677,162 of CM053784.1, read as the reverse complement.
AATGATGAAAATGATTGGTACTAGGATAAAGGCAGTTGACACTTAATAAAAAATTAGGGAAGTGACATGGGTATTCATGATAGTAAAGGCCTTTATGGGTACTTAGTGCAACTTAGTTTTTTGCATAAGTGTGACTATTTTTCTAAAATTTCCCTCTGGTCTAGAGCTTTGAAAGGAGAGAGAATTGTGGTGAAGGTTTCTATAATGGGGGGGAGATCTATTACATATTGAGCCTTCGATGATTGAGGATAGTGCATCTTGTAAACTCTTAACTTGGCATATGCTTAAGGAAGGGGGATTGGTTCCATTCATGGAGGCACTGAATGGATTTGATGAGAGTTGTTCCCAACAATTTGTGAATTCCTGGGATGAATGAAAGGTGACAGTTAATGGTATTACATTTCAAGTTTCTGAGGAAATTATTTCTTTGGCGATGGGTCTTGAGGTGAAAGGAAGAAAATGAAAAAAGGTGACCAAGGTTGCAGACAAAGCTAGTCTAAATCACTTTTTCTAGGAAGGTGAAGAACCCATTCACCATCGTGGAGGATTTCTACATGAAAAGCTCCTAGAGCCATGGAATGAAGTTTGTTTAGTGTTGATGAAATATTTGACTCTAGAAGGGAGGTATGGTGTTTTCTACTACTACCATTTTACTTTTTCCATCATGATTATATTTCTATTCCTTTCTTCCTATTACATGAATTAGTTGATATTGTCTCTGAACTTAAGGAAAAGATGAAAAAGGGGTTAACTATACTATCCTCCACTAGGGGTTGATGTTTCACCTTTACCAATTCCATCTAGCCTTGTTACCCCATAGAATTTGGAGGTAGATATCTCATCTCTGCATATACCCTACCCCCGCCACATTCCCCTGAGAATTACTGGCCCTAGAGCCCCTACCTCCCAATTTTCACCTAGTGGGTCCCTTTAGGAGAGGAAGATTTCCCCTTGGTAATAAATAAAAATTAGAGAAAGGGAAGGAGAAGGAGTTGGAGGACTCAGATGATGAGGTTAGAGATGGGAGGTGAAGGTCTAGTATTATTGTGAAATCTAATGTGAAAAGGAAGATGAGGTCCAATACCTCACATGAGGAGGGTTCGAATTTTGAAGAGATGACCCATCCAAAATAGAGAGTGAAATAGAAGACTTTGAACTATCGCTTGGGGAATCAGGAGGAGAAGGAGGTGGAAATTTTAGACTCTTCTATGTCTAGTTTGGGTGAGGTTAAAGGTAGAAAATAGATGACCCACGTCTCTGCTTCTATTAACATGGGTAGAGTGGACCTTTTTTGTAGCAATGAAGGCATGCCTCCTCCCTCCCTCTCATTTCTTCACTCATCAAATTCTTTATCTATTATTTGAGTCATAATTAGCATTCTTGGTCTCTATGTTAAATCTTCCCCCTCTCTCGTCTCTTTTCATCATGAATCTCACACTCTTTTCTTCTCATGCCCTCCCCCCCCCCTCTCTCTCTCTCTCTCTCTCTCTCTCTCTCTCTCTCTCTCTCTCTCTCTCTCTCTCTCTCTCCACATTTTATAGAATGCATACATCTTATGTAGAAAATTTTAGCATAGTTATTAGGTTTCCATAATGTGAACATGTTATGAGAAAATGTATATATTATACTTCCAAAGGACTAGAAACCATGAATGAAATTCATTTGAAGGTCTTAGTGTTATTTGACATTAAATTATGTAACAGTAATAGTCAGGTTTGTAATTTTCTTGTCAAGTTTTCTTTGAAATGATACATTTGTATTATTTTTTAGTTTGCTACTTTAAAGAATAATAAAATTATGCTCATTTACATTTTTCTTACTATTTGATTATGGATATTCATGATGATGTTAGGTGTGGGACCCAATATTAAAAATGGGAAAGAACATGTAAACAAAAATGATGAGACAAAGGGAGCATATGAGGAACTTACACATATGTACATCTTATACTCAATTTAATTAAAATGATGAACATGCACCAATTCAAATTTACATGATAAAGGTACCTACCACACCAAATCAAAATAATCAACATACACCAATTAAAATGGACATGATGGATGCACCTTATGAATGGAATGAACATTCTCCATTTGAAATCAATCTCATGAATTCATGTAATGAATTTGAAAAAAATATAACAATTCAGTTTGATTAGATCAATTCACATAATTAACCTAATGAGAACTAAAGTCATGAACATACCTTAAAACCTCCTAGGATTCATCATAGAAAACTAATATTTATAACTGACATTAATGAAAATATTGTGAAGCCAATAAATGATAAAATTTATGAAAGAACTTATTAGAGAATGGGAAAAATAAATTGAAATAACTATTTTTAAAGTTTAAACCAAAGTGGAAGATGTCTTAGTCGTTATTGAAATGATTAAAAATATGAAATTTAGAGAGACAATGAGAGTTATCGGTTTAAGAAGAACTAAAAATACTAGTGAAAGAACCATTGTGATAAATCAATTTGATGCATACCAAGCCATTGTTATTGATGTATCATCACATCAACTTTAATGAGAAAGGAAATTTAAAAAAGTCAAATTTTAAGTAAAATAAGAAATACATTAAGGATAAATAGATCAACATTATGCAATGAATTAGTAATGCGAGATAAAGTTGAGGATCCTTACAATAACTCTCTTTGGGAATTGTCTGGTACAATTACACACAAGGACAAGGTTGTTGTTAATGCACTAAGAATGTTAATAAAAAAAATTTGGCATGAAAACCCAAGGGTTTCACCCATCCAAAGAAATGTTTCTAGAAGGACAAATTGGAATTAAATAAATTGTGAGCCACATTCAAAACACTATTTAGACATGACTCAAACACAATGTTATGAAAGGTTTCATTAAATCTTCCCTCTTATTGTAATCAGCCAATAATTTTTTGAGATGAAAAAACCATTTTATGTTAAGATTAAGCATTCACATACAACATGTTTTTGTAGGGTGCATGCTCAATTTTCCATGCATTATGATACTTATCATTATATATTGTTGGTGTAAATACATATTTACTATTTACACTTTACTTAAGTTTACTTAGGTTAATGCATTATTTTATTATATTGCATTATTTTATTATTTATTTGGTGAGAAACTTAGGACTTTGCATACTTTTATGAGTTGTCATGTTGACAACATAGAAGTGAGCAACTCTAATTTAGCACATGGTGTCTACAACACTAGAGTTTGCATAATTAACTAAGTTGTCATGTAGATAACACAATTATTCGCACTCCTATTTTAGCACATAGTGTCTACAACATTATTTTGCATGGTACACCTTTGTAGGCTTATCCTCTCATCATCTCACTTACTCCTATGCTTAATGGAGGATAATCCACTTCAAGTAGTCATGTGCCTGGTTGTATGACTTATCATGTTGTTGATTCCTATGCATTCTAGAAGCATTACAGAGGCCTTTATATATAGGCACTCCTAGCGTACTTTCATATTGAATCAAATACATATCGATATTCTAATCATACTCTTTTTGGTCTACTATTGTGCTTGTCCTTGAGTTCTTTGATCTTGGGTGAATTTTGCCCTAAGGAAAATTCTTACACGGTATTAGAGCTTTGAGAATTTTTCTTCACATAGTCATTTGAGACCATTGTTGCTATAATACCTTGACCCAGATTAGGAGTATCACAGTCATTGGGAGCATCTAGAGCCAAAATGAACCTTGTCATTGCATATGAAATGTCAATTCAGTGAAAATCAACTATAAATTTGCCTATATTGGGCCAAAGTCAATTGTGAGGAAATTTTTTCTTGCAAACTAACACCCAAAATATGACTGAGCCTTGGCTCTTTGTCTAGTTTAACAACCTTATCAACTATGTGAAAAGTGGCATAGGTTAGGTCACATTGTGGGCTACCTCCCATAGCAGCACTCCATTTTATAAAGAGCAGGATTCCATAATGTGGAGGAATATCAACTACAAGGACATACATAGTCAATTCTACCTTAGGGTATGCAACTAGCTTAAATGGTAAAGCATTGATGGTACCTATAATTGGAACTTCCCTAGCATCCATACCTCTACATCTAATTTTCATAGTGTCTACTTTCAACCCTAGGGCTTCCATCACTTTGAAGGGCATGATGGTGTTAGAAGCTCCTGAATCTATCATGCAATTTATTAGGGTTTTTCCTTTTATAATTAGGCTGAGAAAGAATGGGTCAATATCTTCTAAATATGCTACCGATGAATCATCCAAGAACATTTGGGGAATTTGAGATATAATACCACTATCTTCTATTACAATTGGGGTTTGTCAAATGGCATTTTGTTCTACGCTATTTTTATTATTTCCTATCCCTCCCAACCATGACAAGGCTTTGCTCTTTTTCTTTTGAATTCTAAATAATTCAAATAAAGGTACCTTTACTGTTATTTGGGACAACATAGATATCATATCAATAGGTTAAGATACCATGGGTTTCACAAGAATACTTGGAGTTGAAACATTTTGAACAACAAGCACTATTCCTTGTTTGACAATATCATATCCTGATTTCTTTTCTTGCACAATTGCTTTCGTTGTCTCCTTTGCTTGGAATTGAACCTTCTTCTTGGGTTCCTAGTTCTTGCTTTTGATGTCTTTGACCTTAACTATCTCTACCTTAGCCTTCTTATTTTCATCTTCCATCTTGTGTGTAATATCCTTTATGAAAATACTAGAAGGCTTCCCATCATCATTATTAACTATTCGGTTCCTCAAATTGTAATTGCTATGCACTTGGGAAATCATCTTTGCAGTGATCCCATCAACCTCCTCTTTAGAGGGCATTCTCAAATTTACATGGCCAAATTAAAAAGATGTAACACATACCTAATCTTCATCACAACCTTCATCATCTGAGAAAACTTGTTGATGATGTAACTAATGGGCAACTCTCTTATTTTCTAGACCACTTTCAATTTCTTCCAAATTAGAATCCATACAATCATCACATATGCTAACCATATTATAGCTCACATCATCATGGCTTTTTTCTTCTTCCTCCTCCTCATTTTGTGCATTTTGATCTGAAGCAAATGATTGAGTAACTGCATAATAATCTGAAGAGTGAGGTGACTAACATATGATGCACCATGCTACATAATCATTCATTTTTATACAACTTCTTTGGAGAGGATATGGTGTGCCTTTATCTTTTACATTTAGGGTTTGACTAGGAATTAGCTTACCATCCTTCCATTGAGTGGTATAGGGATAACTCTGCATTCTAGGTTGTCTATTGAAATTGTTCTTGTTCATTGGGCTTTATCAGCAACATTAGACTTATGTGTATAGAAAATAGTTGGGTTCATCTTTTAAAAAAATCCAATACCTGACCTATTGTGGGTTCTTCAAGTTTCTTACATGTAGGAGTTTTATCAACTTTCTTCTTATTGTTATTCTTGAGATTGAACAACTTTGGATCATCCCTCCTACAAAGTTTGCTAGATGCTTTCCTATTATTTTCAATATTCACTACAACCTTATAAAAAGTCTTAGGATCTTTATCCCTCAACTGGTAAGCCATCTTGCTGTCAAAAGCATTAAAATAAGTTGTAAGAAAAATAGCTTCATTCAACCTCATAACCTGGAACAATTTGTACATTCCTTTTTGGATTCTCACATTGAAGTCGAATGTAGATTAATTAGGATTCTTCTTGATGTTATTGAAATCATTCAACATAAAACCAACATTAGTATTATCTCCATATTATTATTTGAACAACTTTTCCAAATCACTCCATGAGCTAATGTTGTCATTAGGCAATCTTCTAAACCAATCCTTTGCATTTTCAGTTAGTGAATGAATAAATAACTTCATTACAACATCCTCATGTTCAACTTCAAAGTCATTTAGTGTATCTATGAAAATTCTCAAGTGCTCTTCACTAGTAACAACATTATTTTCGGAGAACTTGACAAATTTATCTCTTCAATCAAAAGATATAGGGTGTGGAGCACCAGGGATACCTACAAGTGAAATTTATCTGCTATTTTCCATGTAGATGGGATTCTTCTAAAAACCAGCAATATTTGAGGTGCTTGCTATATTGGTTTGGTTGAGAACAACACTTTGAGATTGTTGAGGTTAGATGACTGGGATTTGAGTACTAATAGTGGATGACGAGGCAATGGTAGATTGTGATATTCCCTGATTTGAAATTACTAGTCCAAAAGCAGGTACAAAAGTTGTCGCCAGGGTAGATAGATTTGGCGAGGAAGCCAATGCAAAATTAGATTTTATGAACTAAATTTTTATCCTAGTTTCTATAGCTTGGGCTTCGTTCTCAACCTTTTCAAGTTCCTTTCCAAGATCTTCTTTCTCTTTCATTTCCTTTTCCACATGTAAATCTAACTTTGACATAGGGGGGTTTACAAATTTACTTCTTGCTAATTGAGGCTCATTTATCTGGATCCCTATAGCATTTCCTTTTCCTTTATCTATTTGCTTAACATTAGGTTCTACCTGGTTATTTTGGATAGGCTTATAGGGTTGAACTTGGGAGATAACAGATTCCTGTCTTTGGCTTAGGAGATTTTCTTGTTCCTGAACCTTGGTTCTTAAACTATCTACATCTCCAAAGATATCAACATGAATGATTGAAGTTCTTTCTTCTAAATTCTTGTTTTGTTCTTTTAAGGCAGCCATCCTCCTGAGAAAATTATCTCTTTCAACAATGGTGTCTAGGGTGGCTTTCTCTCTTTCCTTTTTTAAATGAGCATGTTTAACTTCTTCTTTAGCAACCCATTTCTTCAAAACTCCTATCTCTGATCATATTTCTTTAGGATCTACAGAAGTGGGTTATGAATCAGTAGGATCATCTAGATCTATAAGATTAATTTCCACATATGATACTACTCTAGGATTGAAAGGATCTTCAAATACACTCCTAAATCCTTGCCTATGATTCATCTTAGCTATTAGATCTGGACTAGGGGATGCATTCCCTACTAGTGACATATCCTAGTCTTGATAATTTCTTTAATCTGGTACTAGGGTACTAAATATTCTTCCTAAGAGTCATATGGTTTCCGATTACAAGCTAAGTGAAGAAGACTATCTCCCTACCACTGGCTAGTTTTGATAATTAACTGATACACTACCCCTCATTTTCTAGGTGGGGTTTGGGTCTGACCTCTTTTTATTTAGGTTCTTCCTACCATCTTGAGGTAAGTCAGTATACATTGGTACATCAGGATTGGCTCTTGTGTAAGCTCTTGTGTTTTTTTCTCTTATCAACCATTTTACTATTTATCAAATAAACACTAGCTTCAAAACTTTGATTGAGTCACCACCCTATTCCAGGGAAAATACAACAATTATAATTACTCCCAACTTTGAGGAAAGGACACAAGATAATATAGGAATATCTGACATATAAGTGAGCCAATCAAAAAAATTGTAAGACTACAACTCTAGCTTGATAGATAAGACACTTGAAAGGGTTGTATATGTCAGTGTATAGATGTGGCATTTGGGTTTCATTTTCTTCTTAAATTCTCAAGGTTTTTCACTAAAAAAAGTCCCCCATAACCACCATGAGTATTGAAACAATCTGACAAATACATACACAACACAACTAAGGAAACTGTAATACTTCTTACACATGTATTGAATGACTCCGTAGTGGAGTTGACATTTTGTTGGTGTTTTTCAACTATTGAACAACAAAAGCTCAATACCAAGATAATAATACTCACAAATCTAGGGACTAGCTATTTCCCATCAACAATTATGTATGTATATTAGTTGGACCCAACTTCAACAAAACTAGGACTGGTTTTCTTTAGACTCTGCAGAACCAAGGTGGGTATACCTAGGGGATGATTTAAATGAATTGTGTTGTATGAGAATTGTATTAGTTTCATTCTAATTCTCATATTCTATCTCTAACACATACATGGTTTATCCATTTCTTGGCACTTTCAGATGATATACATTGCTTATAAGTAGATCTGATCACAATTCTTCTTAGATTTGCAAATATCTCCTGCAATAGTAGCTAACTAAGGCTTAAAGGTTATATGAAAACAAGTGCTGACCATCTTTGAAATCTTTCAAATAGTACACTAAAGTTGATTTTGATTTTAAGTGTTTTTCTTATTCATAATCTATCTCTTTGCAGATTGGATTAATTAGATTAGTGTCTCTTCCATTAGGATTCAAAGTCTACTTCAATTTATAGATCTAATTGATTGCATTGCAACCAATACTATTAGAAATTCTTACTGGACTTCATTCTTATAGACATCCTTCCTATTACCATAGCAACTCTATCAAATTCACTAAAGCCTTTACTTAATTCATTGAATCAATAGCAATAATGAATTGACATACAATCTAGGTGAATTACATTCAACTAGACAAGCTTTTCTCACACAATATCAAAAGAACTAGGTAATAACAATGGAGACAAAATTCAGCAAGAACATATATGGCAATAGTTCAATTTTATATTAATCTCCTTTGAAGATTTGTATACAATAGTAATAAAACTTTAAAATGACTCTAGAAAAGACATTAGACGCTTGCAACATCAATATATTCACAAGTATTTGTAGAGAAAATACATTATAAGTTTTGCACCACTAAGCTAGACCGATCCCTACTCAATGTAAACTAAAATTGTATTAGAAATTGGACCATTCTCTAGCCTTGGAATCTCACTTAAATAATGTGAGATGCAACAAGCTTTAGGCTAAGAGAAATGGACAACTATCCGTTTATACCTATAGAGATATTTACATTTTGCCAAAGATAAAACTTTGTGTAACAAAAGGCTTAATACATAAAGTATTCCTTTGGTAGGTCCCATTTCTGTTACATCTTCACATGTTAGTAATTTTTTTGATTGGCCACTGCTATTCTAAATCTTTGGTATATGCAGTTGCTAGATTGGCCAATGATGAAATTTGTTCTGGCAATTACAAATCAATCTCGACTTGAGGGTTTTCACTATTTTCATCATGGAATGATAAAAGTACTTTTATTCTTGTTTCCTCCTTTGTCATGTCAACATCTTGGGCCTCTAGACCTACAACTAAAATTGGTTGCTTGCCTTTATCTTCTTCTTCCCTCTAATCTTGTGTAGTTGTATCAATGATCAATACTTCATCTTCCTACACCTCATTATCATTAGTTTCAACTTCTTCAAACTATTCATTAGAAGCAATATCTGCCATCCACCTGTCAAAAAGTGTGTCATCTAGTCAATCAAAGTGCAGTATGTCATGTTGTTTCTTAGGCACATACTCAACTTCCTTGTTAATAATAACAAAATCATGATTTAAAAAATCAAAGAATAACTGAACCTTCACCAATTCCTCTATTGTGGTGGCTCACCATGCATGCCCTTTTTCATTGATGACTTTATTTATTCTCAAATAGAACAAGTCATCCAATTCCTTGGCCCATTCATCTTTATCCTTTAATTTTTTTTTCTATCCAGAGAAAGTGGGAATAAATCAAACTTTTCACTTTTATACTTACTCAGATAAGCAACAACTTTCCACTGTAATGCAACACTTCTATCATCAAAATCTAACAAATCATTGGCAACATCAATTTTTTTTTCAATATGATCATGGGAAGACCTTATGATAGAGTAACACAAGAAAGTAATTTATTTTCTTCTTTTACCCCACTTATTAACAATGGGTTTCAATGTCTCTTCACTGGCTTTCATTTCTTCCCATATGCTTACAACCCAAGCTAACTGCTCATAGAACACTGGCCATTCAATTTTTTCTACCAAATACATGAGAGCCTTTCTTAATTTGTCTTAATATTGCACATTCAACTCTACATGCAATGCCCATAGTTTACTCTTTTCTTCCTCAAAATCTTCTGTCATATAATATTGTGGCCTTTGTGGGGTCTCTGGCATTTCAATGAGAGGAGTGGATTAAAAAGGTTCCACTAAAGGGTGAGGATATGTCATCCTTGGCATAGAAGATCTCCCCATGACCTTAGTTTCAAGTTTAATTATTTTTTGAACTTCTTTATTATATGCCTCCAAAACTCTCTCATACTTGGCTTGCAAATCCAATGTCTTATTATCATCATTCTCTACAATGGAAAAATTTCATTGCAAAGTCTCAGCATTTAAATGTGCCACCTCTGTAGAAGTTTTATCCTCTACTCTTTTTGCAATCAAATTACCAATCAACCCAGTATTATATGATTGCAGAGACATTGTTCTGGATGTTGTTCTGATGGACTAGATAACCAAAGTAGCTTGGTCTGTACTAAACTTAGCACCTGAGATCTCCTTTTTATCTTGGTACAATGTCTCTAATTTATTGGAAATATAATTAAAAATTAGAGCATCTGCTATATCCCAATTGGGAAGCAATAGAACACCTGATGCTCTTACAATTTCTCTCCCTTCTTTAGGGGTCAAACTTTGAAATTCCTTTATCATTTCCTCTTTTATTTTTGTTTGAATGGCTGCATATTGAATCTTTGGATGCTTAGCCTTCAATTTATTGCATCTTTCCTCATATTTTCCTATGTTTGTCATCCATACAAATTGATGGAAGGGTCTGGAATTAACAAAATTGTCATTTGATAAAAATTGATGACTTGCCTGCTCCATCATAGGGTCCAATTCCTTTCCCTTGAAATCTACCACTATCAACTCAAGGCTTGGCATAGGGGGCTCTTGGGGGGTTCCCTCATCTAATTCTACCTAGGTAATAAAAACTACTCCTTGTGACCCCAATTGTTCAATTTGCTCTCTAGTAAATTAATCCTCTTCAATCCGCAAAGGGGATTGTGTAGATAAATATTCCTCAATGTGAGGACCTTGGTCCCTTAGTATTTGTTTCCTCTTAGGGGAGGGCTCAGTAGGTCTCTCGTCCAAGAGAACACTAGTGGATTCTATTAAATTTTTTCCCTTATCCATAGTCTCCTTCTTATTTTGAATTATATTATGGACTAGCCCTTTCTAGACAATCAATTGTCCTACACCTTCATTGGGAGTGAATGCCAATTTTCTCATGACATCTTTAGCCTTATCTAGATAAGCATTAATAATAATAAAATTCTCATTCATAGTTTCCATTATTTGAGGAGGAGTAATCATGAGTTTATTTATTCTATCTGCCTCTATATTGGCATTATCCAAAGGACTGTAATCTTCATCAAAACAATTAATAAAATCTAAAACCCTTGAGAACACTCTCCATTTTTCTTTTTTGGTTTCCTATTCTTGCAAGGAGAACTCATTTCTTATTATGTCTTCAGGAAAGTATGACTCGTGTTTTATTTTTCCAAGCTTGATTCTGTGCCTAAAGGCCAAGTCATAGAATCCCTCAATGTCAAAAAAATGGGGATGAGAGACTACCATCTTATACTAATCTAAAAATTTGTACAAAGATGACCAACCTCCTTTTGTGATCACAAATTGGTGCACTACAATGCAAGTTGGGAATATTGACCCTCTTTGCCTTTTCAACAAATATGTTTCCTCCAATCCTCCTAACTACCACAAAAATTCAGCTACCCCTACCTTCAATGGCATGTGGTAGGGTAATACATGAGGGGTACCTCTGAAACCATAAATCCTAAAGATAGTTGAAACTAAGTATGGGATGATATCTCCCCAATTATGTGACACTTTTAAACCAAAAGGATTATCCAAGGGCCTAATAAGACTTACCAGTGCCTTAGGCACTCTAGGATTGTCACTTAATAGTAGGGACCTCAACTTTGAAGCAAAGTACCTATCAAACTTGACAAAACTAGCCTTTTCTATTTTCAAGGCCATATCTACACTCCATAATTGGACTGGCAGTGCTTCCCCATCCTGTTCTCTATTCATTTTCATTTCCTTACCAAAATATGTTACTCCTTTGAAGAAAAACATATGCATGAATAAGGAATAGTGGCCAAAAATCTTCTCCACTTTGCCTCTAGCAATCCCAACTAGGCCAGTGTGAATTTCTACTACTAAATAGGAGGAAAAATAAAAAATAACATCCACACCAAAAGAGGAAATTTGTGTGATTATATACATTAAAATTATGGGCATAAAATCCTCTTCATCTTCACCAAAAACTCTACACAGAGTCCTATATGCCTCCACAGCCCTAGTATTGAAATTTGCCCTTTTCAAAGGTTCTCTAGAGGATGTTGCAATTGCTGGAAAATTTCCAATTTTTCCTATATGTGCCCTCACTGCACCTTTCCTAATTGCATCCTTCTTTGACATATATTCTTTCTCTAATTCTTGTAGGTCAATGGGTACATGATATTCTATTAGTGGCTCTAGGCCAAATACCTCTTGAATTTCCTCAAGGTTGATTATGATCAGAATCTTGCCATCAATTCTTCTCACTATTCTGATTGCTTGATCATAATTTTTTGCAATAGCTTCCAAAAGGTCAAAATGCATAAAAACACTTGGAACTACCAACTTTTCTAAGCTAGAGTTCTAGATATTAGCATGTGGGGCAAATAAATTCCTTTTTGAAAACCATTTCTTAAACAAAGATAAACCAGTTTGAGAAGTTTTGGCATCCTTGACCCAATTCCCTTTATCATATAAGCCATCTGCAATTTTGAGCCTAGGGTTTAACAAGGTTAACTTCTTCACTTTCACAATTTCATTTTAAGACTCAGGGGGCAATTCAAGAAGGTTGTCATGGATAGTCCTGGCCAAATAATCTTCCTACCCAGAGAAAACCTTCTTGAGAGGCATACTGAATATAATTTGTAGAAAACTAAAATTCTACAGAGGGTATAGAAGATGGGGACTTACTTGATTTCTTTCTTTTTCTTCTATGTAACTCTGTAATGTCTTGCAAACAAAGGGAGATTGCTTCACATTTCAATCAAGCCTAGCACAAATTCTTGCTAACTTTTTCTCTCTATAACTTGAAATCTTCTTTGCGTGGGATGAAAATGGCAAGATCTTCTGCAATATACTCTATTTTTTTCTGACATGCAAAGCTTTCATTCCTCATAAATGAACTATAAGGGAAATAGAGTGACACCACCTTCTATGTTTAAATTCACACCGTTGATCTCAAAAAAATCTGACAATCTAGGAGTGAAAATAGGGATGACTCATTTCCCTCTTTCCATGCTGGAAGTCAATCCAATGAAAATTATCCACCTATACTCTTCCTTCACTGTTGTTATTACAAACTGGACCTACTAATCCTTGAGGACACATCTCACTGAGTCGCTGCATTGCTATACATAAAGAATGAGCATGTTACCTATGCTATATAGCGACAACCATTGATTCCATATTGATTGAATGATGGGAATTTGATTCATTATTTAATACAAATGTGGTGGGTCCCCTATCTATTTTCTTTACTCACTATATCGCTATCCTTAAAACTTGAGCAACTCCCCATAGTGACGAAGTGACAGCCTTAGATTTAAGCTTGATTTAAAGGTGAGGAAACTATATTAGAGTCATACAACTGTGGTGGGTCCCTTAGTCACCATTTTGCATTGGGTAAATAGTGCACAATTTTGTATAGAGACTTGGCAATAACCATTGATGTGATTTAATCCAATGATCACCATCTCTCATTTGACTTTTGACTTGGGCGTGGGTCCATGTTACTGATGATATGGAAATGTTCTATCAAACTGGTAGATAATTTAATATTCTAATCCCTATTGTGACATCACATGATTTGGGCCCCACTATGTTTCACATTTTTAGGCTAGGCGCTATGTCACTATTGGCAAGGTGCAAGGATTTTCCAATCATGACATAGTGAGCTCCCATATTATCCAATTTTCTAGTGCATACGCATTTCGTAGCAGGATGCCACTGTATCTAGGAGATCACGTGGCTTATTATTAACAAGACAGTTGTTGGGACCCACCTTCTAAAATTACTGCCAGAAAAATTATTTCCCCTCAAGTCGCTATGTCACTATTGATGAGATTCATTATTTTTTTGGTTGTGACATGGTGACCTCATGAATATTGTTAAAATCTGATGCTAGTAAGATACCTTCTTTTCAATCATGATTACCATAATTAACACCTCTAACAAAGCAATAAAGGCACACATCCATAATACCACTTGGGAACTTCACAGTCACTATCTTTTTCAAAAAATTGCTATCTTCTATATTCTTCATTAAGGTGCTATGTCACTACCGGAAAGGTCATGACATAGTGACTCGTTGAAAAAACTCAACTTTGATGACACTAACTACAAACTCATTCCAACTAGTTTCTTTTTTGATAGTAACAGTTCTAACATGAAGCATGTGACCAAAATTTTTGAAACAATGCAGTTTTCTGGTGCTGACCCTCTACTTTACAATAACGCCAATCCATTTCATCATAGTCACTATGTCACTATCATTAGAAACCTCACATTTCCCCATAGCGATGATGTGATAGCTGTAGATGTCATAAAGATTAGATGGTGGGATCAAACTGGGTAAAAGACACTTGGTATAGTGGAAGATTTAAATAGGTCAAGGAATATTTAAAATTTCAAAAGCTTTGCACGTGATTAAATTTAAAAGGAATACAAGACTTAGGGTTTGATAGAGTTTTTCAAAGGGTTTATAATTTGCAAAGGTAGAAAACCAAAATCCTAGTAGGCAAGACATAAAATGAAATCTAATTTTTAGCTAGGACTTTACAAAATTTATTTTTCAAAAAATCAGACCAATAGTGGATTTGTTTGGGGACATTGAAAACACTGGATTCAAATGAGAGCTCAGAATCCTTGGGAGAAGAAGACCACAAACTTGATATATAATGAAAAATTCTTCAGAGAACACAAGAACAAAATAACAAAAATAGAAAACCACACTGTACAGAGGGATTTACAGGGACTTACAAAATAGACACAATATACAAGGAAAAAGGGAACCTAAAACTACTATTCATGGATAAAACAAGTATTTCAATAGAAATACCTCTTCAAGAACTATCCATGAACTGGAAGGTCAAGAATATTACCTAATAGATCCTTTAGTAAATAAGAATCCTCTCCCCATGAAGTTTCAATTAGGTAGGGACCCAACCATATAGGGTCAAATTTGCCATGTTTTCCTTTTTCTTCAATTCTTGCTTTCCACATGAGAACCAAATCTTTAGGTTCAAACTTCCTACTCACTGTTCTTCTATCATATAATGTCTTGACCTTAAGTTGTAACTTTTGATTCTTGAGAGATGCTTCTCTCCTAGTTTCTACTAGTCCCACAAGCTCATCCAACCTTTCTTTTATGTCATCTATAATATCTTCATCATATAATTGGATGTAGTTGTAAAGTCCTGCCAAGTTATTTTGAGTCATCCTTTCCTGAATTCCATACACAATATCAAAAGGTGCTACACCAATGGCTTTCTTCATAGTCAACCTGTCAGCCCATATTGCTAATTGCAATTTAGAATCCCATGCCTTTTTGTTATCATCTAGGGTTCTCCTAATAACTTTTAACAAGCTTTTGTTTGTAGATTCAACTTGTCCATTTCCTTGTGGATGGTAAGGTGAAGAGGTTGATCTTTTTATCCCATACTTATCACAAAATTTTATAAATTCCTTAGATATGAAGCACATTGTATTGTTAGTCATAATTCTCTAAGGACAACCAAACCTTGATATAATGTTATTTATCAAAAAATTGTTAACAACCTTACTAGTTGCATTTCTTGTAGGGATTACTTCCACCCACTTTGTAAAGTAATTAGTAGCAACTAATATCTAGGAATAACCATTACTAGACTTGGGAGAAATATAACCTACAAAATCCATTCCGCATTGCTAAAATGGTGCTTTAACTTCAACTAGCCTTAATGGAGTATTCTCCAAAAATTTTAATTTACCTATAAAATTTTGATAGGCATCACACTTTCTAACAATTACTTGAGCATCTTTGAAAAGGGATGGCCACCAGAATCCAACTCTCATCACTTTATGTGCAGTGGTCTTGGCCATGTAATGTCCTCCACAAACTCCAAAATGAATTTCCTTTAATATTTCTCTTGATCTTTCTTGATCAACACATTTTAACATCACTCCCTCAAAGTTCCTCCACCATAAATTATTCTAGAAAATAATGTACCTAATGGCTTGTAGCTTGGTACTTCTTTTTTTATTCTCATTCAAATGAGGAGGGGCTTCCATATGTTGTAGATAATGGATGACATTGGTGTACAATTCACATGGGTCCATATTACATAGGCTTGACTTCAAATCATCTGTTACTATATTAATTTGATTAGCATCTAAGTTAGTTTGAG
Organism: Cupressus sempervirens; assembly: GCA_028749045.1. Classification (NCBI taxonomy): domain Eukaryota; kingdom Viridiplantae; phylum Streptophyta; class Pinopsida; order Cupressales; family Cupressaceae; genus Cupressus; species Cupressus sempervirens. The sequence continues at coordinate 677,660,894 of CM053784.1, read as the reverse complement.
TCATAAGCATAGCTAGTCCCTGACCTCTTACCAATTTTGTGATCTATATTTCAATGTTAAACTCCTAGATCATATTAATCCATCTACATCTTTTTCCTGACACTTCTTGTTGAGAAAATATGTCTTTTACAACAGTGCTAGGTACAATGCAATGACAATAGCACCTACCAAATAACATCTAAAAGCCTTAACAACTTTCACCAAAGCATATGCTTGCTTCTCATTTATCTCATATTTCAGTTCAGTAGGCTATAGTGACTTAGTGAAAAAAGCAATAGGCTATTCATATCCTTCCTCATTCTTTTGCAACAAGACTATAGCTAAAGTATGGAAAGATGCAAAAGAGAATATGTGCATTGGTTTTGTGTAATCTAAAGTCCTAAGGACTAGAGCAATTTTATGGTAGTTTTAATATCTTGAAATGCCTATGAAGGTTCACCATTCCAGTTGATAGTTGCTCCTTTCTTAAGCATTTTTGAAATAGGTCTGCTAATCTTAGCAAAGTTAGTAACAAACCTCTTCAGAAAGTTAACTTTCCCAAACAAAGATTGTATTCCCTTTACATTCTTTGGCTTAGGAACCTTATCAATGGCTACCACTCTCTTAGGATCTATCTTTACACCATCTTTTGATACTATGTGTCCTAATAGTTTTCCTTTAGTTACCCCAAATGCACATTTCTTAGGGTTTAATGACATTCCATATTCCAATGCTTTGATAAAAATCTTCTCCAAATATATGCAATGCTCTTCAGCCCTTTTGGAATAAGTTGTAAAGTCATATTGATATACAACCATAAACGTGTTGATGTACTTGTGGAAAGCTACATCCATAGCCCTTTGAAAAGTGGCACCAGCATTAATCAATCCAAATGGCATTTTTGTTGAGATAATGGGTGTTGCACACATTGCATAATATTGTTATTTTATTATTTTATTTTTATTATGTAATGTTGTACCTAGATGGATGTGCAACATGTAAAGATTCCCATGGGATATACTTGATGAGTTGTATTGTAACATTGTGATAATATTTCATGTAATTATTTAATATTGGGGAAAAGAATTAAATGCCCAATATTAAATGTGGGGTCAGTGGGTTAGGTAGCACATGGTTTTAGCACATGGTTTATGTAATACCACTTGGTGGTTTTGTGGGACTTGCTACTATATAAGCAGCCACAAGGGTAGTTGTTGTAAAGAGAGAGTAAGTTTGACAAGGAGAAGACAAAAGGCAAGAGTCGAGCGGGACAAGGCTTGACAGGTTAGCCAAGGGAGCATTTGTGAAGGTTGAAAGCATGGCATGGGATGTGTGAATTCATGCTTGTTCACATAGTTTGCTAGGTTGTGGCTATGGCCATGAAGGCTTCCATGGTTGTATGGCAATGGTATTTTTGCTGAATAATACATGATGATGGATGCTTTTGGAGGCTGGGTTTTTTTCCCTCAATGAGGGTTTCCCAGGGTATATCTTGTGTCACATTTTATGGGTATGTTCTCTATTCTCTTGCATGTGGATTTTAATTCTGTGTTTATTTTAGATCTATTATGAGTTATGTGGAAACGGTTATATTCTTTATTGCCAAGTTTCCTCACAAGTGGTATCAGAGCTATGGTTTTATTATTGTAACCCTAGATTGAATCCATGGGAATGCATGAGAGGATAAAAGAAAAGGGCAAGATATATGAATAATTATTGCAGATCTGAGGGTTTTGGATTTGCTGTTATGATGGGATGTTAAAAGATTTGGGCATGGGAAATTGTTGGATAAAAAGGTTTTTCGGATGTCTTCATTTAAATGAGGGTTTTGGGGGGTAGCATGTAGAAATGACCTCCTGGGTAAAAATAGACCTCGCCATTGGATCCGGGTCGACATTTCCATAAATTTTGATATATATTATGCCCTAGTTTGGCCATGTTCAGAGGAAATGAAAGAGTTTTTTGGTTTCAGCCCATGATGGCCGTCAAATTTAATCCCGTCGGAATTTTCGTCACTGAAAAAAAATTAAAAATCAAAAATCGTACTGAAAATGGTAAAAAGACTGTCTTAGTAAAATGGCCATAACTTTCTCTCAAAATATCGGATTTCAGAATTCTTATAAGCGTTGGAAAGCTAATTCAGAGCACTACAAGATGGTGTAGGTTTGGTTTTGTGATTTTAAAATTTTGTCAGAGTTTCAGAGCCCTAAAGTTAGATATTATTTATTTTGAGCACGGATTAGGGCATAACTTGGGCATACGGAGTCAAATTTTGGACTTCGAGTAGTCAACGGAAAGCTCTTGGAGAGCTCTACACATTGGTTCAGATTTGGTGCAGGTTTGGCATGATTTATTTGTTGATATATTTATCTGAACTGTTTATGGTATATTTTGACTATGGTAACATTGTGAGTTTATGGCATTGGAGATTTAAGTTTTGATGTCATTGTATACTCAAGTTTGGTCTCATGATGATATGGTTATCAGTGTTTGGTTTGGATATGCATGATGGCTTGTTGGATCTACAAGTTGTGCAGTGTTGTAAGCGGTCTATACTTACAGGTTGCATTTATAGCTTGGTTATGGGTTGTCTTTGCCCATTGATCTTTCATTATTGATGCATATTTAGATTGGTGGCTTGAATTTGGGTTGTCTATGCCCTAAGTCACATGATTTTATTCTTCATGTAGAAGGGATGAGATGTTACCAGGTACAGTCATGGTGAAGGATTATGGTTGACTATGCTGGCAAGTTGGACACTATTGAGAACCAGATGCTCAGTTCATGGATGTGATCATGGTGTCATGAATTTTGGCATGACATGATTGGATATACAGGTACATCCTTGATGTTCATTAGCTTGGATTTATGATTCAGTTATGGTGGTATATCTTCTTGGTTGAGGATCATGGTTATTTGGTTTTCTTTTGAGGAGCTCATGATGTGCACTTTGAGTTCTTTGATGGTTTGATGCCTTGGTTGATTCTCATGGTTAGAGGATGGGTTTTCATCATGATGTCATGGATAGCTTGGATACACAGTTTAGTGGGAGCTTGTGACAGTGATGGGGTGACAGTGCAGGATTAGTTCCTGGTTTGGTTTATATCTTCTTGGTTTGGAGAGGATGGATTTTATGATGCCATAGGTGACTTGGTACCACGGTTGAGTGGGAGTTGTTGGCATTGATATACTTATTGAGTGTTTGCAGATGTTGGAAGTTTGTCTTAGATCCTGTTGCTGCAGAAGCATCTTTGACATTTGCATGGTGCACTTGTTATCTTCATGGTGTGTGAAGATGGTTAGATCTTGAGGACTCATGGAGTTCTTGGTTATCTTCATGGTATGTGGAGATGGTTCTTCCTGGTATGTGGAGATGGTTTTCTTCATGGTGTGTGGAGATGGTTGCATCTTGAGGACTCATAGGGTTCTTGGCAAAGGTGTGGTTTATGCTTTTATTTGGCATGTTATCCTTGGTATGAGGATGGTTTCATTATTATGTCATGATATACTCTTGATACGCGTTTAGAGTTGTGACATGTTATGGTGTGTTCATGTGGAGCATGTTATCTCTTTAGTTGAGATGGTTAGATCATGTTGTCATGTTTATGTTTCTGAGGCCATGGTTGGAACTTTGACATTGATCTTGATTTAGTTTCTTGGTATTGAGTACACTAATCATAAGCTGGATACTTCATGATATTGCTATGTTGCATTTGGAGTTGGCATGGATTGATTGGTTACAGGTGCTCATGGATACTTAGAGACGGTGGTGATGCTGATTTCTCTTGGATTAGAGAAGTATTTGTTGGGATGGTTAATGGTTTCAGCAGGAAGTCCGAGGGGCAGTCACCTGATATGGACTTGAGAGGAGATTGTTCTTAGATGAGTCTTGGTTGGAGACTTGGGTATCTTGATGAGCATTCTCATTCCCCACTCTTAGTCTACTCGGCGGTTTGCTACTTGAGAGGTATAGCCCATTATTTTTCTCAAGTGCATTATATTTATGCTTGTCTTTCATGGATATGGATCTTGAGCTATGGTACATGAGTTAGTTCTAGAGGGTTCATTTGAAAGATGGTTAAGCATTGGTTATCTCCATGTGCATATGTTGTTATGCTGGTTGAGTTTGGGAGATGGTTTTATTGGGCATATTCCTTGGATTAGGAATGGTTATTCCTTGGTTTAGGAATGGTTTTATGAGTTTGATCTTCTTGTGAGAGGCTTACATCCATAATTAGTTATATGGTATGGTTTGGGTGTTGTTGAGGCTTCTTGTTGGGGTTTTATGGAGGAGATCATACTTGCACAGTTTACATCTAGAGGTGTGTGTAGAAGGACATGATACAGGTTATGATTTGCATGGTTTCTCTTGGTCTTGGTTATCTTCCTGGATGTTCAGTTTTGCTTACATTAGATTTGAGATTGGTTGGAGATTGTGATCACTAGTTTGTGCTCATGTATGTCATGTGAGAGATGACATGATTATTCCTTTTTCTGTTTCCTTTGTTGGTTGTGGAGAATTTGGGAGACTATTGGAGACTTGTTACGAGAATTGTTCTTGCAAGATATCAGTTTATGTATTGTGGATGTCCTTGGTACTACATGGATTCACTTCTTTGAGATGTGTTGAGTGGATTGGTTATAGTTTTGACATTATCTTTTGCAGTGGGAGCTTCTTGGTATATATGTGGCAGGTATTGCTCTTGAAGCTTGTGATTGCAAGTTGCAGATTGGATATGTCAGTGATATGAGATTCACTTGTTATACCTTTGAGGTATGGATAGTTAGATGGGTTTGGCACTTTGATGTGGGTGCTATTTCAGCTATGGATATTTTGACAACTACGGATACATGTGATTACCTTTGGATCAAGTTTTTGTGCTTGGAATTTCAGTTGGTACATGATTTTATGATCTTCTAATGCGACAGGTTGGGTGGCTTTCTCTTTGGATGGCTTCTATGTATGTCCAATGGTAGTGGCATAATAGGAGGTGAGATCATTCATGTTTGAGATGTTGGATACTTTGATTTTGTTGCGGGTACTAGGATGGAGCACTTGGTTTATTTTGATCCATGATGGTGGATGTGCTGGGAGGGATTGTTCCCTTGTTCATTTATGAGGCTATGGATTGACCCTATGCAATGTATACAACAAGTGGGAGATTGTTGAGATAATGGGTGTTGCACACATTGCATAATATTGTTATTTTATTATTTTATTTTTATTATGTAATGTTGTACCTAGATGGACGTGCAACATGTAAAGATTCCCATGGGATATACTTGATGAGTTGTATTGTAACATTGTGATAATATTTTATGTAATTATTTAATATTGGGGAAAAGAATTAAATGCCCAATATTAAATGTGGGGTCAGTGGGTTAGGTAGCACATGGTTTTAGCACATGGTTTATGTAATACCACTTGGTGGTTTTGTGGGACTTGCTACTATATAAGCAGCCACAAGGGTAGTTGTTGTAAAGAGAGAGTAAGAGTGACAAGGAGAAGACAAAAGGCAAGAGTCGAGCGGGACAAGGCTTGACAGGTTAGCCAAGGGAGCATTTGTGAAGGTTGAAAGCATGGCATGGGATGTGTGGATTCATGCTTGTTCACATAGTTTTCTCGGTTGTGGCTATGGCCATGAAGGCTTCCATGGTTGTATGGCAATGGTATTTTTGCTGAATAATACATGATGATGGATGCTTTTGGAGGCTGGGTTTTTTTCCCTCAATGAGGGTTTCCCAGGGTATATCTTGTGTCACATTTTATGGGTATGTTCTCTATTCTCTTGCATGTGGATTTTAATTCTGTGTTTATTTTAGATCTATTATGGGTTATGTGGAAACGGTTATATTCTTTATTGCCAAGTTTCCTCACAATTCTCACATATACATAAGTTCCCCATGGAGTTGTGAATGTTGTCTTAAACTGCTCTTCTTCTTTCACGAGGACTTGGTTACACTTTGAGAACCCATCCATCATGGACATATGCTTAGAACTAGTTCCTTGCTACAACATAGCCTCCATGTTTGGCAACCCATAATTATCTTTTAGGGAAGCAATGTTCAGATTTCTGAAATCCACACACAGTCTAATGTCTCCATTCTTTTTCCTAATAGGTACTAGATTTGAGACCCAAGTGGAATGTCTAATAGGTTTAATTATCCCTCCTCTCTTAATTTCATTAATTCTTCTTGCATTTTGGGTGCTAAGGTGGGATTTACTAGTCTCTACTTCTACCTAAAAGGTTTCACATTTTCTTTAAGTAGAATGACATGTTGAAAAACATCCTCTCTATAAGCCTTTAGGTCATCATATGACCATGTAAAAACATGTCTATATTTTCTTAGTAGGTCAATCAAAGGCTTTCTAATTTTATGTGACAAATTCTAACCAATATAAACCTTCTTATGGGCTTCATTAGTACCTAGATTTATCTCTTCTAGCTCTTGAGGTTTATAATCTTTAACCCCAGGCCTCACCCTATCTTGGTTATCAAACATGTTATCCAAAACAATCAAACCCTTAGGTAATTTATTAGTCTTTAATTGTATGGCCTTATGACCAAAGATTATTTCCTTCCCATCTATGGTACTTATCTTCATTTAACGAAAAATTCACAATATCTTTGTCATCTTCAAATACTTGTCAATGTTCAATATTGTCAAGTATTGAAGGTCTATTCTAGACTTCAATCTATGAAATTCCTATAAATGATACATCCTTTGGTTTAATTACTCCATTTTCTAATAGTTTGGCCATCTTATTATGAGTTCTATCTCTCCATGAAATACCAAATGCATCAAAGAGTTCTATATGATCCCAGACAACATTTCTATGCTATTTCAATCTTTTATTTGTAGAGGCATGTGCTTCCCTTATCTTTGAGATAATCAACTCAGAATCACCTATGACATGTAACTTCTTAATTCCATGGTGGGTACAAACTTTCAATCCTAATGAAAAGGCTTCATATTCAGCTATATTGTTGGTGCATGAAAAATTTAGGGTGAAGGAGTATCTAAAAGTATTCTTTTCAAGAGAAACAAAAATTTTCCTTGCCTCTGAACCTTCTTTAGTGTTGGCCCCATCAAAGAACATGGTCCATAATAGTGATGAATCCAAACAACAATCAACTTCATGCTTAATCAGAGTAGGCAGCTTCTCAACTTCTTGGATAATTAACTTAGCTTTGAATGCATTCACACCAGTGTCTAAAAAACAAGTAGAATCTTTGCCAATTTCTTCCCCAAAAATATGACTAACCCTTGGCTCTCTGTCTACTTTAATAGCCTTATCTCCTATGTGAAAAGTGGCATAGGTTAGGTCACATTGTAGTCTACCTCCCATAGTAGCACTCAATTTTCTAGAGAGCAACATTCCATAATGTGGAGGAATATCAACTACAAGGACTGACATTGTCAATTCTAGCTCAGGGTATGTAGCTAGCTTAAATGGTAAAGCATTGATGGTACATATAATTGGAACTTCCCTAGCATCCATACCTCTACATCTACCTTACTTAGTGTCTAATTTCAACCCTAGGGCTTCCATCACTTTGAAGGGCATGATGGTGTTAGAAGCTCTTGAATCTATCATGCAATTTTTTATGGTTTTTCCTTTTTATAATTAGGTTGAGAAATAATGGGTCAATATCTTCTATATATGCTACTGATAAATTATCCAAGAACATTTGGAGAATTTGAGATATAATACCACTATCTTCTATTACCAATTGGGTTTGCTGAATAGAATTTTGTTCTACGCTATTGTTATTATTTTTTATCCCTCCCAACCATGACAAGGCTTTGCTCTTATGCTCTTCAATTCTAAATAGTTTAGATAAAGGTACCATTACTATTATTTGGGACAACATCGATATCATATCAATAGGTTCAGATATTGTGGGTTTCACAAGAATACCTAAAGTTGAAACCTTTTGAATAATAGGCACTATTCCTTGCTTGATAGTATCATATCCTAATTTCTTTTCTTGCACAATTTCTTTCACTATCTCCTTTTCGTAGAATTTAACCTTCTTCTAGGGTTCCTAGTTCTTGTTTTTGATGTCTTTTACCTTAACCATTTCTATATTAGCCTTCTTGTTTTCATCTTCCATCTTGTTTGTAATATCCTTTATGAATATACTAGAAGGCTTCCCAACATCATTATTAACTATTTAGTTTCTCAAATTGTAATTTCTATGCACTTGGGAAATCATCTCTGCAGTGATCCATCGATCTCCTCTTTAGAGGGCATTCTCAAATTTACATGGCTAACTTTAGAAGATGTAACACATACTTGATCTTCATCACAACCTTTGTCATCTAAGAAAACTTGTTGATGATGTAACTAATCAGCAACTCTCTTATTTGCAAGATCACTTTCAGTTTCTTCCAAATCAAAATCCATACAATCATCACATATGCTAACCATATTACAACTCACATCATCATGGCTTTTTTCTTCTTCCTCCACTTCATTTGTGCATTTTGATCTGAAGTAAATGATTGAGCAACTACATAATAATCTAAAGAGTGAGGTGATTGACATATGATGCACATGTTACATCATCATTCATTTTTATAGAACTTCTTTGGAGAGGATCTAGTGTTCCTTTATCTTTTACATTCAGGTTTTGGCTAGGAATTGGCTTACCGTCCTTCTATTGAGTGGTATAGGGATAACTCTGCATTTTGGGTGGTCTATTGAAACTGTTGTTGTTCACTGGGACTTTAAAACCAATGTTAGCCTTATGTGTATTGAAAGTAGTTTGGTTCATCCTTTTCAACAAATCCAATACCTGACCTATTGTGGGTTCTTTAGGTTTCTTACTTGTAGGAGTTTTATCGACTTCCTTCTTATTGTTATTCTTGGGATTGAACAACTTCCTATCAGCCCTCCTACCAAGTTTGCTAGATGCTTTCCTAATATTTTCAATATTCATTACAATCTTATAAGCATCTATCAAAGTCTTAGGATCTTTATCCCTCAATTGGTAAGCCATCTTGCTATCAAAAGAATTAAAATAAGTTGTAAGAAAGACATCTTCATTCAACCTCATATCCTAGAACAATTTGTACATCCCTTTTTGGAATCTCACATTGAAGTCGAATGTAGACTTATTAGGATTCTTCTTGATGTTATTGAAATCATTCAGCATAAAACCAACATTAGTATTATCTCCATATTATTCTTTGAACAATTTTTCCAAATCACTCCATGAGCTAATCCTATCATCAGGCAATCTTCTGAACCAATCCCTTGCATTTTCAGTCAGTGAATAAATAAATAACTTCATTACAACATCCTCATGTTCAACTTCAAAGTCATTTAGTGTATCTATGAAAATTCTCAAGTGCTCTTCACCAGTAACAACATTATTTCTAGAGAACTTGACAACTTTATCTCTTAAATCAAAAGATATAGGGTGTGGAGCACCAAGAATATCTACAAATGTCATTTGTCTTTATTTTTCCATGTAGATGGGCTTCTTTTGAAAACCAACAATATTTGAGGTGCTTGCTATATTGGTTTGGTTGTGAACAACACTTTGAGATTATTGAATTTGGATGATTGGGATTTGAGTACTAATGGTGGATGACGAGGCAAGGGAAAATTGAGATATTCCCTGATTTGAAATTACTGGTCCACAAATAGGTACAAAAGTTGCAACCAAGGTAGGCAGGTTTGGCCAAGAAGCCAATGCAAAATTTGATTTTATGAACTAAATTTTTCTCCTAGTTTCTGCAGCTTGGGCTTCATTCTCAACCTTTTCGAGTTCCTTTGCGAGATCTTATTTCTATTTCCTTGTATTTTCTATATCTAAATCTAACTTTGACATAGGTGGGTTTACAAATTTACTTGATGCTACTTGAGGCTCATTTATCTAGATCCCTACAACATTTACTTTTCCTTTATCTGTCTGCTTGATGGTAGATTCTACTTGGTTATTTTGGATAGGCTTATAGGGTTGAACTTGGGAGATAACAGGTTCTTGTCTTTGGCTTAGGAGCTTTTCTTGTTCTTGAACCTTGGTTCTTAAACTATCTGCATCTCCAAAGATATCAACATGAAGGATTGAATTTATTTCTTCTAACTTCTTGTTTTGTTCTTTTAAGGTAGCCATCCTCCTAAGAAAATTGTCTCTTTCAACAATGGTGTCTAGGGTGGCTTGCTCTCTTTCCTTTTTTAAATGAGCATGTTTAGCTTCTTCCTCAACAACCCATTTCTTCAAAACTCCTATCTCTGATCATATTTCTTTAGGATCTGTAGAAGTGGCTTCTAAATCAGTAGGATTATCCAGATCTATAAGATTAATTTCCATGTACGAGACTATTCTAGGATTGAAAGTGTTGGCACTCAAAATTGTAGCCCAAATTTTGAGCACCATTGAAGAAATTGAGCCCTATAAATGCCCATAAAAGCATATGTACTCGACTGTACCTTTGAGGCATGTAAGGTGTTTAATGTTTCTAACACCCTCCATTTAGTGTGGTTAAGTGTTCCATCATGATAAATTGACATTCTGAGCCAATCTGTGAATGACTTGTTTTGAGTAATTGTCATTTCTGCATTTTTCACCTTAGTGTCAAACAACGACATGAAGCTATGTTTTCCATTGAATATCTCACACCTAGAAATGTTTTGTGACTTGCCACTTTGGGACTATCTAGTGTCCATACCCAAAAACCTATGTTTTATATTTTGAGTTGTTTCAAGTTCATTTGATTAGGTTTTGAATCCCTCAAAGTTGGCCAGTTATAGTTTTCATGCTTTTGCAATTTGTTTTGATTTCTAGGAAGCCTTGTTTGATAAGCCATAACTTTGACCTATTTGATCAAAAAGCTAAATTTCCTTTTGTGTTATATTTTAGACATCAGAGACTTGTTATGTTTCAAGTTTCAGCTTATGACAAATCTGTTTGATCAATTTTCAAATGCGATTCCAAATGCAACTTCTATCTTTTTACTGGTGACAATATTTGCAGATTTGATTAGTACCCCAGTTCATGATGTTATATCTCCTGATCCATGATAGGTCAAGTCAAATGGATTGTACCCGTATATTTTTCTTAGAAAATACTCCAAGTGTGTTAGTTTGTAAGTCATGACAAATCCATTTGCACACTTTTCCAAGTCCATTCCATTTGCAAAAAATGTTTTCTATCAGTGTTTCCAGTTTGCAAAATCTGAGTAGGCCACTTTGATTGATCGCCATTTGCGCCCTATTATTTTTCATTAGCCCAAGTCATAGGTCCATACTCACCTCATGATAGAGAACCACTGCCCCAAGTTTCGTTCCCCTAAGTGTCCATTTGCCTAGTTTTTGAAGTAGAATCCAAACCCAATTTATTGCTTTCTAACATGTTTATCTGTAGGTGATTTTGAGAGGTCAAATTTGACAGCAAATATATTTTGACCCCAAATTTTTCATGAGACAAGATTCAACACGGTGAAAGTGTATGGAACAGAGAATCAATATGCCAATTTCTAGAGCCCGATCAGGTGATTTGATCATTTTTTAAGGTCAGTCAAAGGACCATCTAGCACTAAAATGACAGTGGGTAGTAAAAGGTAAAAATGAGTTTTTGAGGATAATTCAATGCTTGATTTTGATTCTAGTCAGTTTGAAGAGCTCAGTAGATCATTTTGAGGATTTAGTTGTCTGAAATTAATTTTTTTTTAGTCAGACCCACTTTGGGGGCCGACTAATTCTATCAGATTAATAAGGCATCGAGATCTTAAAGTGCCTCAATGACTCAAATAAATACATGATACATAATATCGCATTCTTTGATGAGCAATTTCACTACCCATAAAACTGAAGCTTCTAACATTTGATGGTGAACTTGTGGGAGGTTTGGGCTCCATGGATCCAGTGGTACTTAGATACTGTTAGAGTGAACAATGAATCAAGTTCCATTGTTTCTCCCAAGTCTATTCTAAAAGAGATGATTACAAGTGAAGAATCATCATCATCTCGTGAGTTAAGTGAGGTTGATGGTGGTAGTATTGAATTTTTAGATGGAACGTATTCAAATGAGAATCCTGAAATGTTATACAATGGAACTATAATGAATCATGATACTTGATTGAATAATTCTCATTGCAATTGAATGTTGATGATGTGGGGACTCTGTTGCACCCGTCTCATCATGTATGTGTAATGTTGAACCCCTTTCAATCTCAAAGACATTTCTAAATCTTCCATGGCACACAACAATTAGCATAGAAAAGCCTGTGGCATTATTGGCATTCAACACATCTAATTGCAGTATCCTCTCGATTACCAAAAGAGTCTTTAGCAAATTTTCATAGAAACTAGAAGAAAAATCCTTGCATTCATCCACACTCATGTAATGTTCATAACATGTTTGATGGCTACGTTTGGACTTGGGCCTATGGTTATTGTCATGGTCCAAAGGGATTTTCAGTTGCTACACGTCAGCCTGCTATAGGGACACTTGTTAGATGCAAGATTATTGATGTCGGATGCTATGGAGAAGACAAATCATGCAAGGAGGAATACTCCAAAATAGAGGAGCCGGTTGAAAGCAAGAGAAGCTTCACGCTGACAAAGTAAAGCCTATGCCAATGAAGGAGAGCAGGGGATGGCTTAAGACAAGGAAGCCATTGTTTCAAAGAACCTCCACACTGATGTTGAGGAGAGAAAATCACATGTAGCCAATAAAAGAGCTCCTCATGCCTAGCGCAACAAAAAACATAAAGGAGCAGCCAGAAATCGAGGCAAAGAAATTTTAGCCGCAACACATCCAGAAGTAGACACCATAAAAAACAAAGCATGGATAGTACGTGGAAAGCCACCCAGATTTGGAGATGAAGACCCTACTCATAAAGCTGCCATGCAAAGAGTTTAACACCAAGGAAAACAATGAAGCTCACACATAATGAATACAGTGTTAAATGCAAAGAAAGAAGTGACATTATAAAGGAGACTCACTCCTAGTCTAAGCCGTCCAAGTAGCTGAGCAAGCCACTCACATTAAAAACAAAAAGGGAAAACCACAGACCATGCAGAAAAATGGAAGGAAAGTTCAAGAAATGTGGATAGAGAAAGCACACTCATTGATGACAATCAATAGCACTTAAAGATAGGAGAAGGCTCAAGCATCCATGTGAAGAGAGGGTAGAATAATAAAAAAGAGCTCATGTGGTCAATGATAAAGAAATGCAAGCACATTTATCCCATATTGGGGACGGGGTGGATGTCAAATCATTTTAAATCCAACTCCATGCAGAATCTGTAATGTCTTGAAAACTCATGGCTTTTATAGCTGGGCTATGCTATAGAGGGGCCCGTGGGGTCAAAGAAAATGAATTTTGACGGTCAATGCATAAGAGCAAGCCATGCGTATGAGTGTAAGGTAATTGCAAAACTATTATGATGTCACACCCAACGTAAGAGCAGAGAGAAAAATCCAAGGCTCTACAAGGTTAGGCTCATGCGTATGAGCAGAAGTTGATTTGTTAAGTTCTCCGCTACTACGGGAAAGCAAGTTGCCCATAAGGTCATAAATGATATTTTAAGAACCCTCGTTGTTACACCCAATATGTATGAATGTAAAGGGATGGCTAAGTGAAAGATCAGAAATAGAACATTTTAAAGGTCTCGGGGCTATGGGATTCAGGAGATATTATTAAAATATTAATAAACTCATGTGTGCGTAAAGGCGTAAAAAGATATCCAAGGGTTCATGGTGATACAGGGAAGTCAATAATGAGATTACTTAAAGATTAAAGGTGATATTTGGAGCAGGAATTAATTAATTACGAATATTTTAAAAGGGGTCACAACAAATAGGGACCGGCCATGTGGTGTCACGGGATTGGAGAGATAAGGAGGATAGAGTAAAAATGAGTTTGAAATGAAAATTTAGAAGATCAACGCACAGATTGGAAAATTGAAATATTGTGAAGTTTTATATAGTTCAGACTATTTTTTTTAAAATTTTCATTTTTAATGCCTATTCATGGCTTGGGAGCCTATTTTTCAAAATGCTACCAAGGGGGCACTTTTTGTCCAAACTAGGCAGTGCACTATATCGTTGGAATTGAGGCAAGCTGAATTTTCTAGATTTGGGGTTAGATTATGCACAACAATCCACTGGTTCAAGTTACAAGCAATTTTGCAATTTTTTGGGCATTCTTAGTAAAAGGGGCAGAATTCATCATGGGATGTCAAAATTAGTTGGGGAACATATAGTGATGTTTGTTGAAGCTTAAAATGAATTTTGGATATGTTTTTACCCTTTTTGAGTTCATTTTTAACCAAATTTTGTCGCTCTAGATCAAGTATCAAATCAGTTACTTGCTCAATCATATTTTTCAGATATTTTGTGCTTTTGGAGGCATAACTGATTGAAGATTTGATATTTAAGTTGAAAGAAAAGATTTGAAGGATTTTTTTAACCTATTGAGAAGGTTTTCTAAGGGGACATATGTCATGTTTTGATCAGATCCAGGAATTAACTCTTCTCCTATATCTTTCTTTCTCTCATCTTTTGTATGGATTCTAGTTTTTGTCATTGAGAAACCAGTTGGTTCTAGTTCTTTGGAGAAAATATGCTCATTACTATGATACCAAATTTTGGATCCAGTTCTTGATGCATTCCCAATACTGAGACAACATTTTCTTTTAGCATTTTCTCTCTTATGAACAACATTAGGAAGAAATATACAGAAAATTCAGATCTATTAGGTTGTTTCATGTTTTTCATTTCATGCATATGACTGTATAATTTCAAGGAAATAATACAAAGAGTAGCAGATGGTTGAGCTTCAATTGAATCCTGTCTCCTTTATCAGCTAACTTTCAATGTTTTACAATCTTTGACATAGAGCTTAGGTTGTAGTTGCAGTCCCTTAAGGTTGTATGTTATTTCACTATTTCTTATAACCCAAGAGGTTATGTAAATGCTTCAGGGAATCAATAGGGTTGCAAGTTTACTAATGGGGATATCAGGTAAGAATGGGATTTAAATTGAGCATTGATGTCTATTTAAAAGTTAAATAAATAGATTAGATGTCTAAAGATACACATATGTCTCAGATATCCATATGTATGTTTGTGATTCATGTATTTGCCCAATGGTTAAGGCATTGATCAGTTACAGGATCATTAGGTCATATTGTTGCATATCTAAGGGTTTTCTGAATTCAACATTATTAATCAAACATATTTTACCCTTTCATGTTGAAGGACCTAAATGTAATACCCTCACTCAGCTTATGAGATTCATAGCTCTGCATTTAGCTACTATAGATCTATGTCATTTCATGAGTCATCAGGGGATATAAGGGTTTTCATCTACTTAATAGATTTAGGGATATGTTTTTGCACTAGTACGGCATCAATTGAATCTGAGGTCTACCCACCTAGGTTTAGCAAAGCCTGAAGTAGAAGAAGGGTCAAGCCTTATAGTTGGCTCGATGTTTGAAATGATATGTTGAAAATGGGAGTTAGCTGCCCCTAGATATGTCATATTCTCATTGGGATAATTGAAAACCCTCCAGCATTTTCAAACACCAACAGAAAGGATCTTCAAATGCACTCCTAAATCCTTGCCTTTGATTCATCTTGGCTATTAGATCCGGTCTAGGGGATGTATTCCCTACTAGTGACATATCTTTGTCCTAATAATTTCTTTCATCTAGTAATGGGGTGCTAAATATTCCTCCTAAGAGTCTTGTTGTTTCTAATTTAGAGCTGAGTGAAGAAGACTATCTCCCTACCACTGGTTGGTATTGAGAATTAATTGATACACTACCCCTTAGTTTCTAGGTGGGGTTTTAGTTTGACCTCTTTTTATTTAGGTTCTTCTTACCACCTTGAGGTAAGTCAATATACATTGGTACATCAAGATTGGATCTTGTGTAAGCTCTTGTGTTTTTTCTCTTGTCATCCATTTTACTATTTATCAAATAAGCACTAGATTTAAAACCTTGACTGAGTCACCACCCTATTCTAGGGAAAATACAAAAATTAAAATTACTCCCAACTTAGAAGAAATGACACAATATAATATAGGAATATCTGACATATAGGTGAGCCAATCACAAAAATCATAAGACTACAACTTTGGCTTGATAGATAAGATATTTGAAAGGGTTGTATATGTCAATATATAGATGTGGCATTTGGGTTTCCTTTTCTTCTTAAATTCTCAAGGTTTGTCACTAAAACAATTCCCCCATAACCACCATGAGTAGTAAAATTATTTGACAAACACATACACAACACGACCAAGGAAATTGCAATACTTCTTACACATGTGTTGAATGACTCCCCAACAGAGTCACCATTTTGTTGGTGTTTTTCAACTATTAAACAAAAAAAGCTAAATACCAAGGTAATAATACTCAAAAATCTAGGGAATAGCTATTTCCCATCAACAATTATGTATGTATATTAGTTGGACCCAACTTCAACAAAACCAAGACTGGTTTTCTACTCTTTAGGCTTTGCAGAACCAAGGTGGGTATAGCTAGGGGATGATTCAAATGAATGTTGTTGTATGAGAATCCTATTAGTTTCATTCCAATTATCATCTTCTATCTCTGACATATACATGGTTTATCCATTTCTTGTCACTTTTAGATGATATACATCCCTTATAAGTAAATTTGGTCACAATTCTTCTTAGATTTGCAAATATCTCCTGACATAGTAGCTAACTAAGGCTTAAAGGTTATATGCAAACAAGTGCTAACCATCTTTGAAATTCTTCAAACAATAAAATAAAGCTGATTTTTATTTTAAGCATGTTGCTTATTTATAATCTATCTATCTACAGAATAGATTAATTAGATTAGTGCCTCTTCCATTAGGATTTAGAGGCTACTTCAATTTATAGATCTAATTGATTGCATTGCAACCAATACTATAAGCAATTCTTATTGGATTTCATTTTGACAGGCTTCCTTCCTATTACCATAGAAACTCTATCAAATTTACCAAAGCCTTTACTTAATTCATTGAATCAATAACAATAATGAATTGACATACAATCTAAGTGAATTGCATTCAACTGGACAAGCTTTGCTCACACAATATCAAAATAACCAGGTAATAACAATGGAGACAAAATTCAGCAAGAACATATATGGGGACAGTTCAATTTTATATTAATCTCCTTTGAAGATTTGTATACAATTGTAATAAAACTTAGAAATGACTCTAGAAAAGACATTAGATCCCTATAACATCAATATATTCCCAAGTATTTGCAAAGAAAATACATTATAAGTTTTGCACCACTTAACTGGACTAAACCCTACTCAATGTAAACTAAAATTGTATTAGAAATTAGACCATTCTCTAGCCTTGGAATCTCACTTAAATAATGTGAGATGTAACAAGCTTTAGGCTAAGAGAAAAGGACAACTGTCGCTCTAGATAGAGATATTTACATTTTGCTAAAGACAAAAATTTGTGTAATAGAAAGCTTAACACATCAAGTATTTCTTTGGTAGGTCCCATTTTTGTTACATCTTCACATGTTATTGATTTTTTTGATTGCCCACTGCTATTTTGAATCTTCAGTATATGCAGTTGCTAGACTAGACAAAAATGAAATTTGTTCTAGCAATTGGAAATCAATCTTCACTCGAGGGTTTTGACTATTTTCATCATGGACTGATAAAAGTACTTTTGTTCTTGTTTCCTCCTCTGTCATGTCAACATCCTAGGCCTTTGGACCTACAATTGAAATTGGTTGGTTCCCTTTATCTTCTTCTTCCCTCTGATCTTGTGTAGTTGTATCAATGATCAGTACTTCATCTTCCTGCACCTCATCAACATTAGTTTCAGCTTCTTCAAACTATTCATTAGAAGCAATATCTACCATCCACTTGTCAAAAAGTGTGTCATCTGGCCAATTGAAGTGCAATATGTCATGTTGTTTCTTAAGCACATACTTAGCTTCCTTATCAATAATAAAAAAATCATGTTTTAAAGAATCAAAGAATAATGAAACCTTCACCAATTCCTTTGTTGTGGTGGCCCACCATGCATGCCCTTTTGCATTAATGACTTTATTTATTCTCAAAAAGAACAAGTCATATAATTCCTTGGCACATACATATTTATCCTTTAATTTATTTTTCTATCCAGAGCATTGGGGAATAAATCAAACTTTTCACTTTTATACTTCCTTAGATGAGCAAAAACTTTCCAGTGTAATGCAACTCTTCTGTCATCAAAATTTGACAAATCATTGGCAACATCAAATGTTTTTTCAATATGGTCATGGGAAGACCTTATGAAAGAGTAACACCAAAAATTAATTTTTTTTCTTCTTTTACCCCACTTATTAACAATGGGTTTCAAAGTCTCTTCACTGGCTTTCATTTCTTCCCATATGCTTACAACCCTAGCTAACTACTCATAGAAGACTAGACATTCAATTTTTTCTACCAAATACATGAGAGCCTTTCTTAATTTTTCTTCATATTGCACATTCAACTCTACATGCAATGCCCATAGTTTACTCTTTTCTTCCTCAAAATCTTCTGTTGTATAATACTGTGGCCTTTGTGGGGTCTCTATTATTTCAATGAGAGGAATGGATTTAAAAGGTTCCATTGGAGGATCGGGATATGTTTTTTTTGACCTAGAAGATCTCTCCATTACTTTAGTTTTGAGTTCAATTATTTTCTGAACTTCTTTATTAGATGCCTCCAAAACTCTCTCATACTTGGCTTGCAATTCCAATCTCTTATTCTCATCTTTCTCTATAGTGGCTAGAGTTAATTGTGAAGTCTTAGTATTTAAATGTGCCCCCTCTACAAAGTTTTTATCCTCTACTCTTTTTACAATCAAATTACCAATCTACCTAGTATTATCTGATTGTACAGATATTGTGCTGGATGCTTTTCTGATAGACAAGATAACCAAAGTAGCTTGGTCTATACTAAAATTAGCACCTAAGATCTCCTTTTTATCTTGGTCCAATGTCTCTAATTTATCAGAAAAAAAATTAAAAATCAGAGCATCTACTATATCCCAATTAGGAAGCAATAAAACACTTGATGCTCCTACCATTTCTCTCCCTTCTTTAGGGGTCAAACTTTGAAATTCCTTTATTTTTTCCTCTTTTATTTTTGTCTGAATGGCTACATGTTCAAGCTCTAGATGCTTAGCCTTCAATTTATTGCATCTTTCCTCATATTTTCCTATGTTTGTCCTCCATGCAAATTGGTGGAAGGCTTTGGAATTAACAAAACTATAAACTGATAAAAATTGATGACTGGCCTACTCCATCATAGGGTCCAATTCCTTTCCCTTGAAATTTGCCATTGTCAACTCAAAGCTTGGCATAGGGGGCTCTTGGGGGGGTTTCCTCATCTAATTCTTCCTGGGTAATAAAAACTCCTCCTTGTGACCCCAATTGTTCAATTTGCTCTCCAGTAACTTGTTCCTCTTCAATCCACAAAGGGGATTGTGTAGGTGAATATTAATCAATGTGAGGACCTTGGTCCCTTATTATTCTTTGCTTCTTAGGGGAGGGCTCAATAGATCTCTCTTCCAAGACAACACTAGTGGATTCTATTATTTTTTTGCCCTTATCCATAATGGCCTTCATATTTTGAATTATATTATAGCCTGGCCTTTTCTGGACAGTCAATTGTCCTACACCTACATTGGGAGTGAATGCCAATTTTTTCATGACCTCTTTGGTCTTATCTAGATAAGAATTAATAAAAAAATGTGTTTTCTCATTCATAGTTTCTATTATTTTAGGAAAAGTAATCATGAGTTTATTTATTCTATCTGCCTCTATGCTTGCATTATTCAGAGGACTATAAACTTCATCAAAACAATGAATAAAATCCAAAACCCTTGAGAATACTCTCCATTTTTCTTTATTGGTTTCCTATTCTTGCAAGCAGAACTCATTTCTTATTATGTCTTTAGGAAAGTATGACTCATGTTTTATTTTTCCAAGCTTGATTCTGTGCCTAAAGTCCAAGTCATAGAATCCCTCAATGTCACAAAAATGGGGATGAGAGACTACCATCTTATATGGATCTAAAAATTTGTACAAAGATGATCAACCTCCTTGTCTGATCACAAATTGGTGGGCTATAGTTCAAGTTGGGAATATTGACCATTTTTACCTTTTCAAAAAATAATTTTCCTCCAATCCTCCTAACTACCACAAAAATTTAGCTACCCCTACCTTGAATGGCACCTAGTAGGGTAGTACATGAGGGGTACCTCTGAAACCATAGATTTTAAAGTTAGTTGAAACTAAGTATGGGATGATATCTCCATAATTATGTGACACTTTCAAACCAATAGGATTATCCAGGGGCCTAATAAGACTTACCAGTGCCTTAGGCACTTTGGGATTGTCAGTTAATAAAATGCACCTCAACTTTGAAGCAAAGTACCTATTAAACTTAACAAAACTAGCCTTTTCTACTTCCCAAGTCATATATGCACTCCATAGCTAGACTAGTAGAGCTTCCCCATCATGTTCTCTATTTAATTTCATTTTCTTACCAAAATATGTTACTCCTTTGAACAATAGCATATGCATCAACAAGGAATAGTGACCAAAAATTTTCTCCACTTTGCCACTTGCAATCCTAAATAGGCCAATGTCAATTTCTTCTACTAAATAGGATGAAAAAATAACATCCACACCAAAAGAGGAAATTTGAGTGATTATATACATAAAATTTATGGGCATAAAATCCTCTTCATCTTCACCAAAAACTCTACATAGAGTCCTGTATGCCTCGATAGCCCTGGTATTGAAATATGCCCTTTTGAAAAGTTCCCTAGAGGATGCTAAAATCACTGGAAAATTTCCAATTTTTCCTCAATGCACCTTGCCTAATTGCATCCTTCTTTGACATATATTATTTCTCTAATTCTTGTAGGTCAATGGGTAGATGATATTCTTTCAGTGGCTCTAGGCCAAATACCTCTTGAATTTCCTCAAGGCTGATTGTGATTAGAATCTCACCATCAATTCTTCTGACTACTCTGATTGCTTGATCATAATTTTTTTACAACAGCTTCCAAAAGGTCAAAATCCATAAAAACACTTGGAACTACTAACTTTCCAAAGTCAAATTTTTAGATATTGGCATGTGGGGCTAATAAATTCCTTTATGAAAACCATTTCTTAAACAAAGAAAGACTAGTTTGAGAAGTTTTGGCATCCCTAACCCAATTCCCTTTATCGTATAACCCATCTACAATTTTGAGCCTAGGGTTTAACGAGGTTAACTTCTTCACTTTCACAATTTCATTTGAAGACTCACAGAGCAATTCAAGAAGGTCATCATGGATATTCCTAGCCAAATAATCTTCCTACCTAGAGAAAACCTTCTTGGGAAGCATACTGAATATAATTTGTAGAAAACTAAAATGCTACAAAGGGTATAGAAGATGGAGACTTAGTTGATTTCTTTCTTTTTCTTCTCTGTAATTTACAATGTCTTGCAAAAAAGGGAGATTTCTTCACATTTCAATGAAGCCTAGCACAAATTCTTGCTAACTTTTCTTCTCTTTAACTTGAAATCTTGTTCACGTGGGATGAAAATGGCAAGATCTTCTGCAATATACTCTTATTTTTCTCACACATGAAGCTTTCATTCCTCATAAATGAATCGTAAGGGAAACAAAGTGGCACCACCTTCTATGTTTAAATTCACATAGTTGATGTCAAAAAAATTGATGATCCATGAGTGAAAATAGGGATGACTCATTTTTCACTTGCCACACTTGAAGTCAATCTAATGAAAGTTCTTCACCTGTACTCTTCCTTCACTACTGGTGTTATAAACTAGACCTACTAATCCTTGAGGACACATGTTGTCGAGTCACTACATTGGTATACAAAAAGAATGAGCATGTTACCTATGTGATATAATGACAACCATTGATTCCATCTTTATCAAATGAAAAACATTTAATCCATTATTTAATACAAATGTGGTGGGTCCCCTATCTATTTTCTTTACTCTCTATGTCACTATCCTTAAAACCTGAGCAACTCCCCATAGTGATGAAGTGACAATCATAGATTTACGCTTGATCTAAAGGTAAGGAAACTGTATTAGAGTCATACAACTATGGTGGGTCCCTTAGTTGCCATGTCACGTTGGATAAACAACATGCAATTTTCTATAGTGACTTGGCGATAACCATTGATGTGATTTAATCTAACAATCACCATCTCTCATCTGACTTTTGACTTGGGCATGGGTCCATGTTACTGATGACATGGAAATGTTCTATCGAACTAGTAGATAATTTAATATTCTAATCCATGTTGTGAAATCACATGATTTGGGCCTTGTCGTGTTTCACATTTTTTGGCTAGGTGCTATGTTGTTACCGACAAGGTGCAAGGATTTTCCAGTCGCAACATAGTGACGTCCTGTGTTATTCATTTTTTCAATGCATATGCATTTCCTAGCAAGATACCACCATGTCTAGGAGATCACGCGGCTTATTTTTGACAAGACAATTTTTGAGACCCACCTTCTAAAATTGTTGCTGCAAAAATTAGTTCTCGTCGAGTTGTTGTTTCACTATCGGAAAGATTCATTATTTTTCCAGTCATGACATGGTGACGTCATGAATATTGTTAAAATTTGGTTCCTAGAAGATACTTTCTTTTCAATCATGATTACCATAATTAACACCTCTAAGAAAGCAATAAAGATGCACGTCCATAATACCACTTGGGAACTTCACAGTCACCATCTTTTTTAAAAAACCATTGTCTTCTATATTCTCCATTAAGGCACTATGTCACTACTGGCGAGGCACAAGGATTTTCCTGTTGTGACATAGCGACTTGTAAGAAAAACTAGACTTTGGTGATGCCAACTATAAATTTGTTCCAAGTGGTTTCTTTTCAGACACTAATAGTTCTGACATGAAGCATGTGACCAAACTTTTTGAAACAATGCAGTCTTTTAGCATCGACCCTCCACTTTATGACAATGCCAATCCATTTCATGGCAGTTGCTATGTCACTATCATTAAAAACCTCAAATTTCCCCATAGTGATGATGTGACAACCGTAGATCTCATAAAGATCAAACAGTGGGAAAAAATTGGGTAAAAGACACTTGGTATATTGGAAGATTTAAATGGGTCAAGGAATATTCAAAATTTCAAAACCTTTGTGCCCAATTAAATTTAAAAGGAACACAAGACTTAGGGTTGGATAGATTTTTCAAAGGGTTAATATAATTTGCAAAGGTAGAAAACCAAAACCCTAGTAGGGAAGAGATAAAATTAAATATAATTTTTAGGTAGGACTTTACAAAATTTATTTTGTAAAAAATTAGAACAATAGTACACGCACTACATATAAACTGCCAAAAGAATCCTTTTGAGGGGGATTTATTTTGATTGAGTTAATAGGGGGGTGTGTATTGTATTTTTTCTGTCTCTCTTTTGTGCTAGCTTCATCATCTGCATCATGGGTTCACCTAAAGGTCCACTTCTAACGTCAGACAATTATTCTACATTGAAAGATATTGTATGGAGTAGATTAATGGAAAAAAGGTTTAAATCTTTATGTTGATGGTACAATTCCAAAACCCATTGATGCCACAACACTCAATGATTGGAAAATTAAAGACCAACAGGCTTTAGGAATTATCAAAACTTATGTACATAGAGATCTCTTCTTCCACATTTCTAGTTTCAAGGAAGCCAAACCTACTAGGGACAAACTTGAATCATTGTATGGTAAGGTGGGTGAGGAAAAGGGATACCAAATTGAGGATGACCTACTTCTCTTGGATCCTAAGAAATTTGACACAATTCAACATTATATCAATAAAGCCAACAAGTTTGGAGCACTACTTAAAGATTGTGGTAATCCCATGAAGGATGATAAGTTGATTCATCACATCCTAAAGAGGCTACCTTCAGAGTATGCTTCCTTTTTTTTGAGTTATAATACTCATAGGTTGACCATGGGAAGTGCTTTCCAAAAGCCTACATTTGATGCATTTGTAGAAGTGTTGATTTTTGGACAATCCCACTTGATCGATATGGGACTTCTCACATCATCAAAGACCAAAGCATTACTGGCTAGTGATGAGAACCAATAAAGTCAAAGTGAAAGAAGTTCCAACAACAACAAGAAAAAGTAGTGGAAGCAAAAATCATAGTCTGAGACACAACAATCCTCCTCATAGCAAGGAAATTCTTCTTCTAACAAGAAGGGAAGTAATGAAAAGAAGGAAAAAAATTTTTGTGCATATTGCAAGAAACTAAATCATGATGAGCATCATTGTGAGACTAAGAGAATCGATGAGTTGGAAAACCTACTCAAGAAGAACAAAATTCAACTGCCAAATGCTTCCAAGGATTGAACTTCAACCACTTTAAAGGGAAAAGGGAAAGCACTTATGTCTGGTTCAAGTTCTTTATTGGAATGGATTCTTAACTCAGGTGCCTCATATCATATGGGTTCTTCAAAGGGAAACTTTTCTTTATTAAAGTAGTCATAGGTACCACACATCTTTGTGGAAGATGATACAAAAATGGATGTTGAAGGGAAAGGACATGTAGAGATGGAAAATGGGGAATTCAAAGACGTTCTCTATGTTCCAAACCTTCTCTCTAATCTCCTCTCAATTTTCCAAATCACTCACCTTGGAAATGGTAACAAAGTTGAGTTCCTTCCAGATTTAGTAATGGTGTGAAATCTTAAAGATGATTCATTGGTTGCAATGGGGAAAGTCAATCGTGAAAAGAGGCTTTATTCCTTCTCCCACTTTGTACCTAAGTCTCCTTCACATGCCTTGTTAACTCAATCTCATTCATGAGCCAAATTATGGCATGAGTAGTATGGGCATCTTGTCATCCAATATCTTTAGCAACTTTTCTCCAAAAACATCATCAAAGGTCTACCTATAATCAACTTTTTTGAGAGTGAGTGTTCAATATGTTCAATGGATATGCATCTAGAGGAGAATTTTGATAAATGGAATTCTTCAAGAGCTCCATTTGTTCTTCAGTTGGTTCACATGCTACTAGTAGGTCCTTTTGCAGTGACATCAGTTAGCCAAGGCCACTACATCCTTACTTTCATTGATGACCTTTCACGCTACACATGAGTCTTCTTTCTTCATCGTAAGAATGAAGTGGTTGATAAGCTTCAAGCCTTCAAAATTCATGTTGAACAACAATCAAGGAAAGCCATCAAGGTTCTTTGGATGGACAATGAAAGAAAATATGTGAACATAAGACTTAAAGACTTTTGCAAACTTGAGGGTATTGATCTTTAGAATCCACCAACATTTAGTCTGCAGAAGATAGTCTTTGTAGCAGTGAGGATACGAACTCTTAAGTCCATGGCAAGTTGCATGATACAATCCAATTCTCTTGATCCTACTCTTGAAGTCAAAGCTATAAGCAGTGCCACTCACATACTTAATAGGTCTCTTCATAATGCCTTAGATGGTAAGACTCCTTTTGAGGCATGGTGTGACAAAAAAATAGTTGTGAAACACTTTAGAGCCTTTGGTTGTCTAGCATGGGAAAACATATCTTCTAGGGGATGCAAGACACCACCAGCTCAGCCTTGTACTTTCATCAGATATGAAGATGGTGTTAAGGCATATAGACTTATTGGTCCTAAGACTCATGATATTTTTGTGGAGAAGGATGTACACTTTGAGGAAAGTTCACCTAGCTTATCCTCTACTCCTCCGCACTTCATACACTATGGAAACTGATAGTAACACTAGGGATAGTGCATCAACAAATTCAGATACATGGGGTTCTATCGATAGTTGTAGTGAGAGGTCACATCATTAGTACATTCCACATGCATACATTGCCATAGTGATAGGTCCAACACAATAGGGTAGAACTTGTCTTCTAGCTCCAACAACTGGGGATGACTACATATTAGACATTTCATGTTTGTTTATGGAGTCATACATAGTGAATTTGGGGGACATCATTGATGAAGAAGATCCTTCTCTAATTTTCATGATGGCTCACTCTGACCCTCATGTCCATTCTCTACATGATCAATCTTCATAGGTTGATATGATTTTGGATCCTTATGTACAACAATTATAGGAGGTCTCTTTATCATTTGAGGAGATAGTTAGTTCTTTGGGACATGTTCTACATCCATTCTTGTTAGATCTACACTCATTCCTTTTAGTAGTGTTAGAAGGGGTGAGCATCAACATTGATACAAGGATAGTTGAGCATGTTTTAGAGGTATCATTTATCATTGGGATTCTTTCTGCACATAGGGGAAGCATCTCACCTGTACCTTTGCCATTGTTTCTTCCAAAGTAGAGGAACATTATTTAGCACTCGTGGACTAGCTTCTACCTTGGAGTAGCTATCACTAATCAACACTCTTCATTGGGGGGAGGAGGGGGGGGGACTATCTTGTCTTTCTTCTTCTTCTCTTTTGTGGGGGGGGGACCTTTTCCTCTTATGACATTTTGTTCTTCTCATTCTTCACTATTGTATATACTTGATGTTTTTCGTAATGGGTGGGCCTTGATTACTCCATCCATCCATGCATCTTTTCCTTTCATCTCTCTTTTTGGGGTAGGGTTTTTCCCATGAGGTTTTCCCTCTTTCTCCTCTTTATGAGAGATTGCATTTCATTATGTACATGGGTACCTAACATGGCCTGGTAGTTGAGACCAATTATGCATTTCCTCCTAGCTTTCATAAGCTTAAGTGCATTCTCCTAAGTTGCACTTAAGGGGGGTGTTGGTGTAAATACATATTTACTATTTACACTAAAGTTTACTTAGGTTAATGCATTATTTTATTATATTGCATTATTTTATTATTTATTTGATGAGACACTTAGGAGTTTGCATACTTTTATGAGTTCTCATGTTGACAACATAGAAATAAGCAACTCTAATTCAACACATGGTGTCTACAACATTATTTTTCATGCTACACCTTTGTAGGCTTATCCTCTCATCATCACACTTACTCCTATACTTAATGGAGGCTAATCCACTTCAGGTGGACATGTACCTAGTTGTATGACTTATCATGTTGCTAATTCCTATGCATTCTAGAAGCATTCCAAAGGCCTTTATATATAGGCACTCCTAGTGTACTTTCACATTGAATCGAATACATATTGATATTTTGATCATACTCTTTCTAGTCTATTGTTGTGCTTGTGCTTGAGTTCTTTGATCTTGGGTGAATTTTTCCCTAAGAAAAATTCTTACATATATATTGGATTTTATACACTATTTTTCTTGTAGGAATGTGGTCTAAAAAACCTCCTAAGGCACCGAGATAATTAATGTCAAGTTTTCTTTCTAGAAGAGATGATGTTATGGAGGTATACAATAGCATATCTTAGTTTTGTAAGACTCCCTTTCATTTGAATTTGGCATCCCTATCTCAGTTAATGTCAAACATTGCAATGTTGCCTAGTTGAAATAAAAGACATTGGAAATATTTCAAACCATTATTTCTGGGATTTAATAATCTTCTCCATTATCTCTACCTGGATGGTTAAATATTAGTTATGACCTCATTTTTCCCACATAGTCCCTTGAATGTCTGTGAGCACATTGGGTTGTGATCTTTCTTCACACATATCTTGGAGATCATGTGAGGTATCAAAAAATGATTAGGTTATATAAGATCATGTTATGGAGGCTTACAATAACCTATCTCAGTTTTCAAAAATTCTAGTTCATTTTAATTTTGTATCCTTATCTTGGTTAATGCCAAATGTTGCAGTGTTCCTTAGTTGAAATGATAAGCATTAGATATCCTTAAAATAATTTATTTTTGGATCAAATCATCTTTCCCATTATCTATATTTGACTAGTTAAATACTAGTACCAACCTTATTTTTCCTACTAGTGCCAACATAATCCTTATTCTACTTTATCCTTCTAATTCGCTTCCTCTAAGTATCTTCTACTCTTTCATATACTTGCTGCCACTCAATCCTCAACTTGACCTTATATTTATATCATACACATTGTCAAGTAGGCTTGAATATAACTTAGAATAGTTAGTATTCATCTCCTTAGTCATCTAGAATCAACAAATAAATCCATTAAACTCAATATGCCAAAACAAGAAAATCCTTCGTTAGCTGACCCTACTTGGTAGACACTAACTTAGAAATGAAAGTGAACTCAGTTAATATTGTATCTTCACAAAGTTTCTTTGGTAATTCAGTGAGCTTAGTTAACATTGGTTCCATCTAAATTTTCATTTGTTACTCGAGTGAACTTAGTTAACACTCAACTTTTGCAAACTTCTCTTTGATGCTCAAGTGAACTTGGTAGACACTGTCTTTTGAACTTGGCGAACACTAGAATACTAGACAAACATATGAAACTATATTCATCGCTTGAGTGAGCTTGGAATACATTGACTAGTAAATATATGACATTTTGTGTAACATCAAAGACAATACACAATCAACCAATTTTTTTCAATAGAGACAAAAGACTACCTAATCTAGATATCATATCTATTTGATTGATGAAGAGGATTTGAGAGTTACTCATAACTATAGCACCTAGAGGAAAGGTTAAGGTTATTAAAAGGAAGTTACAATGGATATTTTATTAGATAGACTTTGATTAAGAAAAGTAATTGTTTGTGTAAAGGAACCCAAGCCAAGATGAGTCACTATAATATTTGGGATCAAATTGTGATGAAAATTTGTGACGGTGGTGTAATTTGTGGTCATTTTCATGTTTTTTTTTTGTAATTGTCCCCAACGGCATCACAATAACAAATTTGACATGGTAATTTTGATGCCTACATTAGCATAGCCAAAATAGAAGAAAACATGACATAAATCATTCCCCATTTGATTTGATTGTGGAGAGCTACATGTGAAAGAGGTGCGGAGCTCTGAACAAGGGTGGAGAGTTGTGAATGTTGTCGTACCCTTATGATCGATGCATTTCATTGATGTGCCCTTGTGATCTTTTCATTTTTTTGTCATGCCCTTGCTCTACAATTTCATTGTTGTGTCATGCTCTTGTGATCTATGCGCCCTTGCTCTATGATTTTATTCAAGGGAAAGAAGAGGTACTTATGTAAATGTTCTTTTCTTTTGCTTCTAAACATGTATATCTTTATATTTCCTTCTAAACATGTATCTCCTTATATATTTAGAGAGATCTTTTTTATAGTGTTTATTACATATTAGCTCACAATAGAAAATTTGATCCAGTTGCATACATATGCCAAAATCCAAATAATAAAATAATAAAAATCACTCAACCCATGCTAAATGACTTACCTCAAGATCATGCACAAAAATAATGCAGAGTATGAAAAATGGGTAGAGTTCGCAAGAAATTTTACAAAAAACATATCATAGTAGATATTTTTAGAAAGAAACAAGCCATAACCCATTTAAATTGGTCTAATTGCTGATTAGTTGGGTTGATAACAAATTCCTGTTCAACTATCATCAGATTAGGTACACAATAAAATGAACAATCAGCTATTCCTAGCTAACAGGATCAAATACTATTTTTGAAGGTGATAAAATTGCATATGCATATGCATCACTTACATGAAAAGCATGAAGTGCATTCCCCAAATTATAAAAAATGGTTGGATATAAAGGCTCCATATGCTGGCCCAAGAATGGAAGCCAAGGATGTAACTATGCATGTATTGGAGTCTCCCTGCAGGGATCCCAAGTATCTATTGCTATTGTTAATTTGGGCATCACTATATGATCCAAAATGTTATGAAGTACTAAAGCCTATAGTAACTTCTCCCATGCCTCAAGAAAATTAAGCATAGTTTTAGGGTCCCTTGGTTTACAAGAATTTGTAGTAGTTATTCTCAATGCTGGAAGAATAACTTCAATGAAGATTTTAGTGAAAGGAGTTGAAGAAGCAAGTTATACTTTTGTGTAAATGCCATAATCATGAGACTCATTCCTTTGTAGAAGCCTCTACCACAATGACATTACCTCTAAACCATGCAAAGGATTTTGAAGTGGTTCCCAACCTTGAAACACTCTTATAAGCAATGGAAAAGTAAATGAAGATACAATACATGACAAATTTCACAACTTGTAGTCTTTATATATACAGAGATATCTTTTTCAATGTGCTTATTACATATTAGCACAAAAAAAAGATTGATCCAATTGCATAGATATTCTAGAATCTAAATACTAAAACAATAAAACTCATTCAACCTATCCTAAGTGACTTAGCTCAAGATCCTATACAAAAATAATGCAAACCATGAAAAATGGGAAAAGTTTGCAAGAAATTTTACAAAAACATATCATAGTAGATATTTTTAGAAATAAACAAGTCATAACCTAGTTAAATTGGTCTATTTTCTGATTAGCTAGGTTAACTACAAATTCTTGTAGAACTATCATCAGATTAGGTACAATAAAACAAATAACTAGTTGTTCCCAGCTAGCAGGATCAAATATAGTTTTTCAAGGTGATAAAATTGCATACGTAGATGCATCACTTCCATGGAAGGCATGAAGTGCATTCTCCAACTTATAACAAATGGTTGGATATAAAGGCTCCATATGCTGGCCCAACAATGGAAGCCAACGATGTAACCATGTATGTATTAGAACAATTTCCTTATGAGGATCTCAAGTATCTATTGCTATTGTTAATTTGGGCATCCTATATGATCCAGAATGTTATGAAGTACTGAATCTGGTAGTAATTTCTCCCATGTCTCTAGAAAATGTAGTATAGGTTTAGGGTCCCTTGCCTCCTAAGAATAACTTCACTGAAGATTTGAGTGAAAGGAGTTGAAGAAGGAAGTTCTTCCTCTATGTAAATGCTATAATCATGAGGCTTGTTCCCTTGCAGAAGCCTCTACCACAATGACATTACCTCTAAACCATGCAAAGGATGTTGAAGTGGTTCC
Organism: Cupressus sempervirens; assembly: GCA_028749045.1. Lineage (NCBI taxonomy): Eukaryota > Viridiplantae > Streptophyta > Pinopsida > Cupressales > Cupressaceae > Cupressus > Cupressus sempervirens. The sequence goes on along the minus strand of CM053784.1, from coordinate 677,629,996 downwards.
CAACCTTGAAACACTCTTATAAGTAATGAAAAAGAAAATACATATGTAATACATGACAAATTTTAAATTTTAATATCTTAAATGCAATAAATTGGAGGGTAAGGATCTTTTGAGAAGTGAGTTTTCTTTAAAATATCCCATGCACACAAACTTTTAAAGGAGAAACTAGATAAAGAACTTGTACAAAAACTAGAAAAATGTTTTAAATGAACAAATCTAACCATACCCCTCTTTGACTAGAGAAAAACTTCATGAGCTAGCTAAGGGAAGGTAGGGCATATTATAATAGAATAATATGGAAAAATTAAACTATAGAATTGAGACCAATATTACACATTTATTTTTCTCCTATTATGCATCTATCTATATAGTCCTATTTTCTTAAAAAACATTATAGATGAGAGAATGCAAAAGATTAGCTTAAAAAGCCACCACTTTAAGGAATTTTAGCTATAAAAAATTTATGGAATTTTTTTTTGAAATGGTGGATAGATGAGACCCTCCTCTAAATGATCTTTATTAACTTGTTAAGCTAAAGTGTCAACGATTATATAATAAAATACCAATACCAATATTTATGCCATTCAGATGAGAAAGCTATAGAAAAATCATGGTTAGAATTTATATAAAATGAAAAAAGGCTTACAAGGTGCCAATGGGATATCATCACAGACATAGATTGTCCCAATCCAAATCTAGGAAAGGGCATTGTTTGATTGCAAATAATTAGAGAACAAATATAAGCTCAAAAATTTCAAGAGAGTATGTTGACAATTAGTATGAATGAAAGTAGCGGTCAACTATAGAAGCAACTCATATAGTTGAGTTACTATACCCTCAAATTTATTACATATAAGATGTTAGGATATGCTAGTTTAAGAAAATGCAGATTCTATTTCCAAGGTGATCATTATACAACAAGAAAGAATGTAATTCCTACAATAGATTGGTCAAAAAAAGATAACGTTTTGACACAATAATGATTCATGTTTAACACCATTCACTTGCATGTGGATAAACCAATAGATGGATAAGTTGAAGGAAAAAACAATTCCATTGAAATATCAACTAATGAAAGATCTAGAATAACCAAATGAAGAATCATGTGAACAACTCCCTAAATTTCAGGAAAACAAGAAGGCCAAAATAAGAAGATGAATGGAGGGAGTGACAAGGAGTTACAAACAAAAGGAATGAAGAGGAAGGGGATAGAGGACAATGGGCCATCTCAAAAGAATCAAAGGTCACCCTTATGTCCAAGTGAGAAAGAGATAGATTCCCCATCTAATGAAAGTAAAGAACAACATATTTAGAGACATTTTGTGGTCAAATTTGAGGCCCTTTCAAATGATGATTAAATAGGGCCCTAAGGTGCAAATGCCTTGGTAATTAATTTGAGCACCCAAGATAATGATTAAGGAATTTAAATTCATGAGGATGAACTAGGTGACATCACCTCCCTAACATGGCTATCAAAGAGAATGTGATGGGGACAAATAATAATAGCCCAACCCTTTAGGAGTTAGCAAGGTAGATCTAATATTTACCTTTGGATTTGGTTTTCTTCATACAATCTTATTTACCACAACACTTTCTAGGATTCTATCCAGTGTTCCCATAATATCATATATGTTGTCTAGCTATTGTTTGTTCCATGCAATCTCTTTCTGAAGCCACTCCTTCTCCTTATGGTATATTGCCACAAACTCTCTCTCATGCCTTAAATTTTGATCAAACTTCTAAATATCTACCTTTACCATATGTAAAATTAACTTCACATTGTGTTGTAACTCTTGCATAGGTGTTTGATCCTCAATAGCTTTCATTTCAGCATTCAAGTTTTCAAGATTGGTCAACACCCTCACTTGTAGACCTCTCATGTCAACCACTTTCTATACTATTTCAACACCATGTTCTTGCTTCTGAGATAATATTTCTTTAGGTACACTTTCTTGTAAAAAAATAATTTTGTTGAACAATTGCAAACTCTTAGAAGATGCATTCTTATTTTCTATTACCATTGATGAGCTTCACTTGAACAAAATCAAAATGAAGAGGCATAAATACATCAAATTTTTGTTTCAAAAATATATGTGTAGATATAAACATTAAGTACATGTTTTCTATAAATATTACTTTCATAGAAATCCATATTGAGACATTTCAAATCGAGTAAAAGTTTCTTTGAATGAAGTAAACTCATACCTTTCTCACTCATGTGCCCAAGTATATTGTACCATAGCATTGTATCATAATCTATAGCAATATTTTATTCTCCTTTCTGAATTGCAGCAATGTTCTTGAACATTCAGTTTTCTCTAAAATGATGTAGAAGGATCAATATGACCTGTACAAAGATATATAGTGCCTACTTTCACACTTTTTTCTACTATAAGGGAACCTTTTAAAACCTTCTATTTATTATCATTAAAATTAATTGTGCAACCCTCATCACCTAGTTGTCCTATTGAAATTAAATTTGCACTCAGCCTTGGAACATTTCTTACCTCTTGTAGTTTTTGGAAACTACAATTGAAACAATTGTTATGTTGTCATTTATGTCAAACCTTACAAGTGAGATAGTTTCTACCTAAGTAGATTTCCATCTCATTTGATTGGTGAGGAGGATTTGAGAAGAGGAGATAGAAAGAAGACCTAGTGGAAAGGTTGAGTCATGTGGAAGTATAATAGGAACTTGATTAGTTGGCACATTGGAAAGATAATGTGTTGTTTGATCATTACACTAAGTAGAGATGATAGTTGAATTGAATCCTAGTAGAGATGATAAATAGTAGACCAAATGTATAGGCTAAACCAAGAAACAAAGTATAATATTAAGGAGCTTATAGTTGAAGACAAGTTGTGCTAGTGTATACCGAGTGATAATAAAAGCCAAGAAAACATAGTGTCAAGTGAGTATTAGAAAAGATTGAGTATGCCAAGCAAGATAGTTAGTACTAACTGAGGTTGAGGAACATAGTATTGATAGAGTGACAATATTTGATAGTTTGTAAAGGAATTCAAATTCCCAGCTGACACAATTGAATTTTTTGATTCGTCAAAGTGTGTGAAGGATAGTTATTGATGAGCTAGAGCATTCAATTCATGATAAACCATGTTTAAGCATTCCTAGGCATGAATTAGTATAGAAGTTGTGATAAGTATCTAGAAGGAGAAGTAAATGAAATGATGGAATGATTTGATGAATCAGATTAACCCTAAGATCAATAGTGATGTTTAAGTAAAAAAAGATTAAAGATATCTATTTAAGAAGGAATAAGGATAGGTTGAAGTAGTTTTTGATTTTGTTGATTGGTGAACTTGAGTAGAAGTCTATGAAGAGATAAGTAGAGGTGAAGTTTGATTGCTTGAAGGGTTTTGAAGAAAATTAATGATGGAGATATTTATGAAGGCCAGTCAGTGGATCAACATATGAGCTACATTGTTATTTGTATTTACAAAGTGAGTTGTATTTATCAAATCAGCCTTTTGTTACTTTCTAACCATTGTATCAGTTAAAATCCATTAAGAAAGGTTGAACTATTAGTTGTTTGTAAATCATTTAATCATGGTGATATTCTAAGGGGTTATTCTTAATCCCTTTAACCAAGCTACTCCTAGAATAGGGTGATTAAATCCTAGTGTATTTTCTTCTTATATTATGGTTCCTCCTATGCTGGTGTTGGCTCTTGATTTAACAAGATTTAAACTGCCTCTCAATATGAAAAGGAAAGCCTAGGAGTTATCCAAAAGAAACCATGGAGTGCTTTCCAATAAAAAAATCAAAAGGACCAATTAAGAAGATTGTTTAGGTCTACTTCTCTTTGAACTCCATAAAATTTAGGTGGGTACACCTAGGAATTTATGGCTTCTTTATAGTAAACACTTTGTAATTTAAATTCCCATTCTCATAGATAAATATGCCCTATCTTCTTCTAATTCAAGAAATTGAAAAGAAAATGAGAGATGGATGATTCTCATTTCTCTTGAAAGCTTGAATCAAGTGTGGGATTATGCATTAAATTTATAATACTGGAAAGTAAAAGATTTTGAATTATTAATTTTTACTTTATAATTTCTCCCAAAATCAATTAGATCCTAAAATATGATGAGTGCCTTATCCATTGGGCTATTCCTTCTAGAAATGTGACACAAATGACTAGATATATCCTATCACTTAGGAAAAATAAAAACAATACTTAGCCTAGATCCTATTCTTATGGTAATCTTCTTTAGATAACCTTCTATCCTTCCATATTCATATCATGCATTTACATAACCATTTGATTATAAATAGAAAATGAACAATAATATAGCTCAAAATGAATTATAATTGAAATTTAATAGACATTATTATCAAATTTCAACAAATTGAAAGCAACACAAGAAGAGACAAGATCTCAATTGCGTAATTCAACTGCAAATAAATTTTGTATTATCTCCTTTGAAAATGTACAATTCCATGTCAAATTTTGCAAGGAAACATAGGATTGACTCAATAATGTAACTTTTTATTTTCCATTAATGACTTCTCTGAGACAAAATACAATTATACAACTCTGAACCAACTCACAAATGAAAGTATAGTTCCTTTACTAATAAAAAATCATACCCTTCCTATAGCCTTGGGAACTCATTTATATATCTTGAGTTGCAACAAGCTTCAAGCATATAGGGAAAAGGAAAAATTTCCTTTGACTAAAATATAGTTATAAAAGGACAATATATCACCATCTTCAAACAATGGGAGAACTGAGTTAAGCACATGTGGAACCTTTCAATTTGATATAAAATGTAGTTTCATGATTTGTTGTGCAAGTATACCCATAGTGGATGAAACACAAAGATAAGGCATCTTATTATGATGACCGTCTTTCCAATTATGACTTGTCATGTTCTCTATGGTGGGGTATGGGTTCTTCTATTTTATCTTTTTTCTATTTTTCAACAACCTCTGATGTTTTATCTTTAACTTCTTGCATTGGTTGTGGGTCCACCCCTCCTATCTCATCAAAATTACTTGGACACTTTTGTCAACTAATTTTATCTCTTTAGTGACTCTTGATTTGTCTTGTGATTTATCCTCTACTTTCATCTATGATGATTATTTTATTGAAGTATATATGGTGACCCATTCATAATTAAGTAAATCACCAGGCCGGTGAAAATGAAGGATTTATTTCTCTTTGTAAGAGATATCTTTGCATTTAATTTTCAAATTCTCAGTCTTAGATATGGAAACTTATAGAATCTTCTAGCTTCCATTAGATTTACTACAACTTCTACGAATAATCTATTTTCATTGATGTTTATTATCTTACTAACTTTATCATTTAGCATAGCAAGAATATCATCATCCCAATCTATTAGTGTCTTCATTTCATGATTATTTGCAAATACTAAAGGAAAGAATGCATGTTCTTTGTTTACACACTTGGAGATGCAATACCTTATATGTGTCTACAACAATTCTATGTTTATATCAAACTCCAACAACCCAATTAATTGATCATATGTTTTTTTAGCATGATAATCATCATTTTTCTTATCACCTATATTGAAGCACATCTTAGTCATCGTGTCCTCTCTTTCAATCCATTTATTTACAATTCCTCTCAACTTATCTTCATTATCACTAGAATATTTTATTATGGAAACCATTTGGTTATTATATGATGTAGTCATATAATGTTAATTTCAAAGAAAAAATATAACATTGTACTTCTTATCTTTATCTCATATCTTTTCCATATTTCTATTTGCGCAATCTTGAACCTGACTTTCTCCTCTTCTATATCCTCTCTAGAAATCTCTTTTTGATGCAATGGAATATCAAGCATCTCAACTATGGGACTAGTAGGTGGTCAAGGAGTAGGTGAAAATTCAATCATTCCTTGGAAAGATTTCCCTACCTCTAAAAATCTAACAAGTTTTCCTTTAAATTGAGAAAGCACAATTTCAACTCTCAATCTTCTCCTAATCTCCTCATTATAAACTGCCAAGACTTTCTCATACTTCATATGTAATTGATTCATGATTTTCTTCTCTATTTCTTTTTGTAGCGAATACAAAATATGCAGTCTAAGCATTCATGGAAGAAACGTCAACATTAGGGGTATCCTCCACTCTCTTTACAATTAAGCTTCTTATTAAATTTGGGCTAGAAGGCTTAGAGAAATGAGACCTATTTCTTTTTTACAATGACCAAATAACTAGAGAAGCATGATCTCCACTATATTATACACCTTTTGGTGCTCTTTTGGCATTTTCTTCACTTCTGTACATGGTATTCATCTCTTTTCTTACTACATCAAATACCATTGCATAAAAAATATCCCAATTTTGGAGGAGTTGGACCCCAAGGCTCCTGATCATTGCTCTTCCTTCCTCTAGAGTTATTTTATAAAATTCTTGCATTATTTCCTCTTTTATTTCATCCTTAACAATAGAGTCCTCTTTAGTAGGTTATTCTACTTGTCTCTTCTGACACCTTTCTTCAAATTTGGAAATATTCAACCTCCATGAAAATTGAAAGAAAACCCTAGACTTTACAAAACTATCATCTGAAAAAAAATTATGACTAGCTTGTTCAATGATAGGATCCAAATCCTTACCTTTAAAATTAGAAACATTTAATTCCATGCTTGGTATAGGATGCTCCTTTAATATCCATTCCTCTAATTTAGCCTAAGTAACAAAAACATCACCTTGATTTCCAAGCTATTCCAATTGTTCATATATGAGTTGTTCATTTCCCAAGAAAAGAGGTATTGAGATGGTGTCTACATTTGACCCTTAGGCATGGAAGCTTCTCCAATTTTTTTCTTCTTGGATACATGCTTGGATGATTATAACTCAGATTGAGGTCTCTTGTGTGTTGAGGAAGAAGACACACCAATATCAATCTCCTCTTTTCCTTTCTTATCAACATCCCCTTCCATTTTAACTATGTTGTATCTTGACTTCTTCTAGATAAAATATTTCCCTTAGCCCATAACATGAGTACAATCCATTCTTCACATGAATTCTCTTGATTGATTAGGGTATGTTTTGATCAAGAGAGACTTATTTTCATTTAATGTATCCATTATCTGAACAAAGAAAGTCATCAATTTATTTACCTTGTTAGCCATAGTTTTAGCAATTGTTAATGGGCTATAATGTTTATTAAAAAAGTTCACAAACTCCAAAAACTTGTAGTAAATCCTCCATTTCTCCTTTTTAATTTCTTGTTCTTGCAAGGAGAACTCATTCCTTTTGATGTCCTCAGGGTAATAAAATATGTGATCATGAGAATTTTCCTTTGTTCTCTTTCTCAACATTTCATAAAATCCTTCATTATCAGAGAACCTAACATGGGATGTTGTTATTTATAAGGATCTAAACATTTATACAAGAAGAGCCATCCCCCTTTTGTAATTAAAAATTGATGAGAAATAGTGCAAGTGGGAAAGATTGAAACTCTTGACCTTCTTGCCAATTCAATTTCCTCCATATCTCCTATATTCCATAGAATCTCAACCATACCAACCTTTAGAGGCACTTGGTATGGAAAAAAATGACGAGTTCTTTGAAACCCATAAACTTTAAAGACAATATAAATTGGATAGGGAATGGTATCAACTCAATTTTGGGAAAAATTTAATTCAGTAGTGAAATCCATGAGTTTGATAAAATCTAACAACTTAGGTATCCTTGGATTCTCCCTAGATAAAAATGTCCTTAAATTTGATGCAAAATATCTATCAAATATGACAAAGCTAGCCTCACTTACATCCCATGACATGTCTTCACTCTAAATTTGAATATGTAGAGATTCCCTTTCATATTACTTTGTTAATTGAATCTCTCCTCCAAAATAGGTGGCTCCTTTAAAAAGAAACATATGAATCAACATTGAATACCATCTGAAAGAATTCTCCACCTTCCCCTTTGCAATTCCAATCAATCCATTATGGATTTATTTAGCTAAGAATGAAAAAAAATAAAAAGTAACATCCACTCCAAAGAAAAAAATTTGCACCATCATATAGATAAACACTTAACAGGCATATAGCTCTATTCATCTTCCCCAAAAACCTTACACAAAGAGATGTAAATATCCAAAGCATGAAAGTTAAAAAATTCTTTCTTGAAGGGCTCTAGATTGAGGTTGTGATCAATGTTGTACTTCCAATGGCTACTAGATGTTCTCTCAAAGGTCTTTGTCTAAAATAAACTCTCTAGCTTCATACCCTTTTTCCAATCCATGAAAGTTAAGAGCTTCATGATATCAAGAGACATGATCAATGCCAAAACTTCTCTGATCTCCTCAGATGTTATTTTTACAAGGTAGTCTCCATTGGATCCCCATATTGACCTAGTGACTAGATCATACATCCTTGAAACTAATGTCAAAAGGTTGTAATCCATAAAAAATCCAAGGACTACCAATTTCCCAAGGTCAAAGTTCCATATATTACCATGTGGGGAAAATAGTTTCCTTTTTTAAAACAATTTTTTAAAAGATTGTAACCTACTCTTTGTTGTCATAACATATCAAGTCCAATTCACCTTGCATAAAAAACCTTAGCCAGTTTCAATTGTAGAGTGATAGGGACTAACTTCCTTTTCTGGGTTGCATCATTGCTTGATTCATTCAATTGCTCCAAGAAATCATCATGGACATTTGTGTGTTGCTAGCCTATCTTTCTAGAGAAACCCTTTTTTAGAGGAATATTCATGATAAATAGTGAATTATATATCCAAATCCTTTATAGAGATGGAAAGTGAAACTTACTAGAGTAATCTCATCACTTCCTTGCTGAAACAATTCACAATTTTTGTAGCACTAAATTTTCTTTTTCCTTGCACTATGTTTAGTTTGTTCAATTGAATCTTCTATAGAATAGAACACTTTTTCTCCTCTATGTTTTTGCATTATGTCCACATGAGGAGACTTCAATTCACCATAAATTTTTTGCATGGAGTGGGTATGTATGCTTTGCAAAAAAAATTGAAAATAGACCAGTGATTTGTATTATATCTGATGGGCTCAATTGAATCTTACTGTTGACTCATATTGCTAGAAAGCACATGTCTTGTTTGCATCCTTGTTGTATTGTCCATGAAAACCTTGGACATGTGTCACCTTATCACTATGTTGCTATGGTTAAAAACCCCTCAACTTTGAATAGTGACATAACACCAGGTGTAAATCAATATTACATCGTACGATTCAAATCATTCCTAGTTCCTTTGTTATTTTTTCCCATAGATGGACCACCTTGGACATATATCTTCATGTCAGATGTTTGATATGGTTAAAGGCCTTTTATCTTGTTGTAGTAACATCATGACAAGAGTTGATCTATTTGGTGTTGGAAGATCATGATTTCTTGTTGATATATTATACTACTCGACCCATTGGGACACATGTCACCTTGTCATGTAGTTGCATAGATTAAAGACCTTACATCTTTGGGTAGTGACATAAAGACAACCATAGATGAACCTTTGATCTTATGACTATGAGAAGAAATACTTACACTTTCTTTGTATGACCCACACATATACATGTCATCTTCTCAATATATTGCTATACTTAAAATCCTTGTTAGTTCTTATCATGATATAGTGACTTGATAGCATGAATGTTGATGGTATTCCTTAGGGAGAGTATCTTAAGTATTAGTGACCATGTGGCATAATTAACATGTTGCATTCATGACTGTGTTTGTCATTGATGACAACATAGCATGGTTTTTGTGAAAACCGATAGAGTAGCAAAAAGAGATCATCATCATGTGGACAAAATTTTGATGTTCAAGTGACACATAGTTAAGGACATGTTCTATACCATATCTTAATGATGAGGTTAAGTGTGCATAACATAAGTTGAAGACATATAAAAGATATACATAATTTGAAGAGAGAAATACAAATATAGAATACCTAATAAGTAGTTTCTGATGATTGGATTGTATCTCCTATTAGAGATATAATCAGGATATGAAAAGTTACACAAAGATAAAGGATAGTCTAATGATGACATCCATGAGTGTGCAAGTCTTGGAGTCACACATTTGAGAAGTTTTATAGACCATGTGTAAGGAAACTCAAGTGCAGAAAAAACTTCCTACACTAATCCATTAAGGAAAGTATTATGCAAATTCCTATTAAATCCTTACAATTTCAGATTCGATATTATGTAAATAATAATATTAAAGTCAACCATGAATACAAAAAATAGATAGAGAAAGAAAACACATGAACAAAAAAAAATGCTGATGGGGAAAAACCTTTTGTTAAAACAACCGCACCCCTCCAAAACTTGCACAATGTATTATCTTCAGCATAGAAGTTTACAACACACTTGCAATGCACGTTCTTTCAAGATACAAAAGACCAATCTAGTAGGAACATGTTATACCAACAATACACTTTCTCTCTCTCCTATCCAGAACCCCAAAAATGCTCATATCATGCACTTTCCCTTTTAGGGAAACTTCCAAAGAACAACAATATTAGGGTTTTACCATTCTCCAAAAAATAGGAACCCAATTTTTTTTAGGACAATGCCTTGAACCCACATGTGAGTTGGAGACTCGAGTGTACAATATTTTATGATTAATGGCCACATATTTTCACGTCTTCACCCATCATCAAATCTTCTATATATAGCTCTCACACATCATAGGAATCTGTCATAACTATTTTAGCCATGATCTCCTTACACACAATTCAAGATCCCAACACATACAAGTGGAGTGACACATCAACATGCCAACTAGACATGTACACTCACACTTAATTATAGTATTTGAAAAAAATACATTTATAACACAAATAATAAGAATAGGAATAATCTAAGGTTGAGACACCTTATTCCTAACACCATGACCCACCAATGTTGTATAGTCATGGAATAATTAATTATCTTATTGTGGTCCTATATTATAATTAATGGGAAAGCTTCAAAGCTGACTCAAGGAATTGTTTTGAGGACTTTGTATAAAGGAATGCATTTTCATTGATTTAAAAGTGTAGTTGATGCGAAGTGATCAAGAAAGTGAAAACAAGAGAAGAGCGTTTGTAAAATGTGAGTAGGTGATCCAAGAGATCGTTGGATGTAAATTTAGTGATTTGGTATTGAGATCTGAAGGAGAAAAGTCAGGGTGACAGGATAGAAGAAGAGGAAGGAGAAGTACAATTCAATTATATGATTCTACAAGTAATAATATAGAGATCATTTGGATAGCGGGTTCATTGGTATTTCCCCTAATTTTTTTTGGATATTGGGTCCCTCCACCTTCTACAACTCCTAGCAGGGTTGGAATCTCCTAACAAAGATTCAAAGTCTCCTAGTAGGAACTGATATGTAATGAATATTTTCATAGACTCCTAACGTGGTCCATCCTCTAACAAGGAATATTTATAATAGTACATCATCTTGTGGGTACCATCCCACTGTGGTTTTCCCCCTGATCAATGGTTTCCCTAGTTAACATATCTAGTGTTATTGTGTGTGAGTGTCTTGTTATGGTTGTTGATTATATTTCTCATATGGTTAAGATTTAATAAGGTTGATAATTTTTATAATAGTTGTAGAACTAATTTACCCCCCTTAAGTTAAATTTTTGGACAATATATTCTAAAAACTAGTAACAGAGATTCAAGTTCTTGAAGAGAAAGCTTAACATCTTTGGGAGACTAATGAAGAGTCACTTTAGAAAGGATAGTCCTAAATTTGATGGGGTTAACTATGAAATATGGAAAGAAAAGATGAAGACTCATTTTCTATGTATGGATCTAGGATATTGGCTTTTCACAAAGGATGAAAAATCAATTGTGGAAGAAAGCAAGCTTGAGGAATGCAGTGAAGCAAAAAGAGATCTATTCATGTGCAATATGAGAGCTAGTGAAACCTTACTAAAAACTCTTCTTGAGAATGAATACAGTCAAGTAAAGTCTCTAGAAACATCTCCTAATATTTGGAAAGCTTTATGATATACTTTTGAAGGGGATAAACATATAAAAAGGATAACATTATAGAACTGAATATGCTTTTTTCAAGATGCTAAAATGATGGAAGATGAATCTATAAGAATTTATGTTGGTAGGATATCTGAGATTATTGCAAGAATCAAGTCATATGGTGGACCTAAGGAAGAATATGAGATTGTATGGAAGATCTTGTAAAATTTGAGACCACCATTCAAGTAGGTAGCACAAATGATTGAGCTTTTGATATCTTGTAGTGAAAAGTTCAGCAGGGAAACTTTGCTTGGAAGATTGGATGTAGTAGAAGCTAGTTTAAGATAGTCTACAGAATTGACAAGAGTGGAGATAGATTTTACTACCTTAAGTGTTCATCCATGCTTATCTAGAAGTGCAAGAACCCATGATGATTTTTCTAGTAGCCATAGAACCAAATCTGAAGAAGATAGAAAGATTAACGAAGGTATAGCCCCACTTGTAAGAAGAGAACCAAATGGTAAGAAAATATTTAAATGTTGGACTTGAAATAGATTTGGTCATTATGCATCTAAGTGCCCTAAAAGAGAGAAAAAGTATAAAGTAAATTTTAAGCCTGGAAGACATAGAAATTTCTTGTATGCAAATGAAGATGATGAATCTTAGGAAATAGTTTAGAGTAAAAGTGATGATGAACTAGGACTTGTAGCCATAAAAGAAGATAATCTTGACATTGAAATTATAGAAGAAAAAGCTCTTGTTTCCCAAGTTGAAAAGAAATCTAATTGCATAATAGATAGTGGATGTTCACATCATATGACTAGTGATATGAATAATTCTATTAAATTCAGGAATCATGATGGAGGTATTTTTTAGTGTTGGTAACAATGCAGTCTGTCACATTATAGGGATATTATCTATTACTCTTGATGGAAAGACTAACACTAATGATGTTAACTTTGTTGATGGTTTAAAACATATATTTTTGAGTGTTGGATGGTGGATAAAGGTTACCAATTGCAATTCACAAAAAATATGCATTATCAAAGAAAAAAATGACAAGATGATAGGTACAAGTACAAGATCCAAAGGTAATGTGATGAAAGAGCATCTTGGGTTTTCTTGGTGACTACTTTGGAGTTCATGGGAGGAGTTTCAGTAGTTTCTTTGGAGGGTTTTTAGACTGGTACTCTGTCAAAGAAGGACTAGTGCTCAACATGCTCTAGAAGCTCAGCATGGTCTTGGAGCTTGGCATGGTCTGGGAGCTTGATATGGTCTTGGAGCTCAGCATGGTCCTCAATCTTGACATGGTTTTTTGTTCTTGAAATGTATTGGGAGTTTGAAGATGCTTGGGAGTTTGATGTCACTTGACATTTTGTTGGTACCTACTAGTTCTTGGTGCATTTTATATGATGTAGGGTGTTCCCCTTAATACCATAAACTCATTATAGAAATAAAGTAACAACAACAAATGTGGGAACAAAATATGGACTTTTTATTTATGCCATAAATACGGAGTTCTAGAAATCATAAGTATAATATGCTAACCCACATGGGCACCCTTAGTACAATAATTTGCAAGACAAGCTGTGAACTATCTCCTAGAGCTGTCCTAGACAATGTTCGAGCTTTTCCTAATAGGTAGTTGTATGCCACCTAGGAAGGTTCTAGATGCTCAAACTTAATACCTAGGGCCAACAAACCCTAACAAAACATATAGAGTCAGCCAAATACATCTTTGACAATTATTTTAGAAGTTTTAGCTAGCCCAACTTTGGAAGGCCATAACTTATGAACTGTTGCTCTGATTGGCTATTATAACCACTTTTTAGAAATGCCAGCTCTTGATCTATAGGCTTAGAACTATGCTAGCACCCTTCTATCAAGTTTTTGGACCTCATCTAGGAACTCTAAGCCTCCAATGGTGAGCCTAAAGATTTTTTTTGCAAATTGATCCACTAAAAATCTGCAACAACTTCTCCAATACTTAAGCTAGAGAAATGAGATTTTTATGGTAGGCTTATATCTCTAAAATGAACCTTCTTTTAGAAAATGAGAACATTTCAAGCTCATATGAAAAAATTACTAAAAATATAAAGTTCCCATAAGTAGTAACCACCCTGTCTACTAGTCCTTACTAAAATAGAAAACCTTGAAAATAAAATATTTTTGGGTGATGCAAGATTGCCCTTACACTCAAAATGCTCTTGTATCATTATACATGTAGTGTATGATCACATTGTGGATTGATCTGAGAATTTGTGTGGACCTATTTGTGGTGTTGGTTATCTCTCCTATGTGCATTTAAATTTGTATTGTAAACTTTGGCTTGTCCTAAGTATTTTTGTGTAGTTATCATGTGTTAACTATAGGTTAATGTGAGGATTAACATATTTTGTATTTAATGTTTGTTGTGAGCTAAGTTATGGCTTAAATATTCATTTAATGCAAGGGGTTTATTTAATTTTTAATTTCTAGGCCAACTTGTGACTTAGTTGGGTATAAGTAGGGGATCTTATGGAGTCTTTTAGTCATTCATCCATGGAGTGATTCATTCATTTTGGAGGTGTGAGTCTGGAGAGTAGCTGAAGGGTGAGTTTTCCTAAGTCTATGGACAGAGCACCAAATGTGAGGTAGTTTGGATTAGGATTGTGGTATAGTTGCAAGTTTGGATAAAGGGGCTAGTGGTTGTGGCTTGGAAAACAAGGAGATTTATTGGTGGGCTTGCGAGAAAAAGTTGAGATCTTCCTTGGAGGTTTCTACTAGAGTGTGGATCTAGACTAGCTAGTGTTTGGGTGTTATAATTCTTTAGAATAACTAAGGAATCAGTTATTCAAGGTCCAAATGCCATGATAAAACTTTTTCTATTTTCTCTACAAATCCTTAATGGTGCATAACTGAACTTATCATGCATGCAATTTAAATATTGAAACAATTAAGAAAAGTAAACATGCATCACACCATAACACTAAAAATTTGATAACCCAAAAACCCTCTAGGAATAAGAAGGTAAAAGTGGGGTGGGGATGATACCCACAAAATAACTGCACAATTGATTTTAACCACTTCTGATGGTCTGCCCTGTGAAAAGCCTACCCTGTTAAAGGCTACAACACATTGTTAAATGTGACCTTGTTAGAGGATTTCACCAAACTATTAGGAATGGGCCTGGTTAAAGGACTTTGGAACATTCACTTGGAATGTCACCCTGTTAAAGAATTTACAACATGGCTATTAAACCAACCTAAGTCCATAGGTTTTATCTTAACTGTTACAATTGCTAGAAAGTAACAACAATAGCTTTGATCTGATTCAACTTACAACATAACTTGCAGATTACAGATCACACTTCAGTTCAATCCTTTGCTTGGTTTTTCATCACTTCAGTTCTGTTAGCATGTCTTCCTCTCAAGCTTTGTTTCCTTGAGTCTTCTTTACTCATCAAACCAATGCAAACATATCTGTATTCATCCAATGAAATAGAGTATTCTTTTCTCTCTTACTCCTTAGCACTTTTTTTCAGCAACTCATGATTTCATACTTTCTCACCACCACACTACTACTCTGTGACCTTATGACTTCTTAAATAGAAATCTAAAATATCTTTGCCGCTCAATTCTCCCTCTTCAATTTTAGGGTTTCAATGGATTAGGTAGGATATAATGTATCTACCGCATATTTCTTCTTCATCTACAAACCTTGTCTAGCATCCAGTTGTATTCACTAAAAACCTTTTTACATGGTGTTTTGTGCCACCAGCTCATCACTCTTATCTTCTATCTAGTTTACAAACTTCTAGGTAACAACCTTGGCTCAGATCTAGTGAATCTTTGATTTCAAAATAATGCACCAACTCGACATTATTGGTTTACTGATACTCGGGTTGTTTTGTGTTACTCAACACTTGTATCTTGCTCAGCATCTATCTTTACTCGGCACCTATTTCATGCTTGGCACTTGATGTTTTACTCAGCACTTGTTTTCTGCTTAGCATCTATATCTTTACTTGGCACCTGTTTCATGCTCGGCACTTGATGTTTACTCGGCACTTTTTTTTTTCTCGGCATCTATATCTTTACTCAACACCTGTTTCATGCTCGGCACTTGATGTTTACTCGGAACTCTCTCTCTAATGAACTTAGTTAGAGTTTACAAATGACTTAGCTAAAATGTTACATCTTTGATATGTTCCAGTGTGCCCATTCTCTATGTCTTAGAGTATGTCATCAATACACTTTTTCATCAATGGCTTAGCTGATCCTTATATTTCATTGCAACATCATAACTTCAACCTTTCTCTAGGTACTCTAGTTACATCTTATTGATTGCCTCCTTATCAATCAACCAATTGATAATATTTGGATCACTAAAGCAATTGTCATTCCTGCAAGTAGCAAGTTTGACATCAATGACAAAAAAATGATTGAGAACATTCTTTATTAGTTCCATTACTTTTTATGTATAATCTCTTCAGTTAACAATCTCCCTCTTTGGCATTGATGGCAAACCAAACTGATCATTTGATCAACTTAGTTACATACATTTTTTTGCTACTTTCTGTTTCTCCCTCTTTTGCTATAGTTTTACTACTGATCATATATCTTTACTTTTCAGTTTCTCATAAGTCTCCCTCTTTCATATATATCTCCCTCATGAGTATCTTTTTCTTATTTTGTTTATTTTGATCAGTTTCTTCTTATCTCCCTCTTTGACATAAATGCCAAAGATGTAGCATCTTTAACATGTTAAATATAGGCTTTGCATATCATATTTTCTCCCTCTGTCACCATGCTTGTGACTGATTTGGAGTTTCTACTCTTGCTATCATCCTCTGCATCATTCTTTTAATATTTTAATGATTTATTCCTGTTGATGCAGGGCAGCTTCCTTGTTATTTTTATACTTCTTGAGTTAGGGGAATTACCCCCAACTTTCCTCTAAGATATTCATAGGCATCCTTGGGAAATGGTTTGGTGAAGATATCTGTAGTTTGTTCCTTTGTGTGAATATACTCCATCTTCACTTGTTTGTCTTCTACCAGTTCTCTGACATAGTGATACTTGATTGCAATATGCTTGATTTTTGCATGCATTACTGGATTCTTGGATATGTTTATAGCACTTGTGTTATCACAATACAATATCACAAGTTTGGTTACTTCTTCTTTAATTCCTTTCAATAAATGTGTGAGCCACACAATGTTTGTGCAATTGACTGCTGCTGTCACGTATTCTGATTCTGCAGTGGACTGAGACGTGCATGTTTACTTCTTGCTGGTCTAAGTAACTAATCTTTTTCCTTAAAATAGTGCTCCTCCACTTGTGCTTTTTCTATCATCAATGTTACCTCCCCAATCTTCATCTGTGTATGCATTGAGCTCAAACTTTTTATTCTTTTTATAATATAGACCAAATTTATTAGTTCCTCTGAGATACCTCATTATTCTTTTTACTACTATGAGATGATTTTCTTTGGGATTAGCAGAGAATCTAGCCACTATTCCAACTACTAATGCTATGTCTAGTCTGCTATATACAACATATTGTAGTTTTGCAATCATGGATCTATACATTTTTTGATTAACTTCAGCTGATACATCATTTTTGGATATCTTATTTCCTATTGCCATTGGTGTGCTGACAGGTTTGGAATCTTCTAATCCAAATGTTTTAAGTATCTCTTTGATGTACTTTGATTGTGTCATAAATATACCATGTTTTAGTTGATGTACTTGCAATCCAAGAAAGAATTTGATTTCTCCAAACATGGACATTTTAGACTCATGTTTCATTTTGTCAACAAAACTTTTACAAAGCACTTCCTTTCCTCCAAACACTATGTCATCTACAAAGATTTTAGATACAATAATGTCCTTACCTTCTTCTAATTTGATATACATGTTGCTATTGTCATTAGTTCTTTCAAATCTGATTTGCACTAGATACTTGTGAAGTCTCTCATACCATGCTCTAGGTGCTTATTTCAGACCATAGAGTGCTTTATGTAGTTCACAAACCATATCTTTGTTGTTTTCATCAACAAAACCATTTGGTTGTTCAATGTAGACTTCCTCTTCCAATATACCATTCAAAAAAGCTGACTTTATATCCATCTGATAGACTTTAAAACCTTTATATGTAGCATAAGCAAGTAAAGTTCTTACTCCTTCCATTCTTGCAACAGGGGAAAATGTTTCCCCATAGTCTAATCCTTCTTCTTGAGCATAACCTTTACATACTAGTTTCGATTTGTTTCTATTAATTTCTTCATTCTCATCTAGCTTGTTTCTGAATACCCATTTGGTACCAATCACATTTTTGTCAACTGGTCTGGGAACTGAATTCCAAGTTTTGTTCTTCTTAATTTGATCAATTTCTTCTTCCATAGCTTTATACCAGTCACCATCTTGTAATGCATCATACACTGTCTTAGGTTCAATTTTTCTTAGTAGACATGATTGATTTCTTAGTCTATTCCTTGTCATTGGTCTTGCATCTTTGTCACCAATTATCTGTTCAGCAGGGTGATGCCTCTTCACATATTTGGACAATCTTGGTTCTGTCCTTGTTTCCATATTTGATCTTTCAGATTCAGGATCACTATAAACTTCATTGTTAGGTAGCTCTACATCTCTATCATGTGTACTAACTTTAGAGTCAGAATGAGCATTTTCTTCATTCTACAACTTGGCTTCTGAATGCCACTTGCCTTCTGAATGCAACTCGACATTCACTGGTTGTGAGTTGGCTGACACTAAAACTTGTTGTTGAATCCCAGTTGATTAATGGTATCTTTGTCAATGGGCATTCTTTCATAAGAATACATGAAGGTTCTATAATCATCCATTTTCTTTGGTTTTTCAACTTGGACATCTACATGCTCATCAAAATTTACATTTGCACTTTCCACAATTTTGTCAATGTTAGTATTTAAACACTTGTATGCTTTACTTCTAGTGGAGTAACCAAGGAATATGCCTTCATCACTTTTTGCATCAAATTTTCCATTTCTAGCATCTTTAAGGATAAAACATTTGCAGCCAAATACTTTGAAATGCTTTACATTGGGTGAGTGATCATATCATAATTCAAAAGGTGTTGCATTTGTACCTTTCTTCACTTGTACTTGATTCAGTGTATGAACTGCCACACTTACAGCTTCTCTCAAATATTTTAGAGCAATGGTCTTTTCCTTCATTAGTGTTCCAGTGCATTCAATCACAGATCTATTTCTTCTTTTAGCAATTCCATTTTGTGGGGGAGTTCTTAGGGCTGATGTTTGTCTCTTGATAATTTTATCATTGTAAAATATCTCGAATTCATTTGATGTAAATTCACCACCTCTATTTGATCTTAGGAATTTCAAACTTTTTCCTATTTCCTTTTCAACTCTAGCCAAATACCACTTAAACATTTGAAAAGCATCATATTTTTTCTTTAAAAACATAACAGTGATCATCCTAGAATAATCATCAACAAACAACATTATATATTTGTCTCCTTTGTAGCTTTGTACTTCCATTGGACCACATAAGTCAGTATGAACTAACTCAAGTACTTCTTTAGATGTATAGTTTTTACTTTTAAAACTTGACTTGGTCATCTTTCCTAGCTAACATTATTTGCACATGATATTGTCAGGTTTCTTCAGTTTAGGTAAACCTCTAACTTTCTTCATTTTACTGATATTGACCAGATTATCAAAGTTGACATGACATAGCCTTCTATTCCATAACCACACATCATCAAATTTTTCAATGAAACAAGAGGTATTTTCCAGATCAAGATAAAACAAATTACTTCTTGTTTGATCTCCTTTTCCTATCAGTCTATCATCAGTATCATAGACTTTTGTAGTTTTATTTCCAAATTCTACTTTGTAACCTACATCGCCTAACTATGAGACACTTAGAAAATTATAGTTTAGTCCTTCAACATAGTATGCATTATCACATGAAATTTGTTCTGTAAGCTTAATGGTACCTTTTCCTTTGACTTGACATGGAGCATCATTACCAAATCTAACACAATTTCCATCATACTGAGTAAAGTTAACAAACTTACTTTTGTCTCCTGTCACATGATGTGAGCATCCACTGTCTATGATCCATTTATCATTATTGTTCATGCATGTTACTAGTACTATTGGCTTTTCTTCATCAGATTGGTCCTTCATGGCCACATAAAAAACTTCATCATCATTGTCATCAGAATCCTCTTCAACAATATAGCACTTCTTGCCTTTGTCTTTGTAATCTCTCTTATCATCTTCTCTTCTATTTTTTAACTTTTTGCTTTCCTTGTATTCCTTTTTCTAGGTACACCTTGCAGTAATATGTCCTACTTCATTACAATTAAAACAAATGATAGGCATCTTACCTTTGAATCTTCCTTTGCCTTTGTGAAATCTTCTAGCTAGTAGTGCTTCCAATTGTTCCACATCTTCCTCATCAATGCTATTGTCACTGGATACATATTTCATCTTTCTTCTTTCTTTCTTTGATTTCACCTGATCAACATCTTTTAATGATAGCTTGGCTTTGAAAGAAGATTCAACATTCTTAGGTCTGTAGTTATCAAAGTTAGATAACTCAAATGCAGTGAGTCTACCTACTATGCCTTCAAAACATAGATTATTTCCTAGCACAAATCTTAGCTCTTGTATAGCTAATACTCTAATAGCATAGATAGGGAGCAAGGTTCTTAAAAACTTACTATTAACAGTATCATCATTTAATTGACTATTCAAGCATCTTATTGCACTTACCACTTCCTTTATTCTAGCAGCATACTGAACAACATTCTCACCTTCTTCCATTTTCATATCATCAAACTTTCCTCTGAGACTTTCTCTTTTTTCTCTTTGGACATTTTGATCTCCTCCATAAATGTTAGATAGGGCTTTCCACATTTTGAATGCAGTGTCACATCCTTTGATATAATCAAATTCAGCATAGTTGAGTGTAGAAGCAATTTCCAACATTGTTTGATTGTATTCTTGTTTGTTTTTTAAATCTTCTGTAGTAGGAGCACCAGTTGGATCAACATGTTTAGTATCAATTGAGTTTCAGGCATAATCTCCTATGGATCCAAGATGTAGCTTCATCAAGCTTTGCCAAGCAACAAAGTTGTCTTTGTTGAGCTTGGGAGCTTCTCTCTTAGGCATTTTGATCTTTTCTGCTTCTAGTCTTTTAAACTAAATCAATAGCCAAGGCTCTGATACCAATTTTTATAATTCTTTAGAATAACTGAGAGGGTAGGTGAATCAGTTATTCAAGGTCCAAATGCCATGATAAAACTTTTTCTATTTTCTCTACAAATCCTTAATGGTGCATAACTAA
Source organism: Cupressus sempervirens (assembly GCA_028749045.1). NCBI lineage: Eukaryota > Viridiplantae > Streptophyta > Pinopsida > Cupressales > Cupressaceae > Cupressus > Cupressus sempervirens. The sequence goes on along the minus strand of CM053784.1, from coordinate 677,608,701 downwards.
AATTATCATGCATGCAATTTAAATATTGAAACAACTAAGAAAAGTAAACATGCATCACAACATAACACTAAAAATTTGATAACCTAGAAACCCTCCGAGAATAAGAAGGTAAAACTGGGATGGGGATGATACCCACAAAATAACTGCGTAATTGATTTTAACCACTTTTGATGCTCTGCCCTGTGAAAAGCCTGCCCTGTTAAAGGCTACAACACATTGTTAAATGTGACATTGTTAGAGGATTTCACCAAACTATTAGGAATGAGCCTGGTTAAAGGACTTTGGAACATTCACTTGGAATGTCACCCTGTTAAAGGATTTACAACATGGCTATTAAACCAACTTAAGTCCATAGGTTTTATCTTAACTGTTACGATTGCTAGAAAGTAACAAAAATAGCTTTGATCTTATTCAACTTACAACATAACTTGCAGATTACAGATCACACTTCAGTTCAATCCTTTGCTTGGCTTTTAATCACTTTAGTTCTGTTAGCTTTTCTTCCTCTCAAGCTTTGTTTCCTTGAGTCTTCTTTACTCATCAAACCAATGCGAACATATCTGTGGTCATCCAATGAAATCGAGTATTCTTTGTTCTCTTACTCCTTAGCACTTTTCTTCAGTAGCTCATGATTTCATACTTTCTCACCACCACACTACTACTTCGTGACCTTATGACTTCTTAAATAGAAATCTAAAATATATTTCCCGCTCAATTCTTCCTCTTCAATTTTAGGGTTTCAATGGATTAGGTAGGATACAATGTATCTACCCCATATTTCCTCTTCATCTAGAAACCTTGTCTAGCATCTAGTTGTATTTGCTAAAAACCTTTTTACATGGTGTTTTGTGCCACCAGCTCATCACTCTTATCTTCTATCTGGTTTACAAAATTCTAGGTAACAACCTTGTCAGCGTAGATCTAGCAAATCTTTGATTTCAAAATAATGCAACAACTCAGCATTATTGGTTTACTGATACTCGGCTTGTTCTGTGTTACTTGACACTTGTATCCTACTCGGCATCTATCTTTACTTGGCACCTATTTCATGCTCGACACTTTTTTTTTTCTCAGCATCTATATCTTTACTCGGCACCTATTTCATGCTCGACACTTGATGTTTACTTGGCACTCTCTCTCTAATGAACTTAGTTAGATTTTACAAATGACTTAGCTAGAACCTTACATCTTTGATATGTTTTAGTGTGCCCATTCTCTGTGTCTTAGAGTATGTCATCAATACACTTTTTCATCAATGGCTTAGCTGATCCTTGTATTTCATTGCAACATCATAACTTCAACCTTTCTCTAGGTACTCTAGTTACATCTTATTGATTGCCTCCTCCTTGTCAATCAACCAATTGATAATATTTGGATCACTAAAGCAATTTTTATTCCTGCAAGTAGCAAGTTTGACATCAATGACAAAATAATTATTGAGAAAATTCTTTATCAGTTCCATTACTTTTTATGTATAATCTCTTCAGTTAAAAATCTCCCTTATGATCTTTTTCAATCATTTCCAACATTGGGTTGGATCTTGAGGGATCTTGCAGAACTATTTTTGTAATTTCTTTATATTTGGCCATAACCAGGAAGGCCTTACAACCCGAAACATTTCATGTAATCAATTATATCTATGAATAAATTATTTTGATTTGGTATCAAATCTTGCATTGTTATTCTATTTCCATTATATGGTTATTAGCTGGGGGGCTAGGACATCTCCCTTGGGGATTCTCCTACCTTGCACTCTGTCATAATGTATTTTTGTTGACTCCTACTAAGATGTCATATTTGGTTTTAAAAATGGATAACAATTGGTTATGGTGTAGAAGGTTTTGTCACATAAACTTTGATAACATAGTGAAGGTTAGTAGCACATTTTTAGTTAGAGATTTTTCTAAGATAATGAAGCCTATTATTTTTGTTTGCAAAGAATGTATCATGGCTAAAAAAAAGAAGGTATCTTTTCCTATCAAGAAGTTCACTAATACAGAGAAGCTAGAGATTGTTCATATAGATATAAGTGGCCCTACTAGAATAAGATGATTCAATGGAGAAAGGTATTTTATGATTTTTTTTGATGATTTTGTTAAAAATTCTTTAGAATGACTAAGAGGGGGGGGGGGGGGGGGGGGCAGGTGAATTATTTATTCAAGGTCCAAATATCCTAATAAAACTTTTCACTAATAATAGTGAGTCCATCCAAACTAAGCATGCATCCAAGATAGTTATTTTAGCAAGTTATTGAAAAATCAGCATGCAAGAATGAGACATAAAAGATCAACACATAACACAATGATTTACATGGAAACCCAATTTGGAAAAAACCAATAGTAACATGCTACTCCTTTCTCACTCTTTTGAAGTGATGCCTTGTCAAAGGCCTTCCCTGTTAAAGGCTACAAAACACAATATTAAATGTAACCCTATTAAGGAATTTCAACCACCTTGTTAGAAGTGGGCCTAGTTAAAGGACTTTAGAACATTCACTTGGAATGTCACCCTGTTAAAGGATTTACAACATGGCTGTTAAACCAACCTAAGTCATAAGATTTTTCTTAATTGATACAATTTCTAGAGAGTAACAATAAGGGTTTTTGATTTGATATAACTCACAACATAAGTACAAATTTTAGATATTAATTTAGCTCATGAATTTTCTTGGCCTTCAATCTCTACAACTCTGATAGCTTGTTCTCCTTTCAAGCTTTGTCTCCTCGAGTCTCCATGCTCATTGTGCCAATGCAATCACCTCTATAGTCACCTATAAAAGTAGAGTCTTTGTACTTTGTTCCTCCCTCTTGATGCCTTCTCCTTCACACCACACACTCTCTCCAACCACTCTTGCTTCTTGTCCTATAACTCCTTAAATAGAAGTCTAGAATACTTTTTTCACTCAACTCTTCCCACTCTTATTTTTGGTTCGAATGGATTAGGTAAGATTCAATGAATATACCCCTTATCTTGTTTCTTCTAGAAACATCATGTAGAATCCTTTTGTATTCACCTAAAAAAAGTTAACCTAGAATTTTGTGCCATTAGCTCATCATCCTTATCTTTTATTTGGTTCACAAAATTCAAGGTAACAAACTTGTCAGCTTAGTTCTGGTGAATCTTTGACTTTTCAAATAATGCAACAGCTCGGCACTACTAAATTTCTAATGCTTGGCACATATTGTGTTACTCAGCATCAACTAAGTTTTTCTGATGCTCAACACCTACTATGGATTTACTTAGCATCAACTAAATTTTATTGATGCTCGGCATCTGTTACTAGCTTGGCACCTAAACTTGCTCGACACCTTTTGTCTCACTCAACACACACTATAGTTTACATTTTCTTGACACTTACTAATAATCTGCTCGGCATGAACTAACTTTCTTGACACCCCCTAATGAATTTATTCAAGCTTTGCAGACAGCTTTGTTACAACTTATTCTTCTAGAGTTTCTAAGTGTAGCAAACTTTTATATCTTCAAGTGTATTATCAATACATCATTTTACCATTGTCTTAACTGATTCTTGTACTTCATTACAAAACCATAACTTAACCTTGCCCTTAGGTTCTTTTGTTACATCTTATTGATTAAATCCTCCTCATCAATCAACTAAGTGAGAGTACTTGGATCTTATAAGCAATCATCATTCCAAAAAATAGTAGGTTTGACATTAGTGACAAAACAATGATTGAAAAAATTCTTTACCAACAATCTCCCTTCTTCTCAACAATCTCCCTTCTTTAATAGTGACCCTTTTCAATTAGAATTTAACAATATCCCTCTTTGGCATTGATGGCAAACCAAACTAATCAACCAAGTTACTAAAATACTAACTAGGTTAAAATAGTAAGTCAAATTCCAAAAAGAAAATATTCTATTCAGCAACTTTGAATTTCTTATGACTCCCTCTAAATTCTGAATTCTATAAGCAACTCCCTCTTTCAAAGTATTAGGGATATCTCTTTTTGCTGATGTATAGTCTCCTCCTTTTTGTTCTACTCCCTCTCTGATCTATTATCCTAATTGATTCATGTGTTTCTACTTCTCCCTCTTACCTACTATTTCCTTTCTCCTTCCTTTATACTATTTCTCCCTTTACATATTTGATCCTATAGATTTGAGATCAGTTTTTGCTATTTCTCCCTCTTTGACAATAATTCCAAAGACATATCGTTTCAACATCTTATCATGCAAGTGTAACATTTGTAGGAACTCTAGTTTCTCCCTCTGTTACCTTGCTTGTGACTAATTTAGAATTTCAATACTTTAATTACTTTAGGCAAAACCTAAAGTAAGTATCCTCTACATCAATTTATAACATTTCAGCAATCAACTCTTTTGATGTAGGATAGTCTTGTTGTTACTTAAATAACCTTGGATAGGGGCATTACCCTTAACTTACCTCTAAGATACTCAAATGCATCTTTAGGTAATGGTTTTGTGAAGATGTTAATAATTTTTTCCTTTTAGTTAACATATTCCATCTTCACTTGTTTGTCTTCCACCAGTTCTCTTACATAGTGATACTTAATTGCAATGTACTTTGTTTTGGCATGCATCACATGATTCTTTGATATGTTGACGGCACTTGTGTTATCACAATAAAATATCACAGGTTCAGTTATTTCTTCCTTCATACCTTTCAATAAATGCTTGATCCATACAATATTGGTGTAGTTGATAGCAGCATCAACATACTCACATTCAACTGTGGACTATGAGGTGCAACTTTTCCTTTTTACTACTCCAAGTGACTAATCTTCTACCTAAGAAGAATCCTCCTCCACTAGTACTTTTTCTATCATCAATATTACCTCCCCAATCTGCATTAGTGTAGGCATTTAACTCAAACCTTTCACTCCTCGTGTAGTATAAGACAAAGTCATTTGTTCCTTTTAGGTACCTCATTATTCTTTTTACTACCATAAGATGATTTTCTATTGGGTTTACAAAAAATCTTGCCACTATTCCAATAGATAATGCAATGTCTGGTCTACTATGTACAACATACTACAACTTTCCAATCATTGATCTATACATTGTCTGATTTACTTTAGCTCACTCATCATTCTTGGATAACTTATGTCTTGTTACCATTGGTGTACTAACTAGTTTTGAATCCTCTAAGATAAATGTTTTGAGTATCTCCTTGATATATTTTGATTGAGTCACAAATGTGCCATGTTTCAGTTGTTGTACTTGCAATCCAACAAAGATTTAACTTCCCCAAACATTGACATCTCAAACTCATGTTTCAACTGATCAACAAAATCTTTGCATAGTGCATCTTTTCCTCCAAATATTATATCATCAAAAAAGATTTTAGATATCAAAATGTCTTTACCTTTTTCTGCCTTGATATACAAGTTGTTGTTGTCATCAGTTTTCTCAAATATTATCTTCACTAGATACTTGTGTAGTCTCTCATACCATGCTCTAGGTGCTTGTTTCAAACCATAAGGTGCTTTATGCAATTTACAAACCATATCCTTGTTGTGGTCATCAACAAATCCCTCTAGTTGTTTTATGTAAACTTCCTCTTCTATTATACCATTTAGAAAAGTAGACTTTGCATCCAATTGGTAGACTTTAAAACCTTTTTAAGTAGCATATGAAAGTAGAGTTCTTACTCTTTCCATCCTTGCAACAGGGGAAAATGTTTCCCCATAGTCCAGTCCTTCTTCTTGTGCATAATCTTTATAGACTAGTCTTGCCTTGTTTCTTGTGATCTCACCATTCTCATCTAGCTTGTTCCTAAACACCCACTTGGTACCAATCAAATTCTTATTATTTGGTCTTGCAACTAAAGTCCAAGTTTTATTCTTCTCTATCTGCTCAATTTCTTCTTCCATAGCTTTACACCAGTCATTATCTTGTAGTGCATCTTTCACTATTTTGGGTTCAATCTTGCTTGGTAGAAATGATTCATTTCTTAGTCTATTCCTTATCATTGGTCTGGCTTCCTTGTCACCAATGATTTTTTCAATAGGGTGATGTCTTATCACATACTTGGATAGCCTTGGTTTTGTCCTCATTTCCATGTTTGGTCTTTCAATTTCAAAGTCACTGTGCACATCTATTTCAAGTAGCTTAGCATCTCTTTCATGTGTATTAAGTTTAGAATTAGAATGTGCATTTTCTTCATTTTGAAACTTGGCTTCTGAATGCAACTCAACATTCACTAGTTGTGACTCAGTTGATACTGAAACTTGTTGCTAATTCTCAACTTTATTGATAGCTTCTTCTCCAGCAAGCATTCCTTCATGAAGTATACAAAGGATCTGTACTCTTCTAGTTTCTTGATGGATTCATCAACTTGAACTTTTGTATGCTCATCAAATTTTACATTTGCACTCTCCACAATTTTTTTAGTGTTAGCATTTAACCACTTATATGCTTTACTTCTAATGGAGTATCCAAGGAATATGCCTTCATCACTTTTTGCAAAAAACTTTTCATTTCTAGAATATTTAAGAATATAGCATCTACAACCAAACACTTTGAAATGTTTTACATTGGGTGAGTGACCATACCATAATTCAAAAGATATTGCATTTGTACCTGTCTTAATTTGTACTCAATTCAGGGTGTAGATAGTTGCACTTACAACTTCTCTCTAGTACTTTAGAGCAATGTTCTTCTCCATCATAAATGTTCTAGCATAGTCAATCATTGATCTATTCCTTCTCTCTACAATTCCATTCTATGGGGGAGTTCTTGGTGCTGATTTTTGTCTCTTAATTCTTTTATCATTTCAAAATGTCTCAAACTCTTTTGATTTGAACTCTCCTCCTCTGTCTGATCTCAGGCATTTCAGACTCTTCCCTATTTCCTTCTCAACCCTGGCCAAGTACCACTTAAAAATTTGAAATACATCAGATTTTTGTTTTAAAAACATGATAGTCATCATCCTAGAGTAGTCATCAACAAAAAACATAATATATGTGTCTCCTTTGTAACTTTGCACTTCTATTGGGCCACGCAAATTAGTATGGACTAACTCTAGTACTTCTTTAGAAGTATAGGTTTTGCTTTTGAAACTTGACTTGCTCATCTTTCCTAGCTGACATTATTTGCACATTGTATTGTTAGGCTTCTTTAGTTTGGGCAAGCCTATGACTTTCTTCATTTTGCTAATGCTAATCAAATTATCAAAGTTGACATGATAGAGTCTTTTATGCCATACCCAAAAATTATCAAATTTTACAATAAGATAGGATGCATCTTCCATATCTAGGTAAAACATATTACTCCTAGTTTGGTCTCCTTTTCCTATCAGATTTCCATCAGTGTCATAGATTTTGGCAATTTTGTTTCCAAACTCTGCTTTGCATCCTACATTGCTTTGTTGTGACACACTTAGCAGATTGCAATTCAATCCTTCAACATAATATGTATTATCACATGAAATTTTCTCTATAAGCTTAATGAAACCTTTTCCTTTGATTAGACATGGAGCATCATTTCCAAATCTAACATTATTTCCATCATACTGAGTTAAGATAACGAACTTACTTTTGTCTCCTGTCATGTGATGTGAGCACCCACTATATATGATCCACCTATTATTATTGTTTACATAGGTTACCAGTGTTATTTCCTCATCTTCATTTGACTCATCCTTCATGGCTACATAGATTACCTCATCATTATTTTCATTAGAATCCTCTTCTTCAACAATGTAGCACTTTTTTCCTTTGTCTTTGTAATCTTTGTTATCATCTTCTCTTCTATTCTTGTGCTTTTTTCCTTCTTTGTAGTTCTTTTTCTGTGTACACCTTGCAACAATATGTCCTACTTCATTGCAATTAAAATAAATGATAGTCAACTTACCTTTGAATTTACCTTTGCCTCTATGAAATCGTCTAGCCAACAATGCTTCCAATTGTTCAACATCTTCTTCACCTATGCTACTGTCACTAGATGCATATTTTATCTTTCTTCCCTTTTTCTTTGGTTTCACTTCTTTAGTATCTTTCAACAATAGCTTGGCCTTGAAAGTAGATTCAACGTTCTTTGGTCTATAGTTATCAAAGTTGGATAACTCAAATGCAGTAAGTCTTCCCACTATACCTTCAAGAGTTAGCTTGTTTCTTGGTATGCATCTTAGCTCTTGGATGGCTAATACTCTAATAATATAGATGGGGATCAAGGTTCTTAAGAATTTTCTATTGATAGTATCATCATCTAAATGACCACCCAAACTTCTTATTGCACTTACTACTTCTTTTATTCTAGAGGCATACTGAGCAATGTTCTCACCTGGATGGCTAATACTCTAATAATATAGATGGGGATCAAGGTTCTTAAGAATTTTCTATCGATAGTACCATCATCTAAATGACCACCCAAACTTCTTATTTCACTTACTACTTTTTTTATTCTAGAGGCATACTGAGCAATGTTCTCACCTTCTTCCATTCTCCTTTGCTTTGAGGATTTCTCTATTTGCTCTTTGGACATTCTGATCTCCTCCATAAATATTTGTCAAGGCTTTTCACATCTTGAATGTAGTGTCACATCCGTTGATGTCATCAAATTCAACATATTTGAGGGTAGAGGCAATCTCCAACATTGCTTGATTGAGCTCATTCTTTTTATTCAAATCTTCTGTAGTAGGGACTCCAGATGGATCAACATATTCCACTTCAATTGAGGCTTGTGCATGATCACCTATTGATCCAAGATGTAGCTTCCTTAAAATTTTCCATACAATGAAGTTATCTCTATTAAGCTTGGGAACTTCTCTCCTAGACATCTTGATCTTTTCTGCTTCTAGTACCTTTAAAACAAATCAGCAAATGTCTCTAATACCAATTGTTAAAAATTCTTTAGAATAACTGAGAGGTTGGGGGGGGGGGGGGGGGGGGGGGGGGGAGGGTGGTGAATCAGTTATTCAATGTCCAAATGTCCTAATAAAACTTTTCACTAATAATAGTGAGTCCATCCAAACTAACCATGCATCCAAGTGACTTAGTTATTTTAGCAAGTTACTAAAAAATCAACATGCAAGAATGAGACATGAAAGATCAACACATAACATTGTCATTTACATAGAAATTCAATTTGGTTTAAACCACTAGTAACATGCTACTCCTTTCTCACTCTTCTAAAGTGATGCCTTGTGAAAGGCCTACCATGTTAAAAGCTACAAAACACACTGTTAAATATGACCCTATTAAAGGATTTCAAGCACCCTATTAGAAGTGGGTCTCGTTAAAGGACTTTAGAACATTCACTTGGAATGTCACCCTATTAAAGGATTTACAACATGGCTGTTAAATCAACCTAAGTCCATAGGATTTTCCCTAACTGATACAATTTCTAGAGAGTAACAATAAGGGCTTTTGATCTGATATAACTGACAACATAACTTGGAGATTTTAGATATCAATTTAGCTCATGAATTTGCTTGGCCTTCAGTCTCTACAGCTCTGACAACTTGTTCTCCTTTCAAGTTTTGTCTCCTTGAGTCTCCATGCTCATTGTTCCAATGCAATCACCTCTATGGTCACCTATAGAGGCCAAGTCTATGTACTCTATTCCTCCCTCTCGATGCCTTCTCCTTGACACCACATGCTCTCTCCAACCACTCTTGCTTCTTGACCTATAACTCATTAATTAGAAGTCTAGAATACTTTTCCCACTCAAGTCTTCTTGCTCTTATTTTTGGTTCGAATGGATTAGATAAGATTCAATAAATCTACCCCTTATCATGTTTCTTCTAGAAACATCATGTAGAATCCTCTTGTATTCGACTAAAAATAGTTAAACTAGAATTTAGTGCCATTATCTCATCATCCTTATCTTCTATCTAGTTCATAAAATTCAAGGTAACAAACTTGTTGGCTCAGATTTGGTGAATCTTTGACTTTTCAAATAATGCAACAGCTCGGCACATACTGTGTTACTTGACATCAACTAATTTTTTTTGATGGTCGGCACCTACTATAGATTTACTTGGCATTAACTAAATTTTACTGATGCTCGACACCTATTACTAGCTCGGCACCTAAACTTACTCGACACCTTCTGTCTCACTTAGCACACACTAGATTTTACATTTTCTTGGCACTGATTGATAATCTACTTGGCATGAAATAACTTGCTTGAGACCCACTGATGAATTTAGTCAAGCTTGCAGACAACTTTGTTACAACTTATTCTTCTAGAGTTTCTAAGTGTAGCCAACCTCTATATCTTCAAGTGTATTATCAATACATCATTTTACCATTGTCTTAACTGATCCTTGTACCTCATTACAAAACCATAACTTAACCTTTCTCATAGGTGCTTTTTTTACATCTTATTGATTAAATCCCCCTCATCAATCAACTAAGTGATAGTACTTGGATCTTATAAGCAATTTTCATTCCAACAAATAGTAGGTTTGACATTTGTGACAAAACAATGATTGAAAACATTCTTTACCACCAATCTCCCTTCTTCTCAACAATATCCCTTCTTTAATAGTGATCTTTTCAATTAGATTTCAATAGATTTCAGTAGAATGATGTGGGTAGTGTTTCTTAAAGAGAAATCTAAAGCATTTGAGAGTTCAAGATATTTAAGAATAGAGTTGAGAATGAATTTGGAGTTAAGATTAAATGTTTGAGATTAGATAGAGGAGGAGAATTTACTTGTAGAGAGTTTGACATATCTTGTGAATATAATGGAATTAAGAGGCAATTATTATCACCTAAGACTCATGAGAAGAATGGGATACCAAAAAGAAGAAATAGATTAGTATTAGAGGCAACAAGAGAAATGATGTTTGAGAATGATGTATCCAAGACATTTTGGAGAGAAGCCGTCAATCTGGAAGTGCACACGATGAAGTAAGTATAGATAAGAAAAAGTATGAACAAGAATCCTTATGAATTATGGTTTGCTCATACACTCTTAGTAAAGTATTTCAAAAATTTGGGAAGCAAGTGTTACATAAAGAGAGATGATGATGTTGGTAAATTTGATACAAGAAGTGATGAAGGTATGTTTCTTGGTTATTCATTGAAAAGGAAAGATTACATATGTTTTAATCATAGAACCAATATGATATTTGAGTGTACAAAAGTAAAATTTGATGAGAAGTTTAAAATTAAAGAAAATATGATGGATTATAATTCTAATAAGGAAGAAGAAAATCCTAGAATGGTTAGAAAGAATGTAGAATTTCTCTTCGAGACTAATAGTGACCTACAAAATGATGGGAAATTTTTTAAGAAAATAGAAGAACAAATATCTAAACCAAGAGATGAGATAAGACTTCAGTTAGAAACTCCTACCTCTAATAGGAACCTAACAAAGAATCATCCTCCAAAATAGATAATAGGAAAAGACAAAGGAGTGATGACAAGAAATAAAGTAAATGAGGAATTATGTTTGATTTCTCAAGTTGAACCTCAGAGTGTAGATGGGGCATGAAAATATGATCATTATATTCAAGAAATTAGTTAAGAACTAGATAATATTAGGAAGAATGACACATGGGAATTAGTTCCTAGACCTAAAGAAAAGTATGTCATAAGAAAAAAATGGGTATACAAAAACAAGATGAATGAAAAAGGTGAAGTTGTAAGATACAAAACTAGACTAGTATGCAAATTAGGTTATTCATAGTAAGAAGGAATAGATTATGAGGAAACATATGCCCCCTATATCTAGAATGGAAGTAGTATGGATGTTTTTCACTTATGCAAAAAATAAGAAGTTCAAAGTGTATCAGATGGATGTCAAATCAGCCTTTTTGAATGGAGAACTTGAAGAAGAGGTTTATAATGAGTAGCCTCGAGGATCTACTTTGATAGAAGACACAGATATAATGGTATGAAAATTGAAGAAACCTTGTTATGGTCTAAATCAAGTACCTAGAACCTGGTATGCAAGGTTGGACAAGTATTTGGAAAATCTTGGATTTGCTAAAGGTAGGATAGATAGTAACTTATATTTTTAAAAAATGAGAATAGTTTGTTGATAATAGTAATATTTGTTGATGAAATAATTTTTGGAGGTGATGGTGAAGGAAGTGATAAGTTTTTTGAAGAAATGAAGAATGAGTTTGAGATGAGCATGATTGGTGAGATGAAGTTCTTTCTGGGTTTGCAAATTTTGCAATACAATGATGACATTTTCATTTCACAAACTAAGTATTTGAAATACTTGTTGAAACTATTTGGCTTAGACAATTATAAGCCTATTGGCACACCAATGTTAAATATTTAATAAGTTATCTAGAAAGGAGGAGATACCTACAATTGAGAAGAAGACGTACAAATCCATGATTTGAGGTTTGCAATATCTCACTCAGACTAGATTGGATATGGAAAATAGGGTTGGGATTGTAGCTGGGTTTAAAGTTGATCCTAAGGAGTATCATTATGCAATAGTAAAAAGGATATTTAGATATTTGAATGGAACATCTAATTATGGGATATGGTATGACAAATCAAGTGATCTCACTTTGTGTGCTTAACTGATGTGGATTGCACAGGTAGTATGGATGATAGCAAAACACTAGTGGTGGAGCATTTTTCTTAGGAGGAAGATTGGTTTCTTGGTTAAGTAAGAAAAAAAAAGTATTTTACAAAGTACATATAAATTAGAGTATATGGTAGCAAAAAATACTTATAACCAATTCATGTGGATGAAGCAAATGCTAAAGGATATTGGGCTAGAATTTTTAGAACCTGTTATTATATATTGTGATAACATAAGTATAGTGAGTATTTCTAAGAATCCTATATCACATTATAAGACTAAGAATATATCTATTAATTATCATGTTTTGAGAGAGAAGGTTATAAAGAAAGAGATCAAAATAGATTATTTTAGTACTAAAGATTATATTGCACATCAATGCTAAAAGGGAAGTTATTAGCATGAATGCAAATGGTATTCCTTTGGGAGAGTATCCTAAGGATTTATGAGCATGTGGCATAATTAACATGTTGCATTCATGTATGTATTTGTCATTGATGACAATATACTATGGTTTCTGTAAAGAGTGGCAGAGTGATAGACATAGATCATTGTCATATAGATAGAGTTTTGATGTTTAGGTGATGCATGGTTAAGGACATGTTCTAAACTACGTCCTGATTATGAGGTTAAGTGTGTGTAACATAAGCCGAAGACATAAAAAAGATATATGTGATTTAAATAGACCAATAAAGAGACAAAGTACCTAATAAGAAATTTATGATGATTTGAGTGTATCTCCTAATAGAGATATAATAAGATATGCAATGTTACAAAGAGATAGAGGAAATTCTGATGATGACATCAACAAGTGCACAATTTGTGGAGTCACACAAGTGAGAATTTGTAAAGATTGTGAGGCAACAGTGTTGTTTTTTTTTTTATAGAAAAAGTAGACTAGCCACAGAATATATTTTATAAAATAAATTTGATTCAAAAAATGCTCAACTGGGAAAGTAACAGTAAGAAAACTAAGCATCGTCGCAATATATACATCTTTAAAACATCGATATTTACAACATATAATATTGATTGTCAAAATTCTAATTACAATATGAAGATAAACTTCCTCCAAATTTTAAAATTTCTCAAAATTTTACAATTTCATGCTATTCAAACTTCATATTCAATAATCACATACCCTTCCAAAATTTCAAAACATTTATATCCATGACATTTGGCAAAAACAAATTTCAAAACAAAAACATTACTCTTTCACTCCTCCATTTCTTCACATGTGGTGCCATCACCAGAAGTCGAGCCTTTCCATCTTGCAAAGAGTATCCCCACCCAAAATTCATATGCAATGGTGAGGTAGCCTCCCAACTCAAACCTGAACCCTTAATGGAAACATCTTTAGGCCCTATGGTAGGAATCACATCCCAAGCTACTTCCCTAGCTTTATTTGAATGGGGAGACCAACCTGAGCTGTGACAGTGTTGTGTAGTTGTGAAATAATTAATTATCTTATTGTGGTCCTATTATAATTAATAGGGAAAGCCTCAAGGCCAACTCAAGGAATTTTTTTCAGGACTTGGTAAAAAAAAATTTATTTTCTTTGGTTGTAAATGTATAATTAATGTGAAGTGATCAAGAAAGTGCAAACAAAAGCAGAGTGTTTGGAAAATATGTGCAAGGATTTTTTTAGTGGCAATTAGTCGCCAAATGGTGAATATGTCCCGATCGGGCTATAGAAATTGGCGAAAAGAAACACCATATACTAGTTGAGCGGTTCACCCAAATTTTATAAAATACTCATATAGTGGTTAGAACGTTCGCCACTATTATTACATAATTTCAGTTTGGTAGTCGGGCTCTTCGCCCATATTTCTCTTTAATGTTTACTCTTATTTGCCATGGAATTAATTGAGTGTCTCTTTCGACGATCATCATTCGCCAAATTCCCATTTTCCTATGTGAAATTTTTATGTCCTATGACCCAATTTGCCATGCATCACACACAATGGGGTCCCAAATTCCTGCCATATTTGCCCACTCGATTACTTGAAATTACGCGGGCTTCGCCAAATATTAGTTCTTATCATATGTAACGTTCAGCCCATTCACCAAAATGAAAACGGTTTATTTATAGTTGTCTATTTAAGACATGAGTTTCATTATTGAAACATGCTGAAAGGAGCCTTCTTCATAGTATTGCAATCAGTAGAAAATTGGAACGACTACGACTACGAGTCCATAGTATTTTAATGCAGCCTTAATTTGATGGAGATGTCACAGTCAAATTTAAATAGGAAGAGGAGTAGGACTAATGAAGGTGGAGATGTCCAAGAGAGGCCAACAAAATGCAAAAATATATCTTCATACTTTGGCAAGGGTACACGCAACAGTGTTGGTCAAAGTAAGGAAGGTACATCATCAGAGGAGCCTATACAATCTCAACCTACACAGGAGTCCATTCAACAAATTGGGGAGCCTAATAAATCTGGTGATAGAGTTGCAGAACCTAATATCTCTAATGAATATGACCTTGAAGAAGAATATCCAGTAAATAACCAGTACCAGGACAAATCAATTGACTTCGATGATGATGATGGTGCAATTAACAGTAACAATGACACTAAAGGGAGAGGAAAATCGAAAGAAAAAAATGATTGTCAGTGGGAGATGGCCAGGAGATTTAAATTTGATTGGGTAGCAAAGTATCCATTCATTGAGCCCATGGACAATCCAATTGTAGGTGAGCCACCAGTAGAATGTAGATGTGCAATTTGTAGTTGGAAGTATAAAAAGGAAAAGCGGTTGCAGCTTAAACTAGACACCATAGAGAAACATGTTGGTAAGACTTACGAAACCTCAACTGTAGATGGTAAGGAAATAAAAGTGGTAAGATATAAAAAAAAGGAGCAATGTCAACATAAAAGGAAAGCTAAAGAATATTATATGTTTCAAAAATTTCAGACGAAGCCTAGTGAAGTTCAAGGTTCTATTAATGCTATTTTTCCAAAAGCAAGTGAAGTAGAAGAATGGGGAAAAGCTGTTCAATTAAGTAATGTTTCCTATATTTTGAGCAGAGGGCATCCAATGACAGACTATCCAAAAATGAGTGGTTTTTTACACTTTCTGAAAGTTCCTAACTATCTTGTCAGTCATTGGTCGATAAAAAGTGGATGGGAATGGGCAAGTTGTATTGCACAGGTTGAAATAGAGGATGTACAAAGAAAAATAAAAGAGTCAAGATTTATTGCATTATCCTTAGATGAAGTTACAGTAATAGGTAATATGTCATGGGTATGCATGCATGTTTATACTATACAGAATAATGTCCACCAACCACATCTACTATCTGTTGCTAAATTGAGAGACAATGCGACAACAAAAACTTTATTTCAGTTAGTAAAGAGGAATTTAATTGAATATAGAGCTATGGATGAATTGAAAATAGTGAAGAAGTTGGTCTATGTTGGAGTGGATGGAGCTTCAGTAATGCAAGGTCAAAGGAATGGTCTTTGCACAAAGATGCAGGCTTCTTGTTCACCATATGTTGTTGCCATTCACTGTATGGCCCATAGGATGAATCTTGCTTTTAGAGTTGTGAAGAAGTTTCCTTCAGTAAACAAGGTTGAAGATTTAGTAAGAGAGTTGTATGCATATTTTTGTCAAAGTCCCAAGCGTTTTAGGGAATTTCAACACTTTGCTGATGGAATTATCGATGGAAACAAGCTTCTAAAATATGTTGATACCAGATGGATCTCTTTGGATGGACCAGCGCATCGAGTATTTTCCGAATATCAATCTTTGATTGGACTGATGTACAAAAATCGGGACAATGCACAAAATTAGAGATGTGGCAACCTGCTTCAAAGGTTAAGCAATATAGAGAAACTTTTGACTTTGGCATCTCTTCTTCCCATGCTAGAATAAATGAGGTTAATTATGAAAAAAGCCCAGCAAAGAGCCATGTATATTGCAAAATATGCTCAGTTGCGTAAAATGTCATGCCGAGCCCTCGATAGTTTGTATCGTATTGACCTAAATTTATCCGATGATAGATTTAATCACTGGCAAAAACTAACAAATTTGGACAATCCTGATAATTATTTAAAGATCGTTGAAAATAGAGATTTATGTGTTTGTGTAAGAGGATTTCAGATACCAACGTACTACAGTGCCCCAAAGAAGTGAGCTACAAGAGTTACAAGGGAAGAGTTTACCAAGATCGTCGAGTCTATAGAATCTACTGCAAGGGACATAGCCTATAGAGTTTCCTCTGAAATAATATCATGATTCCCATATGATCAACTTCTTGAGGCCATGGCAATTGTGTTTCCTCAATAGTGGTCCTTCAACAATAAGGAAGATTACCGTAGAAGGCTATTGATTTTGATAAAGGAAGTTTGCAAATCTATAGAATCCAATGGAGTGACTATCAATGGAATATTAGATGAGGGTCTTCTTAGACAAAAATTAGGCACCTTTGCAAGGACCATGAAGCATCAATATCAATTAATGCATAACCCACATGAAGAGGGCTCGACAACAAAGCTTTGGACAGAACTAAAACATAGCAGATTGTTGCGTGAAGAAATTTTAGAGTACTTCAAGCTTGCTGATCTATGTCAAACCATGATATTGGGTTTAGTGGAGGATGAGAGAGTTTTCAGTGCTTTGGGCTTCCTAAAATCAAAGCTAAGAAACAAACTAGACAAGAATTTGGAATCATGCTTGAGGGTATACAAATCTAGGTATAATGTCAATACTTTTCCTTTTCAAAAAGCAATGGAAATCTATAAGAAAAGATGCAAAAGAAGAAGGGTGGGACTGGGCAACACAATTAACCAATCTCCTACAGCAACTCCAAGTGGGACAAGTACAGTTGGCAGTGGCACTGGCCATGGGATTGGGAGTCCGAGTCATAGAAGCGGAGGTCAGAGTGAACTTGAAGTTGAAGAAGACACAAACAAAAATGAAGGGAACAATGAAGCAACTGGACTACCAGAACTAGATGATGATGATGATGACATAGAGATGAATTGGAATTTTTTTTGCCAAATTAATAGTGGCAACCAATAGGTATTTTTTTAACTTATTAACTACTATATGATATCCTATCATTCAATGTCCATTTTAGAAAAGAAAGAAATTAGAATGTATTATGTTTCATCATTAAAATTTGAGAACAAAGAGTATTATTACTGTAGAGTGTAGTTTATATCATGTCATCAATGATCATTCATATTTGAATTTGAAATTCCTGAATGAAATTTTGATTTCTATTTTATTCATTTATTCAACATACATTGAATTGGAAAACATGAAAATTAGATAGAATCATAGATTCAATTCCATAATTAATAATTATTAATGGTTTTCATTTGCAATATTCAGCTAATATGGTACAATTCTTGTAAGCCAATGACCCTGAATTCCCTTTTATATAAAAAAGGGAGCAACAATAGCTTCAGGTCAATTTTCCTAATGTGAAGTCTCAAAATCTAAATCAGTAAGACATCTATAAGTCTAAAACATCTCTACAACTTTAGTTGTACATTTATGCATTTGACAGGCCGGTTTAGTAAATTAGCAATTTTAGCATAGGCAATAGCATCTGCAAGACTGCAACATTGATCCTGTTTAAAAAAAAATGTTCAAACTTGTTACTTTAAACTCAATTATAGAGTCTATACTATAGTATGTAGGATAATATGAAAGATATTTATATATAGTAAAGATATAGAGATGATTGAAACTGAAAGTACTTTCACATACAGACTCTAATTTTCTATAGTATGCTCCATTCTTCTTTAGTTGGAAGGGCAAATTTTTTGATGTTATGGTAAATGACCTGCATTCTCATCAGCATTCCATACTTGGAAGAGCGAGTTTCAAGCAATGTTCATTCCACTAGCGCATGCAAATTTATGAATGTTTTGATGAACTTTGCAATGTTTTCATGAGTTCTGTCCTAAGGAAGGTTGCCTAAATCAGAGGTTATTTTGTCCTCCAATTTTTGTTTGTAAACTTCTCTTCCAACGAAACCCGTTGTTGAGAAATTAGGTCCAAGACTCGGTAAACCAAGATATATCAATTTTGTTGTTTTATTGTTCATCTTGGTGAGCTTTGGCCCAAATAAAGAAAGAACTTCTTCTACTTTTTTTAGTTTTTGACATTTATGAAATACAGAGGTCGCCTTTATTATTGAACCAATGTGGTCCTAAATTCCCTTTCTTGCCAAATGCCTATTAGCAGTGCTATTGATTTCTTCCATAATCTGCTTTGTAGTTTTCTATCTCTAACCAAAACTTTTGTTCTCCTCAAGTTTCTCTTTCAGCTTCCCAAAAACATCTATAAGAGCTTCGTAGAGTTCAAACCAATCACACAACCTATTAGCAGAAGTCTTTATGTGCCCCTAGAAGTAAATTTTTATTTGCTTTACTGTATTATTTATATGGTCATTCAAGACATTTTCATATTTTTTAATAGTATCATTTGCCTTCTTTAGGTCTTCTTTCATTTCTGAGTACTGGTGTTCACTATGTTTTTTTATTTGCTCTGCTTTATTTTCCCACCCTTTTGCTTTCTCTTCCCACTCTTTTGTTTTTACCCTCTCATTTTCCAATTCTTTATTTAACTTATTGTTTACATTTGCAGCATTCTTCAAGTTTCTGTATAACTTTGTTGAAGATTCTTTTTCATCCTAGAGTTTTTTTTCCCATTTTTTCCAAATTTTCCCTCAGAGTTTTCAATTTTGCGTCAATTTGTTCTTGCTGTTCAATTGCTTCTTTAGAGCCAGAGGATGAATTTTTTATCCTTTTCTCTAATTCTTTGCATCTGTTTACTGTTGCTTTCTCACTTGCCTTTACATTTGCCAGGTCTGCCTTTAACTTATCTATTGTGCCTTGAAGCTTTCCTTTCTCTCTCTCCAACTTCATCACTGAACTATAGACCACTTGGTTGGTCATTTTGGACACATTTATCTTGTCCACATTTCTAATTTTGGATAAATCCATTTGGAGGGTGCTAACTTGAAATTCAAATGGATCTAATTGACTCTCTAGTGGATTGTTATCTCTAGCTGGGGGCATAACAACCATGAATTCCATCATATCTTTATCTGGGTCATATGTGAGAAATAGCTTGTTGGTTGCAGGTTTTGCATCATGAGCTACAACAATTGCTTCCATCTTTATTGTCTTACTATTTTGTCTATTCTTGTTTTTTGATTTTTCATAGTTAGTTACAAATTCATTGTAACAAAAATTAGGATTTTGTGAGACAATTGAATGTTTGAATGGTGAAATAGTAGTAGCACTTGCTCTGATGTATGAGCTTCCACCAATACCATGAGGATAACCAACACCTAGACCCATTAGTGGGGTTTGTGGACTATTTTGAGGGTTTTTTCCTGAAGGATGGGCAATTGTTGGACTCACAGTCACCATTGGTGTTGTTGTACTAGTAGTACTACTAATACTTGTCATAACCTTCTACTTCTTTACACTTTCTTGATCTCTAGGACCAATTTTTTTTTCATCTATATACAATGTCCTTTTCGGACCACTAGTTGTAGTTGTACCCATGATATCTATAGCTGTGGGAGTGATAGTTGATTCAGATTGAATTTGAGTGCTTGGAAGTGGAACTGTAAATGAAGCAGGAACAAATTTAATTAACTGAGATGAATCCAATGTGGATGGAATTGACTGAGGTGATGATTGATCTCCATGCCCAAGGCCTAGTTTCTGACCATGTTTTGGTGCTACAACTAGTGGTTGAGGTGGTAACCAAACCCCTTCTCCACTAGGACCCAGACCACCAAAACCTTGGTAGCCCATTTTTTCTACAATTTTTGCCCCTTTGCTATATAGAAGTTTGGTGGATGCATCAACTCCTCTCTGAATTTGTGTACTGGATGAGGGATTCAAAGAATCTTGGTCATCGTAATCATCCTCAGTATCACTGTGATGTGCTTCAGTTGGATGCTCCTTATTCCACAATTCATCAAATATTCTATCCTCTTCAGCCTCATCATGATCTAAAGAGATCTTTGGCTTACCGAGATTCTTCCTCATTTCCCAAAATTGATAAATTTTGCTTCGACTCCATCCAACATCTATACAATCATTCATTAGCTCTTTTGGAATAGGTTTTGTAGATGGTTTATCAGCTTTCTTGTAAAAAATTGACAATGTCATGCCCTACACTTTTCCTTTCTATTTGTGCAATGCCATTATTTGTGATGACAATTACTGTATTGACATATTAATTTTAGCAGCATATTTCTCCATTTTCTTTTTGACCTCCTCCTAGGAGTCCATGTTTTTAAAATTTTCAATCAAAGGCATACTTTCATGTTGATATTTGCTTGCAGAAGTCCCAATTCCCTTAAGCCTTACTCCAATTATGTTTAGTGGATCATACTGCCAGTGACTGTCAACATCAAATCAAAAAATTGAAAAAAAGGCTTCTGCCACTTTGAATCCTCTTCTCTCAAATGCGAACCCTCCAAAGGAGAATGGCAAGGAGGGAAATATCATTTTCTTTTGCTAACCATGAAAGAGTACATCTGTACTCTCCATTTGTTGTACATATTCCAATGCAAATACCCTCTCTGTTACATGTATTGGAAGTTTGTAGGGTTCTGCCCATGAACCATAAAACCTTAACACAGTGTACTCTTCCATTAAGTACCAGTCAACCAATTGTAGTTCACTTTCGAGTTGAATGCAATTTCTACAAGTAACAGGCAATCTAGGCATTGGAGTGCCTGTAATTTTATGGTACATTGGTGCCAAAAAGAAGTCTACAAAATTGTTGTAGTTCCTTTTGTTATCAATCATCCTTATATGAGGTGTCCACTCATATATTGGATTTTGGCCTTCAGTCTGACTGCAAAGCTTGTTTGCCTCAAATAATGCACGATACTTTGCTAGGAGAAGATAGCACAAGTAGGTTATGTATCTAAATGTCTTCTCTGAACCTCTTTGAATCATTAGTAATTGATCTTGCATGCAATGAACAATGTGCTCAATAAAATGATATCTTATTGGTTCTTTTTAAAAATGAATATGATAAAGGATTTCAAGAATGCTAGCATCCACTTGTTTGTTACTATCCAATCCCAAACAAAATGCTAGCAAGGAAATATTGTCCTGTGCCCATGGCACAAAAAATTCAAAATCATAAGGAGGCATGTGATTTGGACTCAGCCTACAACCGCTTGTTATTCCTCTGATATAACAATCTCTCTATTCTGCATCTAATTTTTCATAATCATCTGCCAGCTTTCCTAGGTCAATATGTACGTTTGAATGTTGTTGTTGAAACCCTAGGTTCAATAGACTAGCAAATTCACTCTCAGTTATGGACAAAATTTCCTCCTGAGTAATTTTATTCACAATTTCTTTTCTATTTTTATCATAATTTTTGGTGCAGAGCATAACAATTTTTGGGCAAGGGAATACTTGAGGTAACGCCATGTGTGCCGACCCAACTAGCCACGGTGCAATTTTATTTGTAGTTGCATTTACACTAGGGTTAAATGAACAAAATTTTGAAGCCTTATTTGGATCGTTCCACTTGTTTTCAAGTGCAAATCTTATCTCCATTATACCCTTATTTCCATGAATAACAGGATCATGTACATCATGGAATAAATCACTGAAACCTGGTGTTTTAAGCATATTGTGGAATTCTGTTATTTTGCCCATGTTATTCTTGGTATTTTTTTTCCCATCGTGGTAAATATTTAAACACAGCTACAAGCCTACAAGGGTGATTCAAAATTAAAATCTTACAGACTAAATTTTTTTATATAATATAAATAGTAAAGTTGTAAAATTTAAAATGCGGGACATAATTTTTCAGGATTTTAGTAGTTACACTTACCCATTCACATTCACATTGCCCTTAGTTTTGATTTTTGCAGAGAGCTGAGAGTCTAGAGACTGTAGTTTGTTGCTTTCCTCGGACCACAATCCTTAACCCAGAAATTAAGAATCCGTAACTTTGTTGCGCTGTAACTTTGTAAATTGTAATTTGTAACCCCTTTCTAATTTCTAAATTTGCAGACAACGTATAATTGCAAAATTAAAGAAACTTAACGTACCAAAATTGTACAATCTATACTCTATAGTCTATAGTCGATACACTTGTCACACAGTACACTTTTAGTATAAATGTGAGTGGAATTGTGGACCACTAGTGTTACCTAACCCGTCATAATGTATTAATGTCATTCATAAAATCACTGTTAACTGCAAGTGGAATGTGATTATGTTAATGTGTTAACTAAGCAGTGACACATGTCATGTTTCTGGGACGTGTTTGAAATGACAGGGTTTCTTTTTCCTTTTCATCCCGAAACTCAACTTTGGTCATTGATCTATTAACATCCGATGGCACCGGTGAATGGTATGGTGGCCCCGTGGGTCCTAGGTCCCACTCCCATTAACTATGGTAGTCAAGTATCAGGATGAATCACATCACGAGTTAGACATGTCAGTGTCACATCATCACCAAATTGAAACTACATTATTATTTTTTGGTCGACCGAGGAGTTTAGTGACACATGTCATGTTTTCGAGATGCGTTTGAAATGACAGGGTTTCTTTTTTCTTTCATCCCAAAACTCAACTTTAGTCGTTGATCTATAAACATCCAATGGCACTGGTGAATGGTGTGGTGGCCCCGTGGGTTGTGGGTCCCACTCCCATTAACTAAGGTAGTCAGGTATCAGGATGACTCACATCACGAGTCAGACGTGTCAGTGTCATGTCATCACCAAATTGAAACTACATTGTTATTTGTTGGTCGACTGAGGAGTTTAGTGACACGTGTCATGTTTCTAGGACACGTTTGAAATGACAGGGTTTATTTTTCCTTTCATCCTGAAACTCAACTTTGGTAGTTGATCTATAAACATGCAACAGCACCGGTGAATGGTGTGGTGGCCTCGTGGGTCGTGGGTCCCACTCCCATTAAATTACGAGTATAGTTAGTATATTATTTTACTTACCGGTAGGCTAGTACTATTGCATTTAGTTTACACAATAAGTGAATTAGTTTAGAATCAACCAACCAATGAAAATGAACTATTTTTCTTTTTATCAAATATTTCTTAAGTTTTTATATAAATTTATTATTCTCATATATTATCTATACTATTTATCTGAATGATAATTGGTTCTTTTTATTTAGTGCTATAAGACCTCTTTTCTCGGAGGCTACCTCCATGTCCATTTATTTTTGGCTAGATTCTCGCATACTTTTTGACATAAATTTTCTTTTACATAGATTTCAATATCACAATTTGTAAATTGAATAAGAAATAATTATATTATTAAAAAAATTAATAATTCAAGAAAAAAGAGTTTATTGGGTTAATTCTAAGCTAGGTGATTCTAATAACATTTTGATATGAAATAATCTATAAATTATACAATTTTAAATCTAGAGAAGGATTGGTTAGAACCTTCTTCACTAGCTTGGTTATTAAAAATTAAAATTAAATAATTTAGTAAACTATTTTAAATGTATATTTGTATAATTATATATATTCTAATAAAATATTTAAATTATTTTGTACCTAATTAGAATTTATTTTAATTGAAGTTAAAATTAGTAAATTTTTGTATTTATTTTAACTAATATTTGATATGGAAATTAATAAACCTTTTGCAAACATTGGTATATCAATGAAAATTTTAGATTATAGAACTAATATGGAACTAGGTGATTCCATTAGTTTACTAATAATATTTTATATTCACATAGACTTTTATAAACAATTCAATAGAAAATTAAAAAATGCAAAATATTGCAATGTTGCATAAGTAAGCATAAGAAGTTAAAACAATGAAATACAATTTTATATGGAACATAAACTCGAGAAATTTCATTGATATTTCTTGAAATTTACAAATTTACAAAATTGGAGGAAAACCCTAGACTCTAGAAGTACTGTACTATTCGTTGTAGAAACCACCAGAATTGACCATGGTTGTGAATTCTTGTAGCCAGTTGTTGCCATCTTCCACTTCATCCAGGAAAAACCATTTTCGAAGAAAATTCAACCCAATTCTTGCGCATTTTCTATGGTGTTGCAACTGCCTAGCAGTCAAGCCCAGTAAAAATGGTTGTAGGACCACATTCTGGCCAGGTTCCAGAAGCTTGTGGACTTCACCTGCACAATGGATCCCCACTCCTGAAACTGCATGAGCGATAATTTCAATGTCATCACCCAAATATACTACTTTAAAAATCTTCCTCAGGAGCAGCAGAATTTCGGCCCTTGCTTCTCCAAGGTCAAGCAGGGAGGCTAGAAATTGTGACGTAATGTCACTGTTGACACGATACTTATTCTCATTCTTCAAAAACTCACGCCCCAGAACCATTTTGACAGCAGCAATAACAAACTTCACACCAGAGCATGGAACAACCTCATTGCAAATTGACAAGAGGTTTTCCTTAGGAACGTGACCTAGAAAGGCCTTCTGCTCCTCTTCCAAAATGCATCTCAAGCAAATAGGGTTGTCCATCTTTACTACAAAGTCCAAACTAACACCAAACAATTAACAAACAATTAACAAACTAGACCTATTCACTACCAAAAATGAGATGAGCAATGATGAAAGAATTAGCTCAAATGCCTATAAATAAGCTTGGCAGGTAGGGTGCCAGGGATTATTTGTTTGTTTCCGTCTGACTACCAATTCAATTACATTAAATTAGCAAATATTCTCAAATCTTGAACATAATTGCAAGTATCTACCGAAAAGGCCAATTGTAATTAAACACTAATACCGTCCATTGTCTTGTAATGCGTGTGAAGACACTTAATTGATGGAAAAGGCCAATTGTAATTAACACTAATAGTAATAGTACTACTGCTAGTGGACTACGACATGTCCTGTAATGCGTGTGAAGCCACTTCACCGATGGAAAAGGCCAATTGTAAATTGTAATTAATAGTGACAAGACATCAATATACTATCTCCTACAACTTAAGTGATACACGCTGGACAGAAATGTGTCACCATTCCAGACACTTGAACAAGGTTGAGGCTTCACATACTAGTGAGAGAATGTCACTATCACTGACATGGCATTTAATTCTTTCTGGGTGCATTGTACTCCGCATACAACTTACCTTGATACATGTCAACATTTCGCTGACTACCTCGATAGTTCTTCTTCCTTCAAGAAATATTGGCCGAAATTAAACCTCAGCCATTGATCTTGGATCATCAGACGGTTTGAGTTCTCAAATAATACATTTAACATAATTACAGTGGTAGTGGCCAATAATTTATGTAAGTTGGTATGTTAGGTTAGGCTACTTATTTCCCATCTTTTGAAAATAGCCATACCAACTATAACTTTCTGAAAATCATTCGCCATAACAAATAAATTAATTCAATTATTTGGAAAATAATTTTGCCACCTTTTTATAAAAAAGTATCGGTTATTAAAATATTCGCCAACCAATATCCATATTTCAAAACATAATTTTCCATCAATATTAATAATTTTATTAAAAACGAAAATTATAATTGCCATTATTTTATAAAAATTGTCTAAACTATTAAAAAAATCACCACCAAATATCCATCCATTGATGCATAATTCGCCAACACTATTAATTTTTTTTTCACCTAAATGACATGTGATTCGCCACAATTTTATAAATTTTGGGAGGGGGGGTTTCCTTAAAGTCATCCCTGAATATGTGTAAGTGATCCAAGGGATTATTAGATGCAAAGTTAGTGATTTGGTATCAAGATTGTAAGGAGCAAAGAAATCTGGTTGACATGAAAGAAGAAGAAGAAGGAGAAGTAGACTTCAATTCTATTATTCTACAAGGAATAATACATAGATCATTTGGATAGTGGGTTCATTTGTCTTTCCCCTAAAGCTATATGGATAGCGGGTCCATCTTCCTTCTACAACTCCTAACAGTGTTAGAATCTCCTCACGAGAATTGAAAGTCTCATAATAGGGATGAAAAGTCTCCTACTAGGGACTAAAAGACTCCTAATAGGGTTTCAAAGTGAATTCCCACCTGAGACACATGGCTTGTTCTCACTATGTCACATAATTTATCTACTAAGAACCTTTTCATCATGACAAAGTGATGTCCATTGATCCATTCTTGATCTCATGGTTTGGAAGCATTTTATTTTTTTCCTTCTCTATGGCCCATAGTGATATGCATCTCCATGTCATATTGTCACAATTTTTAACAACTAAGCATCTCCTTTTAGCGACTATGTGATGTTCATCAATTTCCAATCTGATCAATGACTAGAAACAAAATTTGAAACCTACTTACCTTAAACTATAAGAAAATCACTATACAACACCTTTTGTGCTCTAATAATTATGTTTCCTTTGAAACTAGAAAACCCTCTGGTTCCACCTTATCCACATGTCTTCACATCACTATGTCGCTATAGCTAAAGAACCCGCATCTTCCTCTGATACTACCACCATGGATTTGATCCACATCCAATGACTCACATTAAAACCTTGAGACTATTGTATTCATGTAGAACCATTGGAGGCATGTTATCTTCTCTCTATGTTGGTACTCCTAAAATCCTTGCTACTCTTCATAATGACAAAGCAATGATCATTGATTCAAAATAGATCTAATGGCTAGGAAAATAGCTTGCTTCAAGGGTAAACCAAAGGTAAAACATTGAGGAATTTAGAAATGAAGGAGATACTAGAAATAATTTTCAACAAAGGGGATACCAAAAAATAATGAATTAGGATATAACCTACTAAAAGGATTATTCTTAAATAATTATATCCCTAAGAGGTTCAAAAACTATAACCTATTCATTTATTTCCTACGATTTTTGATACAAGTTCCTACCCTATAAAATTTGAAAAATGAGGTTGTTGCTGATAGGATTCAAAGCTTAAAACATTGAAAAGGAAAAAGATCAAAATGGGGCTAATAGTGGCTCTATCTAGGGATGATGAATGATCTACATTTATGCAAGGGCTTATAATCTTTGGTTAAAATAGACCAAAAACTTGAAAAAACTGGAGAGCACTAAAAAGAATGCAACAAAAAGAAAAAAAACTAGAACGAAACATATTATAAACAATCTATACAAAGCCTAACAACCTAACTAATGTTCATGGAGAAAAATATGTATTTTTTAGGATAAATAGCTCTTCAAGAACAACATCTCTATTGAGCTCTTTCAAGATGTATGTGTCCTCTCCCCACCTAGAGTCTATTAAGTAAGGGCCAAGCCATATAGGGTCAAATTTTCCATGCTTCCCCTTATCCTCTATTCTTTCATTCCACATTAACACTAGCTCTTTAGGCTCAAATTTTCTCTCCACTACCTTCTTATCAAACAAGTATTTCATCTACAACTATAATTTAGTATTTCTGGGAGATGCTTCTAATGTTTAACCTAGCAAGATCATCCATTCTTTCTTGCATATCATCTATAATATCCTCAACATACTTTTGGAAAAATTTTAATAAACCAATCAAGTTGTTATGAGGCATTCTTTCTTGAATCCCATATACCAAGTCAAATGGTGATACTCATATGACCTTCTTGATTGTTACTCTGCCAGTCCAAACTACTAAAGGTAGCCTAGAGTCTCATTCCTTTTTGTTGTCATCTAGAGTCCTTTTAATGATCTTTAACAAAAAATTATTGGTCAATTCCACTTTCCCATTACCTTGAGGATGATATGGAGATGAGGTAGATCTAGTGATGCCATATTTGTCACAAAATTGTATGAACTCATTTGATTTGAAGCACATGGAGTTATCTATTATAATTCTTTCTTGACATCCAAATCTAGTAATTATATTATTTAGTAGGAAATTTTTACAACCTTTCTAGTGGCTCACTTGGTGGGGATAGCTTCTAACCGCTTTGCAAAATAATTAGTCCCTACAAGTATCCATGAATAGCCACTACTAGACTTGTTTTCTATCTCTCCTATGAAATCCATTCCCCATTGCTGAAAAGGTGCCTAAAATTATGATAGTTTTAATGGGATGTTCCCTAAAAATTTCAATTTTCCAACAAACCTCTAAAAAGGGTCACATTTCCTCACCAAATGATAAGCATCTTTAAATAAACATGGCCACCAAAATCCAACCCTCATCACTTTGTAACATGTTTTTAAAGCCATTTAATGCCCACAAAAAACTTTAGAATGCATCTCAGAATGAATTTTTATTGAGTCCTCATGGTTAACATATTTTAATACCAGTCCTTCAAAGTTTCTCCACTAGAGTTTCCCATTAATAAAGATGCATCCAATTGCTTGCAACTTTATAGATCTTTTTTTATTGTCAATCAAATTAGGTGGAGCTCCCATGTGTTGGAAATAAAAAATGATATTCTTATACCACTCACAGAAGTCCTTATCACAAGTGTAAGGGAAATTATCCTCATCTACAAGATTGATTTAGTTAGCATATAAATTCAACTATGCCATCATATTGGCTAACCTGTGGCTTCTCACTAATTTTGTGATTGGACATCTATGTTTAATTCTTGAATTGTGTTTATCCATTAGCATCTTCTTCTAGATACCTCTTGCTGAGAAAATATGTCTTTCAAAAAATAAATTGGGACAAAGGAATTGACAATGGCACCAACTAAATAACATCTCAAATCTTTGATTTCTTACCAAAGCATAAGCATGCTTCTCATTTATGTCATATTTTGTCCCTACTATTATATTATTCTTTCCTACAAAAAATGGGCAAATTATTGTCCCTACTATTCTTGCCTATATTTTATGGGCCCACCTAGCCCTTAATTATTGTAGGCCCTCTAAAATAAGTATTTCATATTATTGGTCCCTTCTATTATATTATTTTTCCCCAAAAAAACTATTGTTACTCTAGCCACCTACTATTCTAAGGGTTAGTTGGGCATGTTACATAGTTAGAGGTGATTTACTAAAGAATGCAATGGGTTTCTCAAAACCCTCTTCATTTTTCTTGAGCAATACTAATACAATTGTGTGAAAAGAAGCAAATTAAAAATTATGCATAGGATTGGTATAATCTAAAGTTCAAAGTATAGGGGCATTCTTGATTGTATCTTTTATTTCTTGGAAAGAAACCCAAGGTTCTCCATCATGTTGAAATACTTTAGAATAACTGAGAGGGGGTGAATAAGTTATCCAAGGTCCAGATTTACAATTTTTTTTTTTAATACTTAACAAATTCATATCCATAAAATCATATCATGCATGCATCCATTAGAACATCCAATACCTTAACTTTGTAGGTCACTATCCTAGATCAAAACAACTTTTTAGAAATGTAAGTATGAAATACCACAAGCTCATTCATACAAATTGACACAAGGATTTTACATGGAAACCTAATAGTGGAAAAACCACTCATAACATCTTACCAATTTTCACTCTTTAGAAGTGATGCCTTGTTAAATGCCAACCCTATTAAAGATTACAATACACAGTGTTATATGTGACCTAGTTAAAGGATTATGATCACCCTATTAGGAGTGAGCCTTGTTAGAGGACTTTAGAATATTCTATTATAATGTCACCCAATTAAAGGATTTACATATTACTATTAGGTCAACCTTAATTAAAAGGATTTATCTAGGTTGATATAGTTGTTAGAAAGTAACAACAAGACTTGATTTGATAATAAAGTGCAACTCACTTACAGATTATAGATTTTTGGTTTAGTTCTCCATTCTTCTTGGCATTCATACTCTTCATATTTGATAGCTTCTTCACCCTTAAAAAATTCATCTTCTTAAGCCTTCTTTCTTTGTATGCCAATTGCAAACTCTTCTGTTCGATCACCATATGAAGCAACACCTTAGACTTCTTGTCTTCCTTAGGTTCTTACACATGAAAACCCTTTATTTTGGCCTACTATCTTTATAAATAGAGAATTTAGGTATTTTTTAATTTAACCACAATCGTCCACTTTAGGGTTAGGTAAGATTCAATGAATCTACCCACTTTTCCATTTTAGTCACTTCTACAAACTTCTTCTATAATCCTCTTTGAATTCATCTCAAAATAATTTATCTTGAATCTTGTGCCCCTAGATCATTTTAGAAATCTTTCATACACTTCAAATAATTCAAGAAATCAAATTAGGTGGCTTAGATTCATCAAATCTTTCATTTAATTATTTTTCTATCACTTGGCATCCACACTATTCACTTAGCAATAATAGTCTACTTTTACTCGACCAATATTGGGTTGCTCAACATCAAGTATGTCTTCTAGATCAATCAACATTTTTATTTCCCTAATGCTTAGTACTTACTAATTTTTTCTTGGTCTAAACTTGGTTTTCTTAGCTTACACTATTTTCTCGGCCAAGCTTGGCAGACACTTTTTATGAAACTCTTCTTCTATACTTAGCTTAAGTAGCCATTTACTTTAGCCTTAAGTAGATGAAGGATACATCACATCATCCATGTCTTAGTTTCTCATAGAGCTCCTTTTATATACCAAATAACTCAAAATTTCTCTAGGTACTCCTATTATCTTATCTTTTCAAATCCTCTTCATCAATCAAACAAATGATAGCATTCAAACCAAAAAAGCTATTATCTAACTAGCAAGTACTAGGTTTGACATCATTGACAAAATAATGATTTTCCCATGATAGGTTCCACACTTTCAACAATCTCCCTCTATGGCATTGACGGAAAACCAATACCAAAAAGAAAATTAATACCTTGTATTGAAATCTTTCCCTCTATCAATATATGTGCCTCTTTCTTTTTCTCTTCTCTGATCTAATCTAATCTCTGATATCAACCTTAATCTTACATCTCCTTCTTTGTACTCTTTCTACTATCTTCATCTTTCTTATGTCCCTCTTTCTTATATAATCTTTCTTATCTCACTCTTTCTTATATCTCCCTCTTTGACAATAATGCCAAAGTCTTGTTATCTATTCATGCAGATATAATCAATTTAGGTTCTCCCTTTGTCACCTTGCACGTAACTTGAAACCTTCTAATTCAACTCCTTCATTACTTTAGGCAGCTCCTAAAGTAAGATACACTTCAACAAATTGTAAAATATGACATTCAACTCAATTAACATAGGGAACTACTCTTGCTTCTTAAGTAGCTTTGGATAGGGGTATCACCTGTACTTTACCTCAAAGATATTCATGTGCATCCTTAGGTAAAACTTTTGTGAATACATTAGATATCTATTCTTTTTTATTCGCATATTCCATTCTCACTTCTTTGTCTTGAACCAACTCTCTCAAGTAAT
This sequence comes from Cupressus sempervirens, assembly GCA_028749045.1. NCBI lineage: Eukaryota > Viridiplantae > Streptophyta > Pinopsida > Cupressales > Cupressaceae > Cupressus > Cupressus sempervirens. Next base: position 677,576,979 of record CM053784.1, on the reverse strand, counting down.
GTTACTTGATTCCAATATGCTTTGTCTTTGTGTGCATCAAAAGGTTCTTTGATACGTTTATAACAATTGTATTGTCATAATAAAGTACCACAAGTTGAATAATTTCTTCCTTCATTCCTTTGAGTAACTATTTCATCCAAACCACATTTGTGCAATTCATTATTGTAGCCACATATTTAGCTTTAGTAGCAGATTATGATATACAATTCTATTTCTTACTAATCTAGGTGACCAATCTCTTTCCTAAGAAAATGCTCCACCACTTGTACTCTTTCTGTCGTCAATATTTCTAGCCCATTCAACATTTGTATAGGCTCTTCAATCAAACTTATCATTCTTCTTGTAGTATAAACCATAATCTTTCATTCCTTTCAATTATCTCATGATCCTTTTAACAAACATGAAATGATTCTCCTTAGGATTTACAAAAACTATTGCAACAATCCCAACAACTAATGCAATGTTGGGCCTACTATGAACTACATATTGAAACTTTTCAATCATATGTTGGAAATCTGATTGAAAAGATCATTGTAAGTAGAAGATTGAAGATCAAATAGGGAGAATTTTGTTAATAGAATGTTTTCAATCATTGTTTTGTCATTGATGTCAAACTTGCTACTTATAGGAATAACATTTTCTTATAAGATCCAAGTACTATCACTTAGTTGATTGATGAAGAGGATTTGATCAACAAGATGTAACAAGAGAACCTAAGGGAAAGGTTGAGTTATGATGTTATAATAAAGTGCAAGGAAGAGTTAATACAATGGTTAAATGATGTATTTATAACATACCCAAAGATACAGAGGTTGGTCACACTTAGAAACATTGAAGGAACAAGTTGTAACAAGGTTGACTGCAAAGCTTAAACTAAGATCATTAGTGGGTGCGAAGCAAGCTAGTTGAAGCTGAGAATATTCTTAGTTCAAGCCAAGTAACAAGAAGTTCTAGTGTGTGCCAAGTGATCTTCAAGTGTTGACTAAAGTTTAGGTTTCGAGCATCAGAAAATCTTAGTTGGTGCCAAGTGAATTTCAAGTGCTGAGTACTAGTAAAAACGTAGTTGATATCGAGTAACATAGTATGTGCTGAGCATTAGGATTTCAATAGTGCTAAGATGCTGCATTATTTTAAATGATGAAGATTTGCCAAATCTAAGCCAAAAAAGTGGTTATCTTGAATTTTGTGAACCATTCAAAGGATAAGGATGATGAGCTGGTGGCACAAAATTCTATGTAAACCATTTTGGGCAAATTCAAAAGGATTATTCAAGAAGTTTCTAGAGGAAACAAAATATGAGTTAGATACAATGAATCCTACCTAATCTGTACAAATTAAAATCAAAAGGAAGGAATAATCGAGCAAGAAAAGAACTCTAAGACTTTTATTTAAGGAGTCATAGACCAAGAAGCAAATGCTATTGATGTTGCTATTGCTAAAGAGCCAAATTGCAAAGTGGTTAGAAGGGTGTCAAGGAGAAGACATCTAGGTGAAGGAAGAGCATAGAGGCTCTACTTCTACAAGTGGTCAAGAAGAGATGATTGCACTAGTATAGTGAGTATGGAGACTCAAGGAGACTAAGCTTGAAAGGAGGAAAAGTTATCGAGGGAAGCATTTCAAGTGAATGTTCTAAAGTCCTCTAACCAGGACCACTTCTAATAGGGTGGTTAAATCCTTTAACAAGGTCACATTTAACAGTATGTTGCAAACCTTTAATAGGGTAGGCCATTTACAAGGCATCACTTTAGAAGAGTGAGAATTGAGTAGCATGTTACTGGTGGTTTTTCCCAAATTGGGTTTCTATGTAAATCACTGTGTTATGTGTTATGCTTGCATGTTGATTTATATTAACTTGCTGGTTAGAAAAGTTAAAGCTTGGATGAATGAATAGTTGAATAGGCTCACTATACTTAGTGATAAGTTTGAATAGGACATTTGGACCTTGAATATCTGATTCACTGCCTCGCCCTCTCTTAGTTATTCTAAAGAATTTCTAACAATTGGTATCAGAGCCATTTGCTAATTTAGTTTCTAGGTGCTAGAAGCAGGAAGATCAAGATGTCCAAGAGAGAAGTTCTGAAGCTCAACAAAGATAACTTTGTTGCATGGTAGAGTTTGATGAAATTGCACATTAGATCAATAGGTGACTATGTAAAAAACTCAATTGGAATAGAACATGTAAATCCTGTAGGACCTCTTACTACAGATGATTTGAGCAAAAGAAAGGAGCACAATCAAGCAATGTTGGAGATTGCCTCTACACTCAACTATGCAGAATATGATGACTTCAAAGATTGTTACACTACATTGAAGATGTGGAAAGCCCTGAAAGACATTAATGGAAGAGATTATAATGTACAAAGAGCAAAGAGAGAAAGCCTTAGAGGAAAGTTTGATGACATGAAAATGGAAGAAGGAGACAATGTTTTTCAATATGCTGCTAGAATGAAATAAGTGGTAAGTGCAATAAGAAGTCTAGGTGGTCAATTGGAAGAAGAAACTATCAAAAACAAATACTTAAGAACTCTACACCCTATTTATACTATTAGAGTTTTAGCCATCCAAGAGCTAAGGTGTGTACAACTAAACACACTAACCTTTGAAAGAATAGTGGGAAGACTTACTGCATTTGAATTGTCCAATTTTGATAAATACAAACTTGAGAACCTTGAATCTACTTTCAAGGCCAAGATGACAATAAAATACACTGAGGAGGAAACATCAAGCAAGAAGAGAAGAAAGGGAAAACATGCATCCAATGATAGCAACACATATGAGGAAGATGTGGAATAGTTAGAAGCACTACTGGCTAGGAGATTTCATAGAGCCAAAGGTAAATTCAAGGGTAAGCTCCTTATCATATGTTTCAATTGCAATAAAGTAGGTCATATTGCTGCAAAATGTAAATAGAAGAAGAACTAAAAAGAAGGAAACAAGTACAAGAACAAGAGAGAAGATGTTAGCAAAGACTACAAGGAAAAAGGCAAGAGATGCTACATTGTTGAAGAAGATTTTGATGAGAATGATGATGAAGTAGTCTATGTGGCCATGAAGGATGAATTAGATAAAGATGAAGATGAAGCAACAACATTGGTTACTTGTGTGAAAAATAATGACAAGTGGATCATAGATAGTGGATGCTTACATCGCATGACAGGAGATAAAAGTAAGTTCATTACCTTTACTCAATATGATGGAAATAGTGTTAGATTTGGTAATGATGCTTCATGTCAAATCAAAGGAAAATGCTCTATTAAACTCATAGAGAAAATTTCATATGATAATGCATACTATGTTGAAGGATTGAACTACAACTTGTTGAGTGTGTCATAGTTAGGTAATAAAGGTTGCAAAGTAGAGTTTGGAAACAAAATTGCCAAGATCTATGACATTGATGGAAATTTGATAGGAAAAGGTGAAAAAACTAGAGGAGTAACTTGTTTTACCTAGATATGGAAGATGCATTATGTCTTTTTGTTAGACTTGATGATGTATGGTTGTGACATAAAAGATTGTGTCATATTAACTTTCACAATTTGATTAGCATCAGCAAGAAGAATAAAGTTAGAGGGTTGCCAAAATTGAAGAAACTTGAAAACACAATGTGCAAACGGTGTCAACTAGGGAAGATGACTAAGTCTAGTTTCAAAAGAAAAACATACACTTCCAAAGAAGTACTAGAGTTAGTCCATACAGACTTATGTGGTCCAATAGAAGTACAAAGCTACCTAGGGGACAAATACATAATGCTATTTGTAGATGACTATTCCATAATGATGACTGCTATGTTCTTGAAGCAAAAATATGATGCATTTCAAATATTTAAGTGGTATTTGGCCAAATTTGAGAAGGAAACATGAAAGAGTCTAAAATTATTAAGATCAAATAGAGGAGGTGATTTTACATTAGAGGAGTTTCAAATGTTCTGCAATGACAAAGCTATCAAAAGGAAAACATTAGCACCAAGGACTCCACCAATGAATGGTATTGCTGAAAGAAGGGGTAGATTAGTGATTAACTATTCTAGTGTTAGTCTTAGATAGTTTTGACATTTGAGTGTCAATACACTTAACCAATTTTTATATTGAAGCCAAGTACGCTATGTATGCTAAGTCACAGTGTGTGTTGAGCTAGTATTTCAACAGGTGACAAGTGACTTTAGGTGTTGAGTATGCAATAGATGTCGAGTGATATATAGGTGTTGAGTCATAGTTGATACCAAGCAAGTTAGAGTGCTTCATATGCTGAGTGAGTTTGAATTATATAGGTGCTAAGAAAACTAGGATAGTATATGTGTTGAGCACTAGTAGTCTAGTATGTGCTAAGTAACACAAAATCAACATACAAGTTTATGCCCTCACAAAATTAGATGCAAGCCATTTTATAGCTAACATAGAAGGATTTCAAAGGATAACAAGGGTAAGATTGAATATTTTTCATTTCCTATGCCATTAGCATGCAACCAATGAGAAAAATGCAAGGAATGAGCAGGAACTTAAGATTCCATATGGATCATAGATCCATACCTAACCATAAGTCTTCACAATCCTTAAAAGGAGGATAAAAACCCCATTTTGTATGTGGAAGAGAATAGTGTATGGGTAAATTATAGGAAAATTTCAATGTGAAGTGAGAAATACTTATAGGAACAGAGCATAAATTACATATCCAGTCGATCAAAACAATACAAGGGACAAGAGACATGATTAGATATCAGATCTTAGAGGATCAAGATCAGAGTGAGTAGATCAAGTGTATGAAATCGGCAATTTAAGATTGTAAGAAATTAGGTCAAAGGTTTCTAATACTTTTTTGCCATTGTATTAGATAGTGAAAATCCTATGTTGATAGTTTAGCTTAACAACTACTTTATAGATCCTTTAAAGAGGCGACTAAATCCTTTAACAGGGTGACACTTCATGTAAAGTGTTTGTAAATCCTCTAACCAAGCCATTATTGACATAGTGTAGAGCCTTTAATAGGGTAGGCCTTTCACAGTGCATACCATCAGAAGTGGTCAAACATTTATTGTTGCAGTGATTTTTTGTGGGTATCATCCCCACCCCAGTTTTACCTTCTTATTCCTAGAGGGTTTCTGGGTTACCAATTCTGGTGTCATGTGTTTACTTGCATGTGATTACTTTATGGTTATTTGATGTATTTACATGCATGCAATTTACTTTCAATTAATTTTTTTTAAGGATTAGAAAAGGTTAAAAATGTGGTACTTTTGATTCCCCCCCGCCCCCTCTCAGAAGTACTCTTCCCATTTTGAACATTCAAACAATTGATACCAGAGCTCTAGTTTTCACAAGGAAAAGCATAACAACTTAGAGAAAAGGTCTAAAGATGGAATTCTTTAAACTTGGGAAGACCATAGATAATCAGGTGATTAATGTACACCTCGCTCTACACAAATTGGAAGAAGCTAGAGAGGAATTGAGAAAGTACTTTAAAAGAAGGAAGGATATAGCCATAGCTTAAAATGACATACACTACAAGGAGATTGATACCACACAAGTATTTTCCAATGGATATTATAAGGAATTTGATGCATAAATAGCATAAGTAATGTAGAAAAATAGAGCACAAGCTGAAGAAATTAGATTACTCAAGCTTGAACAAGAGTCACAAGCCATAATACTTTGTGAAGTGACTGAACAAAAGAAGAGAGCCATTGAAAACAAGGTCATGATAGAAGATGACAAGATAAATCTCACCAATAGATTAGAGGAGAAGATAATTGAGTTTGAAAGAATCTCAAACATGTAGCTGGACACCTTAAGTCAGATGATCAATGCTCATCATGAGCTAAACACGAATGACATTGAGATCACTACATTGAAAATACAAAATGAGCAATTGTAGAATGAATTGAAAAGAGAAAAGGAGATAGCAGAAAGCTTCAAAAAAACTAATGAGTCTATCAAGTACTTTGAACAACTAGTAAAATCAACAAGGGCTAGTAATGATACTTCAGGACTTGGTTACACTAGTACTGAACAAGGAGAATTATCCAAGACTGTAGAAGAAAGAAGTAATAAAGGTAAGAACACTAAACCTACTTGTCATTTTTGTGGTAAAAAGGGACATACCTCTAATGTATGTAGGAGAAAGAATAGTCATTAGCACGATAAGCCTATCAATGCAAGCTTTTGTCACAAGTGCAAAAATGAAGCACATCAAACACATGAAGGAAAAACCAAGACCATGAGGACACCAAGATTTGAAGGTCACTACTACAACTGCAAGAATTATGGAAAAAGAGCATTTGAATGCAAATCAAATCCTATGTGGACATCTAATTAGCCTACAAAAGGAAACAACCATGATCATCACTACAACTAGGATTACAACACCGGGTTTAGCTATCACTATTGTCAGGAGTATGGAGACGTTCTTGAAAATTGAACAAGGACACATTTTAGAGGCAATTACAGCAAATGGTTGAGCCAAACTATATGTTTCAGTTGCTTGAAGACTAGACATATCAGCAGGAATTTCCCAACAAAGTCAAAAGCACCCAAGACATGAGTCAACAAAGGAAAAGAGAAGGTTGATGTTGAACAAATAAGAGAGCAAATGAACAAAACTTGAAGAAGAAAGATGAGTACAGGACATCAAATGTAAAGGTCACTTCACTCAAGAGGTCAAGTGATCACATCTCATCGAACTAGGAAAAAATGAGTGTATGGGACTGATATACAAACTTATATCATACATCAGTACCAAAGAACAAAGGAATATTGCAAAGAAGAAATCTACATGAGAAAATATGCCAAGCCAAAACTTTGAGGAAGCTGTCGAGTTACCCTTGGATGCTAAGTTGCCAATAGCGACCGAGTTGGTGGTTGATGCCAAGTTGAGATATGTCAATGGAAGCTGAGTGATATAGAAATCTAGTGGAAGTCAAGTAAATGAAATACAATGGAAGTTGAGTCATGTCAAATCCTTCAAGTGCTGAGTTTATAGCTACATGCATGAAGCATTTAATGCTAGGTTTTGATAGGTACAAGGTCAAATTTTGATTATTTTCATGCCATTCAAATGCAAAGAAAAAATGAGAAAAGAGCAAGAGTGATCATACAACAACCTAACAACCATTTACTTGGATTTCAATAGCAATTTAGCACAAATTCATTGGTTCAAAGGTATTTATCAAGTGTCGAGCTACGTAGAGTTAAATTTTTTAATACATTTAAACCCTAGTTCGGTAAAATGGCATCAAGCTCCAAAAAACCCAAAGGAAAAGAGAGTCATGAGGTTTAGTTAGTTAGTATTGAGGTCAAATCACCTGGGTTTAGGCCAATCCCAGAAGTTGCCTACAGAAACAACCCAACTGGTGCATTGTCTATCATTCCACCTAAAGTTGTCATGGTGCAAGACATGAGAAAGTGTTATAATTGCAAGATAGGTGTAGTAGGTGATCTATAAATATTCCAAGCCTATGATAAACTATGTGAGAACAAGATTATGAAAGACAAGTTCCAGATTGTTGAGAAAAAGGGTTTGACCAATGCCTTAGTTTACCCTACTAGTTTCAAAACTGAATGGATACAAGTTATCTTGGGCATAATTCACAATGGAAGTTTATGGTTAGAAACTAGACCAATAAAGATTACAAAAAGGATAGTGCATAGGGTTACATGTTTCCCAACCCTAGATCAGCCCAAAACCTTGTCAAGTGACTCTAAAGAGGTAATTGAAAAGAACAAAGGGGCTAAGTAGAATAAAAGAGGCATGCCAATTGACACGATCATAGATCCTCTTTTGGACTTTGTTGTGAGAATAATTTCTCACAAGTTCTACTAGTTGAGCAGATTAAATAGTGTGTCATGTATAGTAGTTGATGTAGCCTACAAACTGGTGAAGAAAGGTCACACATATGATCTGTCAGAACTTATGTTGCAACAAATTAATGAAAATGTAGGAGCAATAAGGAATGAAAAGATGCTCAATGCAAATTTGGTTCAGTTCTTATGTGTATAGTCTTTTATGTTATGGAAGAGTTTCCTTCTATTGGAAAGGTGAATTGGAACTCTAACAAAACAACAATTACACAAATCAATGAGTTCATTAATCAGATGGGTGATGATTTTGAGGCCCAAATGACAAGCTACTTTGAGGATTTCAAGAAATCCATGAAACAAAGAGTAAGAATACCAATTTCTCTAATGGACAAACATATCGATGAAATATGATTTTTGGTTGACATTGACTATACCTATATCTAGGTAGAAATTCTAGATGGCTAAGGCCATTGGGTTATGAACTTGATGTAGATGAAGCCTCAACAGCAATCAAAACATTGCTTGTAGAAGAAATTGATAAGACAACTCCTCACTTTGGAAGATATGATGTTGTCAAGTCCAAAGTTGAAACTGAATTGTAAAAAACTTCTATTATCAAGAAGAAAGATAAAAGAGTAAAGAAAATAAAGAAGAAATTTGTAGCAAGCATTGAAGAAGAAGCAGGTCATGAAGAAGAAGAAGAAGAAGCAGAAGGAGAAAGTGAACAAGAAGAAGAAGAGCAAGGGAAAGGCCCAGTAGAGTTGACCCAAGGTTTAGGAGAAGATAAGGAGGAAGAAGCCAAGGAAGAAGAAGCTGAGGAAGCACCTACACCTACTAAAAAAAAGAAAAGAAAGGCTAAAACTCAATCTATGGCTCAGCCCAAACCTAAGAAGGTCACTAAGCCAACTCCAACAACAAGGGCTACTACAAGAGCATCCACTCAAAAGGCCAAAGAGGCAACAAAAGAGAAAAAGAAGGCCAATGAATAGCCTCCTGAAGAGCCAAAGAAAAGAAAAAAGTATGTGGAACATCCAAACACTGATTATGAGGAGAGAACAGAATCAGAGAATATCAGCCAATTTAGAGTGGTAAGCCATCTTCCCAAATCTACCATAGATAAGATTTGTGAGAATATTAAGAATGCAGATTTGAATGACTTGAAAAATCTTGATTTCAACAAGCTAAGTAGAGAAGAGCAAGATAAAATAGAGGAATCAGTATATGCCATGATCATTAAATTTAAGAATACACATCTAGAGCTAGACAATACCATGCCTACAAAGCTATATGAGATAATTGAGAATGAATGGCATTATTGTCTAAAAATGAAAAAGGAAATCAAATAATTTACCCTAGCTCAAGTAAAGCTTGACATGAAAAAAGGTCAAATAAAAAAGGCTAACAAGAAACATGGTGGAAAATTTACACCCAAATACGGAGCCTTCAGCATCCTACAAAACAAGATTGAAGATGTAGTGAATAAATCCACACAATTGTGGAAAAAAAATTTATAAAATAACTGATGATAAGCAAAAGGAAACAAATAAGGTAGAGACCAATGCCAAAGAAAAGATAGAGGAAAAGAAAATAGAAGAGAAGAAAGGAGAGGAAGAAAAGCAAGAGGAAGCAGCAGTTAGAGTAGATGAAGAAAAGAAGAAAGAGGAGGAAGATAAGAAAGATGAGGAGGATAAAGAAAAAGGTGAGGAGCAAGAAACACAAAAAGAAGATATCAAAATAGTTGAACAGTAGCAAGAAGAGGAACAAAGTGTGCAAGATACACAAATGCCACCTCCTATTCAACCTCATACAACCATTGCACCTATAGACACAATAATCATTAAGGATGTTCCTAACAATTCAACTCAGAACATCAATCCCCTAACTAAAGAGGATCTCTCTAAGATCCTTCACCAATCCACTTTATAGGAATATTTATGCACAAGCCCTGTATTGGTGAATGTAGATGAACTACAAAAGGTAGTAGCAGAACCACAAAGAGAAAAGGTGAAACCAAAGGAACCACCTTTCACCTACACAACTACTAGGACTAGAATTTTGATGCTTCCACCATCTATAATAGTAGGTGACAACACGTAGAAGCCAAGAATAGAAGAAGGGAAATCATATGAGAAGGAGGATACAAAAAATGAAAAGGAGCAGACCACCATTTAGACATTAGTAGAACTACCAAAAATAGGTACTCCCACAAAGAACCCTCAAAATTTGAGCATTGAAGCCATACTTTTGCAAATCTCAACACTAGGCTCAAGTTCAACCAAGGTGGCCTGGTACTTCACTATGGAGACCTTGAGTTGGATGAAGAGATAATCATTCCTTCTTATGGCTCCAAGACTCTCACAATGGTACAAATCAATGAAATGCAAGATGCGTTAGATAGAAGGAAGAGGCAGGAAATCCTCAGAAAAGAGTATAAACATAGGCAAGGACTACATGAGATTAAGGACATATTTATGGATGCCTTCAACTTGTCGTCACCAAATGAGTCAAATCCCATAATGGAACAATTATCTAATATAGTTGACCAGGTGGCTAGTGAAGACCAGGATACAAGTGTTAAACTTATGGAATGGTCTGAAAGAAAATTTCAATGGAAAGTGAAAGAAAAGATATCAAGTGGTATAGCACTTGAACATGTTGAGTTGGCCAAGAAAATAGGCAAGGTCAAAGTTGTACATGAGAACATTCTCTCATTGTACAAGAAGCTGTGTGATTTTTCCAACTTCACACATGAAACAACTTAGAGAATAATGAGCTTGGAAAGAAATTTGAAAATTTCTAGCATGAAATTACCCAGAGATCCAACTCAAAGTGAGAAGCATTTTGCACAATCTCTTCACACTTAAAGTGAGTTAGCTATACTTATGGTAGAGGAAGCCACTATAAAGGCTAAATTGATTCAAATTCAATCCTCTATCACCCCACATTTGGAAGTCCTCCACAAGGAGCAAGTATATGTAGAAATGGTTTTAAAGAAAGATCCAAATCTTTCTACACTTGATGGACTTGTACACCTTGCTATAGAGATTTCCATCTAGCACAAGTCACTTGACATTGCTTTGAAGAATTGGGATGCAACACTAGAAATAAAAATGGAGGTAAATAGTAACTTTTTGGCTAAGTATGGTATTACTCCTTAGAACCCTTTTCCATTAGTGTCAAAAAGGGGGAGATATATGTTTTAGGGGAGATATAATGTTTTGATGAAGATATAACTAAGGGGGAGAATACTATAAATTTTGATAGCCAAGAGGGGGAGATAAGTAATAAGACAAAGTGAGGGGGGGATACAAAATCTAGATAACATAGGTACAAAACATAGAAACAGGGAAAAAGACAAAGAGTATCAGCATAGAATTTTGGTTTCAATAATGTCAATGCACAATTAGCTCAGGGGCAATTATAAGGTATTTTGAACAAATTTTGAAATTTTGTGGATAAGGTACTCATAAGGATAGATTAATGATGTTTAGTTAAGTGTTTTTGACATGCATGTCAAAGGGGGATTTTTTTGGTCTTAGATGGTTTTGACATTTGAGTGTCAATACACTTAACCACTTTTTATATTGAAGTCAAGTACAATATGTATGCCGAGTGACTTCAGGTGTTGAGTAAGTAATAGATGTTGAGTGATATATAGGTTCCAAGTCACAGTTCATGCTGAACAAGTTAGAGTGCTTCATATGCTAAGTGAGCCAAAAATATATAGGTGCCAAGCAAGAAAAAATGTACAAGGTGTTGAGAAAACAAAGATAGTATATGTGCTTAGCACTAATAGTCCAATATGTGCCAAGTAACATAGAATCAACATATGAGTTTGTGCCCTCACAAACTTAGATGTAAACCATTTGTGGAGTTGACATATAAGGATTTCAAAGGATAACAAGGATAAGATCGAATATTTTGCATTTCCTATGCAATTAGCATGCAACCAATTAGGAAAATGGAGAAGGCATGCAACCAATGAGAAAAATGCAAGGAATGAGTAGGAACTTAAGACTCAATATGGATTGTAGATCCATATCTAACCCTAAGTCTTCACAATCCTTAAAAAGAGGATGAAAACTCCATTGTGTATGTCGAAGAGAATAGTGTATGGGTAAATTATAGCAAAATTTCAATGTGAAGTGAGAAAGATTTAGAATAGAGAAACAATTACATATCTAGTTGATTAGAATAGTACAAGGGACAAGAGACACAATCAGATATAAGATCTCAGAGGATCAAGATCAGAGTGAGTAGAGTAAGTGCCTGAAATTAATAATTTAAGATTGTAAGTGATTAGATCAAAGGTTTTTAATAATTTTTTTCCACTATATTAGATAGTGAAAATCCTATATTGATAGGTTAGCTTAATAGCTACTTTGTAGATCCTTTAAAGAGGTGACTAAATCCTTTAACAGGGTGACACTTCATGTAAAGTGTTTGTAAATCCTCTAACCAGGTCACTATTGACATAGTGTAAAGCCTTTAATAGGGTATGCCTTTCACAAGGTAGATCATCAGAAGTGGTCAAACATTTATTGTTTTAGTGATTTTTTGTGGGTATCATCCCCACCCGAGTTTTACTTTCTTATTCTTGGAGGGTTTCTAGGTTACCAATTCTGGTGTCATGTGTTTACTTGCATGTGTTTACTTTATGGTTATTTGATGTATTTACATGCATGTAGTTTACTTTTAATTAATTATTTTTAAGGATTGGAAAAGGTTAAAAGTGTGGTACTTCTGATTCTCCCCCTCTCAGAAGCACTCTTCCAATTTTGAACATTCCAATAGCTAGAACCTTGATGATGGAGAAAAATGTTTCTCTAAATTATTGGAGAGAAGTTGTAAGCATTGCTATTTAAACCCTGAATAGAGTCCAAGTCAATAAAGGTACAAATGCAACACCCTTTGAATTGTGGTATGGTCACTCACCTAATGTTAAACATTTCAAAGTATTTGGTTGTAAATGCTATATTCTTAAAGATACTAGAAATGGAAAGTTTGATGCAAAGAGTGATGAAGGTATATTCCTTGGCTACTCCACTATAAGTAAGGCATATAAGTGTTTGAATACTAACACTAACAAGATTGTGGAGAGTGCAAATGTAAATTTTGATGAGTATGCAGAAGTTTAAGTTGATGATTCCAAGCAATCAGAGGATTATAGATCCTTTGTATACTTCTATGAAGAAATGACTATTGAAGACAATGCTACAAATCAAGTTAAGAATCAGCAACAAATTTTCGTATCAACCAAGTCATAGCTAGTCAATGCCAAGTTGCATTTAGAAGTTGAGCTACAGAATGTAGAAAATGCACATTCTAATTCTGGAAATAGCATACATGAGAGGAATGATGAAGTGCCAAATGAAGAAGATCAAAATGACTCTAAAGCTGGAGGATCAAACATGGAAAGAAGGACATAATCAAGATTAGCTAAGTATGTGAGAAGACATCAGCTTGTAGATCAAATCATTGGTGACAAGGATGCCAAAGCAATGATAAGGAATAGGCTTAGGAATGAATCATGACTGTTAAGAAAGGTTGAGCCCAAAATAGTGAAAGATGCACTACAAGATGATGACGGGTATAAAGCTATGGAAGAGGAGATAGATCAGATTTAGAAGAACAAAACATGGATCCTAGTTCCTAGACTAGCTAATAAGAATGTGATTGGTAGAAAATGGGTGTTTAGAAACAAACTTGATGAGAATGGTGAGATAAAAAGAAACAAAGCTAGACAAGTTTGCAAAGGCTATGCATAAGAAGAAGGACTGGATTATGGGGAAACATTTGCCCTTGTTGCAAGAATGGAAGGAGTAAGAACATTGCTTGTTTATATTGCATACAAAGGTTTCAAAGTGTACCAAATGGATATTGAGTCTACTTTTCTAAATGGTATATTGGAAGAGGAATTCTACATAGAACAACTAGAGGGATTTGTTGATGATAAGAACAAGAACATAGTCTACAAATTGCACAAGGCACTTTATGGATTGAAGCAAGCACCTAGAGCATGGTATGAGGAATTGCAAAAATATCTTGTGAAGATAAGATTTGAGAGAACATATGACAAAAACAACTTGTACATCAAAGCTGAAAAAGGTAAAGGCATGTTGATGTCTAAAATCTTTGTTGATGATATAATATTTGGAGGAAAAGATGTTCTATGGAAAGACTTTGCTGATCAAATGAAGCATGAATTTGAGATGTCAATGTTTGGAGAAATCAAATTCTTTGTTGGATTACAAGTACATCAATTGAAACATGGAATATTTGTGACCCAATCCAAATACATCAAGTAGGTACTCAAAACTTTTGGATTAGAAGAGTCAAAACTAGTTAGCACACCAATGGCAATAGGACATAAGCTATCCAAGAATGATGAGTCTATTAAAGTAAATCAAACATTGTATAGATCAATGATTGGAAAGCTGTAATATGTTGTACATAGTAGACCAAACATTGCACTAGCTATTGGAATAGTGGCAAGATTTTTTGCAAATCCAAGAGAAAATCACTTAATGATAGTAAAGAGAATACTAAGGTACCTAAAAAGAATTGATTACTTTGATTTGAACTACAAGAGGAGTGAAAATTTTGAACTAAAAGCCTAAACTGATGTAGATTGGGGATGTAACATTGATGATAGAAAAAGAACCAGTGGAGGAGAACTTTTCTTGAGAAAAGGTTGATTGCATGGACTAGAAAAAAGAAAAGCTATACCTCACAGTCCATTGTTGAAGTTGAATATGTTGTAGCTGCTATAAATTGCACCAATATTGTATGGATCAAACATTTTTTGCAAGGTATGAAGGAAGAGGTAACTGAGCCTATGATACTTTATTGTGATAATACAAGTGCAATCAACATATCAAAAAACCCTATAATACATGCTAAAACCAAGCACATTGCAATCAAGTATCACTATGTAAGAGAGTTGGTGGAAGACAAACAAGTGAAGATGGAATATGTTAGCTTAAAGGAATAGATTGCTAACATCTTCACAAAAACACTATGTAAAGATGCTTTCAAGTATCTTAGATGTAAGTTAGGGGTTATACCCCTAGCCAAGGCAACTTGTAGCAAAAGTAAAAATGCCCTACATCAAATGAGCTGATTGTTAAAAGATTTTACACATTGATGTAGAGGATGTTTACTTTAGGATTCATGCCTAAAGTAGTAGAAGTGCTAAAGTTCCAAATTAGTCACAAGTAAGGTGACAGAGGGAGAAATTGAATGAACCTACAAAAGCTAACAAAATACTAATATGTCTTTGGAATTTTTGTCAAAGAGGGAGAAATTTTGAGAAATTGATCAAATGCTGATGATCTAGTGATAAAAAATATGAGGGAGAAATGAAAAAAAAGTACAAAATTTGATCAAATGAAGATAGAGGGAGAAGTTGATAGAAATAATCAAAAGTTGATTAGAACAACATAAGATGAGCAATATAGAGGAAGAGAAACAAATAATGAGGATACAAAAACTAAGAGGGAGAAGTAGAAATGAAGCAATCATAATAATAGACGAAGATAGGAGAACTAATGCTAACATAATTACTTTTTGGCATTTGATTTAATGTTCTAACCTAGTTAGCTTGTGGTTAAATAGTTTAGAGTAATGGTTGATTAGTTTGGTTTGCCATCAATGTCAAAGAGGGAGATTATTGGAAATCTAATTGAAAAGATCATTGTAAGTAGAAGATTGAAGATCAAAGAGGGAGATTGTTGTTAATAGAATGCTTTCAATCATTGTTTTGTCATTGATGTCAAACCTTCTACTTGTAGCAATGACATTTTCTTATAAGATCCAAGTACTATCACTTAGTTGATTGATGAAGAGGATTTGATCAGCAACATGTAACAAGAGCACCTAAGGGAAAGGTTGAGTTATGATGTTGTAATGAAGTACAAGGAATAGTTAAGAGAATGGTTAAAGGATGTATTGATTAGATACTGGTGCAGTGCCACCCATGAAATATTTAATTTTGATCATTATTTATCTACTATTATGCAAAATGTAAGCAGGAAATTCAAAATGGGTAAATCTCAGGCAATATCACGCCACATGTAACAAGAATCTTGTGTTGTTAGAGAACCACCAAATAATCATTAATGTAACTGAAAATGTACGGTTTTGTAACAGTTACAATTGTCTTTATATATATTATTAAATCAGAAAGGGAATCGGTACTGGAATGAGAATGTAAACGGTTACATGGCAACTGCCTAAAATGTTATAAAAGGCAGAGATTGTCAATAGGAAGGGATAGGGAAGAGAAGTGTGAAACAAATCAGGCTCTCTGGCTGGAAGCTAGAGAGCCAACAATATTTTGTTGGCCAAGCCATTAATAATTGTAGTCATTCGAATCACATGTGGATTCAGTTTTGAATGTAGTGGAAATGTATTTTGCTAAAATTTAGTGTGTTCCCTGCTGTCGATCTCTGTCTTGAAGAGTAGAATGGTGATAAATGAATATGTATCAGGTTTGATGGATGATTCAATTGTTATTGTATCGATTTCAATGTCTAGTATGAATGATATAACAGTGGTACGAATCGGGTCTGGTCATTATTTCAAATTTCCATTGTTTATTGTTTCCTGTTTGGCGATTTCCCTTATCAGTGCAGACCTCGTGATGGTGGAATAGAATAGAGAAGTAAACGAGTCTGATAGTCTTCATTGTTTAGAATATAAGTTGCATAGCATTTTATGTATCGGGTTTCAAAATTGGTGAGTTGGTTCGGACATTTGAGAGTATAATGGTTTGTAAGAAAGAAGAATTGGTTAAGAGAATCAATGGAAATTTCTTCATTTGTAAATCAATAATGTGAAGAGGAATCCAATTACTGTCTGAGGGTTGAAAATGCAGTTTTTTTTATTTTTTATTTTTTTTTTTTGCGGAATTTCTGAGTTTTATTCACCAAATGCTGTCCACCCGTTCGTACCATGGCCTTCCCCACATGTGGAGACCTTAAATAAGTGCCTTCCAACAGTTATAACTTCCATTTGGATGGATGGAAGACCATACAACTTCCTTTTTTAAGTTTGACAACAAATTTGCAAAAATTGCTCTTTAGCAACTTTTTACATATTGCAACTTTTTGCACCTTTGCATTTTTTTTTACACACCTTCAATTCAAACATGTCCTAATGACTCAAATCTACCTAAAACATCCTAAAAATAGTAAAATACTCAAGAATTCATAAATAATGACTCCTTGGTACCACTCTGATGCAGAGCCCTCTAATATCCCCTTAAGGAACCCTATTCAACTCTGATGTAGCTCTGATACCACTCTGATGTAGAGCCCTCTAATATCCCCTTAAGGAACCCTATTCAACTCTAATGTAGCTCTGATACCACTCTGATGCAGAGCCCTCTAATATCCCCTTAAGGAACCCTATTCAACTCGAGGATTCAACAATGTTTTGGAATCCATTCAAGGAACTAGAGTTCAACTCAAGGATCTATAAGAAGTCCCCAACTTCAGGATATCAACCAACACTGCTCAATAATAGGTTCACTGCCCAATTTGCAAACGCAAACACCACTACACAAGATCTCCTTCACAGATTAATAAGACAATGTTTCTTGAGGCATAACCAACTTCATTGACATCTTGGATTTATCAAGACCCGATCATACATATCCTAGGGCCAGTTTGGATCCATCTTAATATCTTATTAACATCAAATGCAAACCCAAAACATTAAAAGCTTTTCATATCTTACTATCAGTTTTCCACCTGTTTCATGTTGAATGCAAAAAGTGCTGATACAAAGGTTGGTCACACTTAGAAACATTGAAGGAACAAGTTGTAACAAGGTTGAATAAAAAACTTAAACACCTTAAACTAAGATCATTAGTGGGTGCCGAGAAAACTAGTTAAAGCTGAACAAATTCTCAGATGGAGCCAAGCAATAGGAAATTCTAGTGTGTGTCGAGTGATCTTCAGGTGCCAAGTGAAGTTCAGGTGCCAAGAATTAGAAAATCTTAGTTAGTGCTAAGTGAACTTCAGGTGTCAAGCACCAATAAAAATGTAGTTGATGCTAAGTAACACAGTATGTGCTGAGCATAAGGATTTCAATAGTGCTGAGCTAGTGCATTATTTTAAATGATGAAGATTCACCAAATTTGAGCTAACAAAGTGGTTATCTTGAATTTTATGAGCCATTTGGAGGATAAGGATGATGAGCTAGTGGCATAGAATTATATGTAAGCCATTTTTGGGTGAATTCAAAAGGATTATTCAAGAATTTTCTAGAGGAAAAAAAATATGGGTTAGATACAATGAATCCTACCTAAACCATATGAATTGAAATCAAAAGGAAGGAAGAATTGAGAGGGAAAAGAACTCCAAGACTTCTATTTAAGGAGTCACAAACCAAGAAGCAAATGCTACTAATTCTCTTACTGCTAAAGAGCCAAATTGTGAAGTGGTTAGAAGGGTGTCAAGGAGAAGACATCTAGGTGATGGAAGAGTACAGAGGCTCTACTTCTACAAGTGGTTAAGAAGAGATGATTGCATTGGTGCAATGAGCATGGAGACTCAAGGAGACTAAGCTTGAAAGGAGGACAAACTATCAAGGGTGGCATTCTAATTGAATGTTCAAAAATCTTCTAACTAGGCACACTTCTAATAGGGTGGTTAAATCCTCTAACAAGGTCACATTTAAAATTGTGTTGTAAGCCTTTAACAAGGTAGGCCTTTCATAGGGCATCACCTCAAAAGAGTGAGAATTGAGTAGCATGTTACTGGTGATTTTTTTCAAATTGGGTTTCCATGTAAATCACTATGTTATGTGTTGATTTCTTATGTGTTATGATTGCATGTTGATTTACAGTAACTTGCTGGTTAGAAAAGTTAAAGCTTGGATGAATGAATGGTTGAATGGGCTCACTACACTTAGTGAAAAGTTTGAATAGGACATTTGGACCTTGAATAACTAATTCACCCCCCCCCACCCCCACCTCTCAGTTATTATAAAGCATTTCTAACATCATAGTCCTATACAATGTTTGATTTACTTCAACAGAATCATCAGTCTTGGATAGTTTGTATCTTGTCACCATAGGAGTACTAATAGGTTTGAATCCTCCATACCAAAAGTTTTCAATATTTCTTTTACATACTTGGACTAAGAGATGTAAATACCATATTTCATCTGATATACTTGTAAACCAATAAAAAACTTTATCTCTCTAGAAATAGACATCTCAAATTCTTTCTTTATTTCATTTGCAAATGTCTTGCACAATGCATTTTTTCCTCCAAATATGATATCATCAACAAGTATTTCAGCTAGTAAAATTCCTTTACCTCCTTACGTCTTCAAGGATAGATTGTTGTTATCATCAGTCTTCTAAAAAACAATCTTCATTATATAGTTTTAAAGCCTTTCATACCATTCCCTTGGATCTTTCTTTAAACCATATAAAGCTTTGTGTAATCTACATACCATGTTCTTGTTGTTTGGATCAAAAAATCATTCTCTTTTTTCTATATAAACCTCATTTTCTAGTATACCATTCTAAAATGTTAACTTCACATCCATTTGATAAACTTTGAAACCTTTGTATGTAGAGTAAGAAATTAGAGTTCTTACTACTTCCAATCTTACAACTAGGGAAAATGTCTCTCCATAGTCAATTCCATCTTCTTGTCCATATCCCTTGCAAACTAATCTCTCCTTATTCATTGTGACTTCACCATCCTCATCTAGTATTTTTTGTACATCCGCTTGGTTCTAATCATATTCTTGTTCTCTAGTCTAGGTACTAGAGTCCACATTTTGTTCTTCTCAATATGATCAATCTCTTCTTTCATGGATTTACTCCATTCTTCATTCTCTATTGCATCCTTCATTGAATTAGGCTCATGCATGATTAAAAAACATGTATCACTTTTACACTTATTCCTTTTCATTGATCTAGCTTCTTTATCTCCAATAGTTTGTCCAATAGGGTGATGTCTTCTAACATACTTTGAGAATCTTGGTTCTAATATTCTTTCTTCAATGGGTCTATCAACTTTAGATTCATTACACTTCTCTATCAGATAACTTGGCATTCCTTTCATGTACACTAATCTTGGTATCAAAGTGTACCTCAATGTTTGTCTACAACTCATCTCTTGAATGCAACTTGGCATTCATTGTATGTGACTCTACAGTCATTGATACTTTTTGATGTTGATTTACAACTTGGTTCATAGCTTCACCAACATTCATGTCTTCATAATAATACATGAAGGTTTTGTACTCTACAAGTTCCTTCTTAGGTTCACCTTCATGTACCTATGCATATTCATCAAATTTCACATTTTCACTTTCCATAACTTTGTTAGTTTTAGTATTTAAACACTTATAAGCTTTACTTCTTATGGAATAGCCTAGGAATATACCTTCTTCACTTTTAGCATAAAGTTTACCATTCTTGTTGTCCTTAAGAATGTAATACTTTCTTCCAAATACCTTAAAATATTTTTCATTGGCTGAGTATCCATACCATAGTTCAAAAGGTGTGGAATTTGTACCTTTCTTAACTTGTAGGCAGCTTAGGGGATAGACAGTGTGTGCTTACAAATTCTCTCTAGTATTTCAAATTAATATTATTCTCCATCATTAGTGTTCTAGCACAATCCATTATAGATCTATTTCTCTTTTTAGAAACCCCATTTTGTGGAGGGGTCCTAGGTGTATAAATTTTCCTTTTAATTCCTCTATCATTACAAAATATCTCGAACTCATTTGATGTAAATGTTCAACCTCTATTAGATCTTAGACATTTCAATCTTTTTCATATCTCCTTTTCAACTCTTGCCAAGTACCACTTAAACATTTGAAAAGCATTAGCTTTTTGTTTCAAAAACATAGCTGTCATCTTCCTAGAACAATCATCAAGGATAATGTACTTGTCACCTTTGTAACTTTACACATTAATTGGTCCACATAAATCAATATGAACTAAGTCCAAAATTTCTTTTGAGCAACGAGTCTTACTTTTAAACTTAGATTTTGTCATCTTGCCTAATTGAGATTGTTTGCAAATCACATTATCAAGTTTCTTTAGTTTTGGCAAATCTATGACTTTTTTCATATTACTAATACTGACTAAGTTATCAAACTTAACATAATATAAACTCTTGTGCCATAGCCACACATCATCAAATTCTACAACAAGACAAGTAACATAATTAATGTCAAGATAAAATAGATTACCTATAGTATGATCTCCATTTCCAATTAGTTTTCCATCAATATCATAGATGCTTTCTTTTTTGTTAAAAAATTAAACTTTACAACTTGAACTATTCAATTGTGACACACTCAACAAGTTATAGTTAAGTCCTACATAGTAAGCATTGTGACAAATGATCATTTCTATAAGTTTTATTGATCCTTTACCTTTTATCAGATAGAGTGCATCATTACCAAATCTAACACTTTTCATTGTAATACTCAAGGGCAATGAACTTATTTTTGTCTCCAGTCATGTCATGTTAACATCCACTATTAATGATCCATCTATCACTTTTGTTCACATAAGATACTAATGTAGTTGTGTCATCTTCATCAGAATCATCTTTCATAGAAACATACAAAAAATCATCATCATAGTCATCAGATCCATCTTTTGTTTCCTCTTCACCAATGTAGCAATCCTTCTTTCCTTTATCTATATAGTCTTTTCTATTCTCATCTCTTTTAACTTTGTATTTATCTCTAGTTCTATTGTTCTCCTTCTCTGAACACCTTGGAAAAATATGACCAACCTCATTGCAATTGAAACACATGATATGTAACTTACCTTTGTATTTACCTTTGCCTTTGTGAAATCTCCTTGCAAACAATTATTCAAGCACTTTTAAATCATCTTCATCTATATCACTATCACTAGAAACATGCTTGACCTTTTTCTTCTTCCCTTTAGGTTCTTTCAGTGTTAGTTTAGCTTTGAAAGAAAATTCAACATTTTTAGTTTTGAAATTATCAAAATTAGAAAGTTAAAAAGAAGTGTGTCTATCGATCAATCTATTGGAATTATCTTAGAATAAATGAGAGGGGGGGTGAATTAGTTATTCAAGGTCCATATGTGCAAATAAAATTTTTCACAATTCAATGAACCCATATAACATTCTTAACCTCGCATGCATTCATTGTGTGTTAACCAAAACTGATATGTTACTGTTAAATGAACATGCAGAAATGTAAAGCATAAAACACAACATGTCCATCAGCACATTTGACACAATGATTTAACATGGAAACCCAATTTGGGAAAAACCACTAGTAACATGCTACTCCTTTTTCACTCTTCTAAAGTTATGCCCTATTAAAGGCCAACCCTATTAAAGGTTACAACACACACTGTTAAATGTGACCCAATTAAGGGATTTCAATCACCTTGTTAAAGTGAGCCTTGTTAGAGGACTTTAGGCCATTCACTTGGAATGCCACCTTGTTAAAGGATTTTCCAATAACTGTTAATCCAACCTTGCTCCAAAGGATTTACCCTAATCTAATACAATTGTTAGAATGTAATAGTAGAGCTTTGATATGATACAACTTACAACCTTACTTGTAGATTATAGATTACTATTCAATCCTCAACCTTCTTGGCTTCCAATCTTTGTAGTTTTGACAGCTTGTTAACCCTTCCAGCATTCATCCTCTTTAAGCCTTCTTGCTTAGTTTTCCATTGTAGACTTCTTCTCCTAGGTCACTTGATGAAGCAAATCCTCTTCCTTCTCCATGTTATATTTTTTCCTCCAAGACTCTTCTAACCTCTTTGCTTCATGACCAGATATCCCTACATATAAGAAATTAGAACTCTTTTCCTTCTCATTAACCATGACAAAAATTAGGGTTTTCAATGGATTAGGTAGGGTACAATGTATCTACCCCATATCTTGTCTTCTCTATAAAGTTCTCCTAGAATCCATTTGAATTCACCTCCAAAATAGTTTACATAAGATTCTATGCCTCCAACTCATCAATCTTATCTTCCTCCAAATTCACAAGTTCCAAGAAAACAAACTTGTTATCTTTTATTTGGCAAATCTTCAATCTTTTTCATAATAAATTTACTGATGCTCGACACATACTGTGTTACTCAAAATGTATTGTAAAATCACTCGACATCTACTATCTTGCTTGGCACCTACTAACTTGCTCAAAATCCACTAGAAATTGTTTTCACTTGGCTCCAACTAAATTTTTACTCAGCTTCTACTAACCTTGCTCGACACCTTCTATCAAATTGTGATGTGAATATCAGGATTTAACTATGTGATTTTGAGTCAAACTCATTGACCCATGTTTCATGAGTAGTGATTCAACATGAATCCATCTCTCATGAGAATAAATGGAACACTTAGCAAATAAAATTTTTCTAACCTTATTCTTTTGAATTTTCTAAGTGTAGCCAATCATTTTGTAACCTCAAGTAGATCACTAATACTTTATGTTATCACTATCTTAATTGACTCTTGCACTTTAATACATAATCATAACTCAACCTTTCCTCTAGGTACTTTTGTTACTTCTTGTTGATCAAATCCTCCTCATCAATCAATTAAGTGATAGTTCTTGAAATATATAAGTAATTTTACTAGCATATAGTAGGTTTGACATGAGTGACAAAACAATGATTGAAAATACATAGTCTTCTCTCCAAAATTTTCTTACTCAAATGATCTTTTCAATCAAATATCAACAATGTCCCTCTTTGGGATTGATGGTAAAGAAAACAAATCAACTAGTCAGACAAATTATAAACATCTTGTTTCATCAAACTAACTTGGTCAAAATAGTAAGACAATACCAAAAAGAAAGTTTGTAAATAAAACTTCTCCCTCTAAGTTCCTTCTTTTCTGATTCTCTTCTATCATGGATCAATAGAATATCTGAATATCTCCCTCTTTTGTTTTTTGTTTTCTCCCTCTTTCTTTCTTTTAGTCTTCTGATCTTCCGATGATGTACTCCCACTTCTCACTTGATCATCTCTCCCTTGATTTTCTGCTTTGATCATCTCCCTCTTGATTAGTATGCACTTGATTAGTTTAATGTACTTTCTCCCTCTTTGACAACAATGCCAAAGGCATATAATCAACACTTGGCATCTTGATATATGTAGACATAGGCTTTTGTAGGCTTTTCAATTTTCCCACTCTGTCACCTTACTTGTGACTAATTTAAAATTCCAACTTTGTGATTACTTTAGGCAAATTTCTAAAGCAAGATCCATTGCATCAATTTGTATGAAATGAATGTCATCTTTTTTGATGTAGGGTACTCCCTCTATCTTTCACATAGCCTTTGATAGGGGTATCACCTCTAATTTACCTCTCAAGTACTCATAAGCATCCTTAGGTAATGCTTTGGTGAAGATTTCAACAATTTGCTCCTTTGTGTTAATATATTCCATCTTCACCTCTTTGTCTTGAACCAACTCCCTTACATAATGATAATTTATTGCAATATGCTTTGTCTTTGTATGCATTACAAGATTCTTTGATATATTTATAACACTTGTATAATCACAATAAAGTGTCACTAGTTTTGTGATTTCTTCCTTCATTCCCTTAAGTAATTGTTTGATCCATTCAATGTTTGTGCAATTAATAGCAGCAGCAACATACTTAGCTTTAGCATTAGATTGGGAAGTACAACTCTGCTTCTTTCTTGTCCATGTAACAAATCCTTTGCCTAAGAAAAATGCTCCTCCACTGGCACTCTTTCTATCATCAATATTTCTAGCCCAATTAGCATCCATGTAGGCTTTCAGTTCAAACTTTTCATTCTTCTTATAGTATAAACCATACTCTTCAATCACTTTCAAATATCTCATTATCCTTTTCATGGAGATCAAGTGATTCTCTCTAGAATTAGTAGAGAATCCAGCAACTATCCCCATAGCTAATGCAATATTAGGTCTGATGTGTACTACATATTGTAGTTTTCCAATCATGGATCTATATAATGTTTGATTGACCTCAACTGAATAATCATTCTTTGATAGCTTGAGTGTTGTTACCATAGGTGTACTTACGGGTTTTGAATCCTCAAGTTGAAATGTCTTCAATATCTCCTTGACATATTTTGACTGAGGGATATATATGCCATACTTCATTTGATAGACTTGTAATCCCACAAAGAATTTGATCTCACCAAACATTGACATTTCAAACTCTTGCTTCATTTGATTTGCAAAATATTTACATAAGGAATCTTATCTTCCAAATATTATGTCAACAACAAATATTTTAGATAACAATATACCTTTTTCTTTATCTATCTTCATGTATAAATTGTTTTTATCGACTATCCTTTCAAATCCAATCTTAACAAGATAAGTATGAAGTCTCTCATACCATGCTCTTGGTGCTTGTTTCAATCCATACAGGGCTTTGTCTAGTCTGTATACCATGTTTTTATTGTTTTCATCAACAAATCCTTCTAGTTGTTCTATGTAGACCTCTTCTTCTAATATGCTAGTTAGAAATGTAGACTTAACATCCATTTGATAAAATTTGAAACCTTTGTATGTAGCATAAGCAAGAAAAATTCTTACTCCTTCCATTCTTACAACAAGAGAAAATGTCTCACCATAGTCAATTCCTTTTTGTGCATACCCTTTGTAAACTAGTCTTTCTTTGTTTCTTTTCACCTCACTATTCTCATCTAGCTTGTTTCTGAATACCCATTTTTTGCCAATCACATTCTTGTCTTTTGGTCTAGGAACTCCACTCCAAGTCTTGTTCTTTTCTATTCGTTGAATTTCTTCTTCCATAGCCTTGTACCAGTCATCATTTTCTAATGCATCTCTCATTGTCTTAGGTTCCTTCATGCTTAAAAAACATGACTCACTTCTCAACCTATTTCTATTCATTGGCCTTGCATCTTTGTCTCCAATGATTTGATCTATAGGATGGTGTCTTTTGACATATTTGGACAATCTAGGCTCAGTTCTTGTGGTTTCATTCTGTCTCTCAGCTTCAATATCAGTATGTGCATCTTTGTTAGGTATTTCAACATCTCTCTCATGTGTGCTAATCTCAGAGTCAGATTGTGCATTTTCCTCATTTTGCAACTTAGCATCTGAATGCAACTCGACATTCACAGGATGTGACTCGATAGTTGTTGAGACTTGTTGTTGGTTTGCTGCATGATTTGTAGCATCTTCTTTAGTAAGCATTCCTTCATAATAGTATACAAATGTTTTGTAATATTTTGGTTCTTTTTAAAGTTCAACTTCATGTGCTTCTATAAAATCATCAAAATCCACATTTTCATTTTCCACAATTTTGTTACTGTTAGTATTTAAACACTTGTAAGCTTTACTTCTTGTGGAGTAACCAAGGAATATGCCTTCTTCACTCCTTGCATCAAACTTTCCACTCCTAAATTTTTTAAGAATATATCATTTGCTTCCAAATATCTTAAAATATTTCACATTAGGTGGATGATCATATCATAGTTCAAAAGGTGTTGAGTGAGTACCTTTCTATACTTGCACATGGTTCAAGGTGTATAGAACAATACTTACATCTTTTCTCTAGTATTTTAGAGCAACATTTTTCTCCATCATAACTGTTCTAGCATAGTACATTACACACCTATTTCTTCTTTCAGCAAGTCCATTTTTTGGAGAGGTCTTAGGTGCAGATGTCTATCTCTTAATTTTTGCATCATTGCAGAACATCTCAAACTCATGTGAAGTGAATTCACCTCCTCTATCTAATCTCATGTATTTCAAGATCTTACCTATTTCTTTCTCAACTCTTTCCAAGTACCATTTAAATATTTGAAAAGCATCTAATTTTTGTTTTAGAAACATGATTGTCATCATTCTAGAGTAATCATCAACAAGCAACAGTATATGCCTATCTTCTTTGTAGGTTTGTACTTCAATAGGTACACACAAGTTAGTATGAACAATTTCAAGTATTTCCTTATAGGTATAAGCTTTACTTTTAAAACTTTACTTTGTGATCTTGCCTAGCAGACATTGTTTGCACATTATATTTTTTGGTTTCTTCAACTTAGGCAAACTTTTAACTCTTTTTATGTTGCTAATACTAATTAGATTATCAAAGTTAACATGACATAGTCTTTTGTGCCGAAGCCATACATCATCAAATTTTGCAATAAGACAAGTGGCATCTTCTATATCAAAATAGAATAGATTACTCTAGTTTGATCACCTTTTTCAATCAAGTTTCCATTTATATCATATATCTTGGCTGATTTATTCTCAAACTCAACTTTGCACCCCAAATTATTTAATTATGACACACTTAACAAGTTATAATTCAATCCTTCCACATAATAAGCATTGTCACATGAAATCTTGTCTATGATTTTGATAGACCCTTTTCTTTTTATTAAACATAGTGCATCATTACCAAATCTTACACTATTTCCATCATAATAGGTTAAGGTAATGAACTTATTTTTGTCTCTAGTCATGTGATGTGAGCATCGATTGTCAATGATCCATTTGTCATTCTTGTTCACACAAGTCATAAGTGTAGTAGCCTCATCCTCATCTAATTCATCCTTCAATGAAACATATACCACTTCATCATTATTTTCATCAGAGTCATGTTCATCATCAATGTAGCATGACTTCTTGCCTTTATCTCTATAGTCTCTTCCATCATCTTTTGTTTTGTTTTTGTGCTTGTTCCCTTCTCTAAAGTTCTTCTTCTGTGTACATCTTGCTACAATATGGCCAAATTCATTGCAATTAAAACAAATGATAGGCAGCTTACCTTTGAATTTACCTTTTTCTCTGTGAAATCTTCCTGCCAACAATGCTTCCAATTGGTCAATGTATTCCTCATCTATGCTACTATCATTGGATGCATACTTTATCTTTCTTTTCTTCCTCTTTGGCTTTACCTCTTCAGAATCCTTTAGTAACAATTTTTCTTTGAAAGATGATTCAATACTCTCTGGTTTGTAGTTGTCAAAATTAGATAACTCAAAAGCAATGAGTCTTCCTACCAAACCTTCAAGGGTTAGATCATTTCTAGGCATACATCTTAGCTCTTGGATTGTAGACAATCTAATGGCATACAAAGGCAACAATGTTCTCAAGACTTTACTTAGCATAGTATCATCATCTATTTTACTAGTAGCACTTTTTATTGCACTAACAACTTCTTTTATTCTAGCAACATTTGAGCAATGTTTTCACCTTCTTCCATTCTCATTTCATCAAACTTACCTTTGAGGCTCTCTAACTTGGCTCTTTGAACATTTTTGTCCGCTCCATAGATGGTGTCTAGGGAATCCCACATCTACTTTGCACTTTTAAGGTCTTTGATATCATCAAACTCAACATAGCTTAGGGCAGAAGCAATCATCAAAAATAGCCTAATTGTGCTCTTTTTTTTTTTCAAATCATCATCAATTAGGGCTCTTGCTAGATCAACATGTGCTACTGAAATGCAATATTGTGCATAATCTCCAAGGCCTCCAAGGTGTAGCTTTATCAAATTTTTCCATGCAAGAAAGTTATCTCTATTTATCTTGGGTACCTCTCTTTTTGACATCTTGATCTTTATGCTTTTAGTACCTTAAAATTAATCCTCTTAAGCAACTGAGGCTCTTATACCAATTGTTGGAGTTCTTTTAGAATAATTGAGTGGAGGGGTGAAATTGTTATTCAAGGTCCAGATGTACAAATAAAACTTTTCACAATTTAGTGAACCCATATAACATTCTTAACCATGCATGCATTCATTGTGTGTTAACCAAAACTGATATGTTACTATTAAATCAACATGTAAAAATGTAAAGCATAAAACAAAACATATCCATCAACACATTTGACACAATGATTTGATGTGGAAACCCAACTTGGAAAAATCCACTAGTAACATGCTACTCCTTTTTCACTCTTTTGAAGTGATACCCTATTAAAGGTTACAACACACACTGTTAAATGTGACCCAGTTAAGGGATTTCAATCAACCTATTAAAAGTGAGCCTTGTTAGAGGACTTTAGCCTATTCACTTGGAATGCCACTTTATTAAAAGATTTTTCAATGACTGTTAAGTCAAACTTACTCCAAATAAATTACCCTAATCTAATACAATTTTTAGAAAGTAACAATAGAGCTTTTATCTAATACAACTTACAACCTTACTTGCAAATTATAGATCACTATTCAATCCTCAACTCTACTTGGCTTCCAATCTTTGTAGTTTTGACAGCTTGTTCACCCTTCAAGCATTCATCCTCTTTAAGCCTTCTTACTTAGTTTTCCATTGTAGACTTCTTCTCTTGGGTCACTTGATGAAGAAAACCCTCTTCCTTCTCCTTCTTAGATTTTTTAATCCAAAAATCTTCTAACCTCTTTGCTTCATGACCAAATATCCCTACGTATAGGAAATTAGAACTATTTTCCTACTCATTATCCATCACAAAAGTTAGGGTTTTTGATGGATTAGGTAGGATATAATGTATCTACCTCATATCTTGTCTTCTCTAGAAACTTCTCCTAGAATCCATTAGAATTCACCTCCAAAATAGTTTACATAAGATTCTATGCCTCTAGCTCATCCATCTTATCTTTCTCCAGATTCACAAGTTCCAAGAAAGAAAACTTGTAGACTTTTATTTGGTGAATTTTTGATCTTTTTCATAATGCAATAGCTCGACATTATCAATTTATTGATGCTTGACACCTACTATGTTACTTGACATCTATTGTAAAATCACTCAGCATCAACTGGATTTTATTGGTGCTCGACATCAAATGAAAATCACTCAGCATCTACTATCTTGCTTGACACCTACTAACTTTCTCAACATCCACTAGAAATTTCTTTCACTGGGCTCCAACTAACTTTTTGCCCAGCTTCTACTAACCTTGCTCAACACCTTCTATCAACTTGGTCAAGCTTAGCAAATGAACTTTGTCCAACCTTATTCTTCTAAATTTTCTAAGTGTAGCCAATCATTTTGTAACCTCAAGTAGATCATTAATAAATTATGCTATCATTGTCTTAATTGAGTCTTGCACTTCAATACATAATCATAACTCAGCCTTTCCTCTAGGTACTTTTGTTACATCTTGTTGATCAAATCCTCCTCATCAATCAACTAAGTGATAGTGCTTGAAACATATAAGTAATTATCTTACTAGCATCTAGCAAGTTTGACATCAATGACAAAATAATGATTGAAAACACACATTCTTCTTTCAACAATTTTCTTACTCAAATTATCTTTTCAATCATATATCAACACAATCCTTCAAGGGTTATATTACTACTAGGAACACACCTTAGTTCTTGAATAGAAGAGATTCTAATAGCATAGATAGGCAATAGGGGTTTCAATACTTTTTTTTTATCATAGTCTCATTTTCAATAACATCATTTTCTCCTCTAATAGCACTCACATCTTTGATTCTTGTACAATAGCAGACTATAGTCTCACCTTCTTCCATTCTCATGTCATCAAACTTTCCTCTTAGACTTTCAACTTTGGCTTTTAGAACATTCTTGTCTCCTCCATAGATCATCTCTATAGCATCCCACATCTTCTTAGTAGAATTACATCCTTTGATGTCATCAAACTCTAAGTATCTCAGGGAACATGCAAGCTCTAATGTTGCTTGATTGTGTTCTTTCTTATATTTTAGATCATTAGTAGTAGGGGCTCCAATAAGATCAACATGCTTAGTGTTAATGGTAGATTGTGCATTATCTCCAAGTCTTCCTAGATGTAGCTTCATCAAACTTTGCCAAGCAAGAAAAGTTTCCTTGTTTAGTTTGGGCACCTCCTTTATTTACATTTTGATCTTTATCTTTGTTTAACTTCAAACTATTTCCTTACAAGAACTAATTACTATGATGCCAATTGTTGGAATACTTTAGAATAACTAAGAGTAGGGGTGAATTAGTTAACCAAGATCCAAATATACAAATAAATTTTTTAAGGACTTAATAGATTCATATCCATAAAACCATATCATTCATGCATCCATTAGAACATCCAATACCTTAACTTAGTAGGTCACTATCCTAGGTTAAAATAACTTTGCATAAATGTAAGCATGCAATACCACAAAATCATTCACACAATTTGACACAAGGATTTTATGTGGAAACCCAATTTGGGAAAAATTTCTGGTAACATGCTACCAATTTTCACTCTTCTAAAGTGATGCCGTGTTAAAGGCCTACCTTGTTAAAGGTTACAATACACACTATTAAATGTGATCTGGTTAGAGGGTTTCAATCACCCTATTAGGAGTGAGCCTTGTTATGGGACTTTAGAACATTCCATTAGAATGTCACCCGATTCAAGGATTTACAAATGACTATTAGGTCAACCTTAATCCAAAGGATTTATGTAGACTCATGTAGTTGTTAGAAAGTAAGAATAGGACTTGATCTAATAATAAAATACAACTCACTCATAGATTATAGATCTTTGATCCAGTCCTCCATTCTGCTTGATATTCATAATCTTCGTCTTTGACACTTTGTTCACCCTTCAAGAATTCATCCTCTTAAGCCTTCTTGCTTTATATGCCAATTACACACTCTTCTAATTGGCATCATATTAAGAGACACCCTAGACTTCTTATCTTCCTTAGGTTCTTGCACATGAAAACCTCTTCTTTTGGCCTTCTATCTCTATAAATAAAGAATTTAGGTTTTTTCCATCTAACCGCAATCTTCCATTTTAGGATTAGGTAAGATTCAATGAATCTACACACTTTTCCATTTTAGTCCCTTCTAGAAACTTCTTCTACAATCCTCTTTGAATTCATCTCAAAATGGTTTATCTTGAATTTTGTGCCATTGGCTCATCATAGAAATCAAATTAGTCAGCTCTGATTTGTCAAATCTTTGATTTTAAGCACTTTTTGCTGTCACTTGGCATCCACACTATTCACTTTGCAATAATAGTTTTCTGATGCTCGGCCAACACTTGGTTTCTCAAGATCAACTATTTCTTCTTAGCTTGATCACCACTAATATTTCCCTGATGCTAGATACTTACTAAATTTTTCTCTACCTAGACTAGGTTTTCTTGGCTTACACTATTTGCTCTGCCAGACTTGGTAGACACTTTTTCTGAAAACTCATTTTCTAGACTTGCTTAAGTAACCATTTAATTTAGCCTTAAGTATATCAATAATATATCATATCATGCATGTCTTACTTGGTCTTAGTGCTACTTTTATACACCAAATAACTAAACCTTTCTTTAGGCACTCTTGTTATCTTATCTTTTCAAATCCTCTTCATCAATCAAACAAATGAGAGAATTTAAACCAAAAAAGTAGTTGTCTCACCACCAAGTAGCATGTTTGACATCATTGAAAAAATAATTATTGTTCCATGATAGGTTCCACACTTCAAACAATGTCTTGTTAACACATCCCATTTGACTATAGCTCCTTTTTGAGCATCTTGGAAATTGGCCTTCTAATCTTGACAAAAATTGTTATAAATATCCTTAGGAAATCAACTTGGCCAAAAAATGATTGGATACTTTTGACAATTTTAGGCTTAGGGACTTTATCAATAGTGTCTACCATTTGTGGATCAATTTTTACTCCATCCTTAGACACTATGTTGGCAAAAAGATTTTCTTCTATGACTTCAAAGGAAAATTTCCTTGGTTTTAATGGAACTCTATTTTCTAAAGCCTTGAAAAAGATCTTCTCCATATTTTTTAGTGATCCTCTACTTTCATGGAATGGGCTATTAAATTAACTTGGTAAATCACCATGAACTTGTCTATGTATTTTGCAAAAGCAACATCTATGACTCTTTGGAAAGTGGCCCCTGTATTAATTAATCCAAAAGGAATTCTAACATACACATAGGTCTCCCATGGTGTTGTAAAAGTAATTTTGTATTATTCCACTTCATCAACTAGCACTTGGTTATAACTAGAGAAACCATCCATCATTGACATTAATTTAGAACATGTCACTTACTACAGTATAGCTCCTTGTTTGGAAAACCATAGTTATCCTTGAGGGAGACAATATTAAGATTTATAAAGTCCACACACAATCTAATGCCTCCATCCCTAAGCTTCATTAACTCTTTTTGAATCTTTGGAGCTAATGTAGGATTAATGAGCCTTTGATTCTTCCTAAATGGTTTAACATTTTATTTTAGTAGGATAACATATTTGAACAAGTCGTCCCTATAATCCTATAGATCATCATAAGACTAGGAAAACCCATGTATGAACTTTCTCAATAAGTCTACCAAGGACTTTCTTATAACATGGGATAAAGTTTTACCTATGTAAATATTTTTGGGAGATTCATTTGTTCCATGATTAATTTATTCCATCTCTTATGCTTTCTTATCTTTGACTTATGGTTGAACCCTATCTTGATTGTCAAAAAAATTTTCCAATTCTACTAACCCCTTGGGCACTTTATTTGTTTTTTACTACAAGATTTCTTGACAAAAAATAGTGTCCTTTATATTTTCAACAAAGGCACTACACTCTAACTCTTGACCATGGTATTTGTCTTCATTCAAAAGGGATTTTAGAATGTCTTTCCCATCTTCAAATACCTACCAATTTTCTATGTTATCAGGAATTGAGGGCCTATTTTTCACTTAAATCTTTGAGAACCTAGAAAAAAGACATATCATTAGGCTTGATGGCTACATTGACAAATAGATCAGCAATTTTATTGTTTGTCCTATCCATCCAAGTTATCCTGAAAGAATAAAATTCCTCAATCTTATCCCACACAACATTCACATATTATTTCAATCTTATTCTTGGATATATAAGCTTTTCTAATCTAAGATAATACAAACTTAGAATCACCAATAACATGTAGTTTCTTGATACCATAACTAGAAGATACCTTCAATCCCAGCAAGAGTGCTTCATACTCTATTATATTGTTGGTGCAAGTGAGGTCTAGGGTCAAAGAATATATGAATGTGTTCTTTTCTAGTGAAATAAAAACTACTCCAGCTCTAGACCCTTCCTTAGTACTAGCCCCATCAAAATACATTATTTAGATCACTTATGAATCAATACATCTAGTTTCCTCTTGTGAAATCAATGAGACTCATTTTTTGAACTCTAGAATACTAATTTCAGCCCTAAATGAATTTACATCTATGTCAAGGAAACATGTAGCATCAATATCAATATTATCCTCAATCATATGAATAACTCAAGGCTTTCTATTGACCTTCATTTTTCTTTTCATTTATGTGGAAAGAAGAAAAAGATAAATCACATTGTACACTTCCTCCCATTTCAATAATCTATTTCCTTGACAATAACATGCCATATTGGGGAGGAATATCAATTGTGAAGACACTCACGGTCAAATCAACATCAAGGTAGGCAACTAGTCTATATGGTAATGCATTGATAGTATCTATAATAGGGTCTTCCCTGTTCGAATTCATTTAGAATAAGTGAGAGGGGGGGTGTAAATTAGTTATTCAAGGTACAAATGTACAAAATTAAGATTTTTTTTTTCAATTCAATGAACCCATAAAACATCCTTAACCATGCATGAATTCATTGTGTGTTAACCAAAACTAATATGTTACTGTAACATTAACATACAAAAGTATAAAGCATAAAAAACAACATATCCATCATCACACTTGACACAATGATTTAACATGGAAACCCAATTTGGGAAAAACCACCAGTAACATGCTACTCCTTTTTCAATCTTTTGAAGTGATGCCCTATGAAAGGTTACAACACACACTGTTAAATGTGTCCCAATTAAGGGATTTCAATCACCCTATTAAAAGTGAGCCTTGTTAGAGGACTTTTAGTCATTCACTTGGAATGCCACCCTATTAAATACTATTAAGTCAACCTTTCTCCAAAGGATTTACCCTAATCTAATATAATTGTTAGAAAGTAATAGTATAGTTTTGATCTAATACAACTTACAAACTTGCTTGCAGATTATAGATCACTATTCAGTCCTCAACTCTACTTGGCTACCTATCTTTGTAGTTCTAACAGCTTGTTCATCCTTCAAGCATTCATCCTCATTAAGCCTTCTTACTTAGTTTTCCATTGCAAACTTCTCCTCTTGGGTCACTTGATGAAGCAAACCCTCTTCCTTCTTCTTGTCAAATTTTTGCATTCAAAACTCTCTAACCTCCATCCAACTTGGCTTCATGACTAGAAATCACTACATATAGGAAATTAGAACTCTTTCTCTTGCTCATTATCCATCTCAAAAATTAGGGTTTTTGATGGATTAGGTAAGATACAATGTATCTACCCCATGTCTTGTCTAGAAACTTCCCTAGAATCCATTTGAATTTGCCTCCAAAATGGTTTACATAAATTTTGAGCCTCTAGCTCATCAATCTTATCTTCCTCCTAATTCACAAGCTCCAAGAAAAAAAACTTGTCAACTTTTATTTGGTGAATCTTTGATATTTATCATAATGTAGCAGCTCGAAATTATCAATTTACTAATGCTCAACACATACTATGTTACTCAGCTTCTACTATAAAATCACTTGGCATCAACTAGATTTTTTTGGTGCTCGACATCAACTAAAAATCATTTGACATCTACTAACTTTCTTGGCACCTATTAGTTTGCTCGGCATCCACTAGAAATTTCTTTCACTCAGCTCTAACTGACTTTTTTCTTGGCTTGCACTAACTTTCCTCAGCACCTTCTATCAACTTGGTCAAGCTTAGCAAATGAACTTTATCCAACATTATTCTTCTTAACTTTCTAAGTGTAGCCAATCATTTTGTAACCTCAAGTAGATCATCAATACATTATGTTATCACTGTCTTAACTAATTCTTGCACTTCAATACATAATCATAACTCAACCTTTCCTCTAGGTCCTTTTGTCACATCTTGTTGATCAAATCCTCCTCATCAATCAAGTAAGTGATAGTGCTTAAAATATATAAGCAATTATCTTAATAGCATATAGCAGGTTTGACATCAGTGACAAAACAATGATTGAAAACACATAGTCTTCTTCAATACTTTACTTACTAAAATGATATTTTTAATCATATATCAACATTCCCTTGCATCTATGGCTTGACATCTACCATTTTTGGTGTCTACTTTCATACCAAGGGACTCCATGATTTTAAAAGGCATAGCATTATTCAAGGCACCTAAATCAATCATACAATTTTTTAGAGTTTTTCTATTTATGATTAGATTGAGGAAAAGGGGGTCAATATTTTCTATATATGCTACCGATGAGCTATACAAATATATTTGGGGTATCTAAGATATTACTCCCTTATCTTCCTTTTTCTTTGGTATGACTTGTAGCTCTTGTCCTAATGATGACTCTCCCTTAATGACATAACTATTTCCAATTCCTCCCAAACAAGTGAGGGCTCTTCTTTTATTTTCTTCTATCTTAAAATTTTAAGAATAAAGATTCTTCATAGTAATTTGTGACAACATAGATATCATATCAACATGGTCATAAATGAGAGGTTTACTTAAATTACCTTTAGTTTCTTGTACTTGAGCATTAGGATCCTCAATTTTTCTAACAACATTAAGTCTTTGCTTTCTTTCTTCTGCATTTTTTTTACTATATCTACATTTTGAGTTTGCACCTTCCTCTTAGGTTCCTGGTTCCCATTTCTTAACCTTACTATCCCTGGTCTTTACAACAATTTGATCATCTTCTATTTTGTCATTATTCATTTTGTGTGTTATAACTTTAATGAAGATGCATGAAGTTTTGCCATTTAATGTTAGAGAAAAAGGTTAATTTAATTTAATTAATTAAATGACATTTTCTCCCTTCTTAAGATTTTTCTTTATGCACCTCTTGCATTCTCTATTTAATAATTAATTAGTAATTATTAAATAGCTTTTACTTTTTAGCTTACCCTTTCGAGTTTCGATCTCCTTTTATAAGGATTGATCTTTTATAATAATTACATATTTTCTTTATCTAAGAAATAATTTGCATATTTTTTAGAGCAAACCCTTGCCTGCTCTTGTCTTTTTTTCTCCATGATAGGTTTTGTACATGTAGGTATTCGAGGGCTTCATGGATTTGTCTTGCATATTGCTCAAATTCTTCATGGTATCAGAGCCAAATCTACTATAGCTTGTTTAGTATTTGGAGAAAAAGAAGAACAAGGGTTTAGCAGATCAGATCTAGAGTTTTTTTAGCTTTTTCTTAAGAAAATAGGGGGTTCACTAATTTTTGGAGCAGTTTGAGGCCAAACAAACCTCACGGATGGATTTAGAAGGCATCAAAACCATTTTTTCCATATAAAGTTTGTCCACTTTGGACATCATTGATCTAGGAGGAAAATGTTTTTTCTTAGAAGGCCACATAGTCTCTTGCATGCACTTTGAGGCAGATTTTTTATTAAAAATCTCAAAAAAATTGAATTGTTGTGGTTTTTGCACTACTGTGGTTACATAATCATTGCAACTTTACTGCAGTTACCTCTATAGTCTTTGTCGGTAGTCACTATTGGTCTTAGATTGGTTTTGACAACTGAGTGTTAGAACACTTAAGAAATTTCTAAGTTGATGTTGAGTATGATATAGATGCCAAGCTACAATATGTGCTAAGCCAAAAATTCAATAGGTGCTGAGTTATTTAGATGCCAAGTAGATAGACAATGTCAAGAAAATCTCAAGTGTTGAGTGATAATTGATGCCGAGCCAATATATGTGCCAAGTAAACTATAGATGCCGAGGAAGAAAAACTTCCTATATGTGCTAAACATCAACAATTAGTAAGTGCCGAGTAACACAGAATCAACATAAGAGTTTGTACCCTAACAAACTAAGATGTAAACCATTTTTGAGCCAACATAAGATGAATCTTGAAGGATTAAAAGATAAGATCAAATATTTTTCCTTCCCTATGTAATCAACATGAAACCAATTAGAAAAATGGAAGGAATTGAGCAGGAAAGATGGATGAATCTCAATTGTAGATTCTAATTCTCGAAACCTTTTTAAGGAGGTCAAAATGCTATAATTTAGAGATAATGGAATGGTAAAAGAATTCAAGGAGATAATGCTACCAAATTTTAGAGGGGTGTAAAGAATTAGAAGAAGAAGAATAGCATCACAAAATCAAGTTGGTCAGAATAGAGTATTAGCATTTCAAATAGAGTCATATCAAATCAAGAAGGATTAGATCAAATTGGACAGAACAAGGATTTGAAATCAGAAATTGAAGATTATAAGTTGTTAGGTCAACACATTCTACTATACTTGCTAGCCATTATATTAGGAGAATGAAAATCCTATTATGATAGGTTGGTTTAACAACCATGTTGTAAATCCTTTAACAAGGTGACATTCCAAGTGAATGTTTGTAAATCCTTTAGACAAGTCACATTTAATAGTGTTTTAGAGCCTTTGATAGGGCATGCCTCTCATAGGGTAGACCATTGATGATGGTCAAACTTTGTAACCTTGACAGTTACATATTGTTGCAGTGATAAGTTGTGGCTATCATCCCCACCCCAATTTTACCTTCTCATTTTGGAGGGTTTCTGGGTAATCAAATCATTGTGTTATCTATTTTCATGCATGTCTTTACTTTCATGTAAATTAGATGTGTTGCATGCATGCGATTGATTTCAATTAAAAAGTTTTAGAGGTTAAAAGTTTACTACTTCTAATTCACCCCCCCCGAGAAGTATTCTTCCCACTTTTGAATTTTAACAATTGGTATCAGAGCCAAGTTCTCACAAGGAGAAGCCTTATAGCTTGAATAAAAGATCTAGAAATGGAAGTCTACAAACTTGGGAAGATCATAGAGAACTAGGAGATTGAGATACATCTCATTCTACATTCTCTAGAAGAAGCTAGGGAAGAATTGAGGAAATACCTAAAGAGAAGAAAAGAAATTACCATAGCTAAGAATGATGCACAGTACAAGGAGATTGACACCTCAAAAGTGTTTGCCAATGGAGATTCCAAGGAGTTTGATGTAGCAATTGTAGACCTAATGGAGAAGAATCGAGCTCAAGTAGAAGAGATCAGAACTCTCAAGATTGAACAAGAATCACAAGCCATAATGCTTTGTGAAGTGACTAAATAGAAGAAGAGAGCTATTGAAGATAAAGCTATGCTAGAAGATGACAAGAGAAATCTTGCCAATAGATTGGAGGAGAAGTCAACTAAACTTGCAATAAATTCCAACATGCAACTAGACACCCTAGGACAAATGATGAATGCCCATCATGAGCTAAATGTCAAGGACATTGAGATCTCCACATCGAAGATGCAAGATGAGCAACTACAAAATGACTTAAAAAGAGAGAAGAAAATTGCAAAAAGCTTCAAAAAACCTAATGAAGCTATCAAGTACTTTGAACAGCTACTGAAATAACCAAGATCCAACAATGACACTTCAAGACTAGGATACACTAGCACTAAAGAAGGAGAGTCATCCAAGACAAGAGAAGAAAGAAATAACAAAGGTAAGAACACAAAACCCACTTATCATTTTTGTGGTAAACATGGACATACCTCTAATGTGTGTAGGAGCAAGAACACCAATCAACATGAAAAACGTAAAAATATGGGTCACTATGACAAGTGCAATAAGCAAGGTCATCAGGCACATGACTATAGGAATAGAACCATTGGGACACCAAGATTTGAAGGTCACTACTAAAATTGCAAGAATAATTGGCACAAAGCTTTTGAATGTAGATCCAAGCCTACATGGTTGTCAAACAAGGGAAGAAGCCATGAAAATTCCTATAATTGGGACTACAACACTAAGCACAGCCATCACTATTATCAAGAGTATGGACACATCATTGAAAATTGCATAAGAACACATTTTAGTGGAAACTATAGCAAATAGTTGAGCCAAACTACATGCTTTATTTGCTTGAAGACTAGTCAGATCAGCAAGAATTGCCCAACAAGGACAAAGGCACCCAACTCTAAGTTCAACAAAGGAAAAGGAAAAGTTGATGTGGAACACATCAGAGGAGAGATGAATAGGACATGAAAAAGAAAAGATGGAAGTAGCACATCCAATGGAGGGATCACTTTACCCAAAAGGTCAAGTGGTCACGCTTCATCCAACTAAGTAGAAGAAGGTGTGTGAAACTGATATACAATGCTTTATCATACATTAGTTCCAAGACAAGTAAGTACTGAAAAGGATAGATCACCATAAATAAAGATGCAAGGTTAAAACTTAAAGTTTTCACAAGTGTTGCTAAGTAAGAAAAGTTGTCCTCACATGCCAAGTTGTCTGCCAAAGTTAGTAGGAGCTGAGTTAGTAGTAGATGTCATAAAACTTAAAGTTTTCACAAGTGTTGCTAAGTAAGAAAAGTTTTTCTCACATACCAAGTTGTCTGCCAAGTTAGTAGTTGAGTAAGGTAAACTCTAGTGTAAGTAAAGTGATTAGAAAATCAATGGAAGTCAAGTGAAACAGAATTTCTTAAGGAGCCGAGTGGACAACTGTGCAAGCACTAAGCATTAAATGCTATGAAATGAAGGGTATATGGTTGAGTTTTTTAATAATTTTTCATTATCATGATCATGGCGAAAAAGAAAGAAGAGAATAGAATGATTTCCAAGTAGAGTTTGAAGCATTTGTGAAGATTCTAACATAGATTTAGCACAACTTATTAGAATTCAAGGGATTTATACTTGTGCCAAGCTATGCAGTTACAAAATTTCTTTGTATTGGAACCCTAGTTTGAAGAAATGGCCTCTAGCTCTAGGAAACCACAAGAAAAAGAGTCATTTGACATTTAGTTAGTGATTAATGAATTTAAAGAACCAAACTTTAGACCAATCCTTGAGCTTGCATACAAAAATGACCCAGCTAGATCTTTATCCATAATTCCTCCTAAGGTTGTAATGGTTCAAGATGTTAGGAGATGCTATAACTATAAGATTTGTGATATTGGAGACATGGAAATTAGGGAGGCATATGAAAAATTGTGTGAGAATGGAATTTTGAAGGAAGAGTTCCAAATCGTTGAGAAGAAGGGCTTAACTTGTGCCCTAGATTTTCCTACTATTTTTAAAACTAAATGGATTAGAATTGTACTCAGTGGGATACATGATGGATGTTTGAGGTTAGAAGATGGGCTAGTTAAAATATCAAAAAGGATTATTCATAGTGTAATAAGGTATCCAACCCTAGAACAACCTAAAACCCTAAGGAGTGATTCCAAAGAAGCAATTGAAAAGAACAAAAGGGCTAAGTGGAACAAAAGAGGGATGACAATTGACACAATTAGAGATCTTCTTGTTGAATTTGCAATTAGAGTCATATCTCACAAATTTTACCAATCAAGCCGACTCAAAAGTGTTCCTTGTATTATAGTAGACATTGGTTACAAACTTGTCAAAAAGGATCATACTTATTGTAGACACCTAAATTTGATTACACTATTTTAGTAATCCTATTTAGTTATCTAAAAAGGCATTATTAATTAAATTTCTATTTAATTAATCCTTTGTCATCCCCTAGTTGATTAATTTAATTAATCATCTATAGGCCTAATTGATAAATCAAATAATCTATTATTTATCAATTAAATCCTATTCTTCTATCTAATTCCAAAAATCCCCATTTATTAAATAAATCTATTTGATAAATGAAATCCTCAAATTCAAAAACCCCTAACCTATCTCTAATCCTCCATTTAGCCTAATCCACCCCATCCACCCATACTAACCAAGCTTAGCCACTAACTCACCCACCCTCATTAATACCATCCACTTGCACATCTCTAACATCCCTAATCTAATCCTAAACCCAAGCCTAATCCACCCCCTAATGTTGTCACATTCCTTAAACAAGTTTAAGACTTTCCTAATCCAAACCAAAGTCTCCCCTCAAAAAAACCCAACCACTAAGTCATGAGTGCTCTTACAAAACATAAAGACTCTTACAAGCCCACTCATGACTCTTACATCCATCTTACACACTCTTCCCTCTTCCACACTCATTCCTCTTACATCCCTCTTACATACTCAACCCCACTCATCATGCCTTTAACTAACCCTTTACCCTACCCTCTCACACTCATCCTCCTTGTGACAAGTGTCACCTTCCCATTGGTGCTAAA
The DNA here is from genome assembly GCA_028749045.1 of Cupressus sempervirens. NCBI lineage: Eukaryota > Viridiplantae > Streptophyta > Pinopsida > Cupressales > Cupressaceae > Cupressus > Cupressus sempervirens. The sequence goes on along the minus strand of CM053784.1, from coordinate 677,535,091 downwards.
AAAGCACAATCCATGTGCTCTCCTTTGAGTGCATCCTAGCCCTCCTTAAGCTTTCATCCATCCTTGCATCTAAGCCCTCCATCCCTCTACCCCTTAGCCTATAAATTGAATCCCATCCCAAGCCATTTCATCAACAATCTTTGAGCTAAAGTTACCATGCTATTTTGAGAACCAAAGCCATCAATATTACCCTTATAATGCCAAATTGAGAGCTCACAAAGCTACCAATTTTCCATTACCCATCTCCATTGAAGCAACTTTTGAGCATCTTGAGCATACATCCACAGAAAAAGGACACATCTACAGAATCAAGAAAGCATGGATTGTTTTCTCTTGTGAGATTTGCACTTCTTGTTTGCTTTCTTTGTCTAAGCATATATGTGAATTTAGTTTTTGGTTTGTGAATGTTTACTTTATTTGTTAATGTTCTTTGCACACTGATTCTGGTTCTACATTTTGGCATGCCCGGTGGGACCCCACTATGGGTCATTTAATCATCTATTTTCATCTATATGTCATTTTTCTAACCATCTAATATTTGTTGTTGTTTGAGTGTGTTGTGAGGGTGTTTTGCTTATTTTTGCAGGTTAAAGAACGCACTTAGGAAGAAGAAATACCATCTAAAAAAAAAATTCACATTTTCAGCTTTTTTTGGCACAGTTTTGGCGTTTGCAACCTGTTCCTGCGAAAATTTGCGTCTGCGAAAATCGACATCTGCAAAAATTCACGTCTGCAAAAATTGACATCTGCGAAAATCCGCGTCTGCGCAAATCGACATCTGCGAAAATCTGCGTCTGCGAAAATCGACGTCTGCGAAAATCCGTGTCTGCGAAAATCGACATCTCTGCTTGTCACCTGTGTTCTGTGTTGCAAATCTGTTTTGTCCTCTTCGTATTTTGGCGTCTCTATAGTTCAGCATCTTCTTATTTTGATAGACTATCTTCTCTGCTTGCTTATGTTCCGTAGGATTTAGACCATTTTAAGCATTTTTACGCGTAGAAAAAACAACAAAAAAAGTTAAAAAATTTTTTCCCATAGTTAAGCTCTCATTTTTGAAGATTTTGGCTAACTAACTAAATTGCTTTTTTTTTGTCTCATTGCAGGTTGGAGCACATATGGAACCACTAACCATGTTTCTTGCAGGTTTTCATGTTGCTAAAAAATGAACTTGAATGTTTAACCATTTGTCTTTGAATGCATGTTGCTAAAAAAAAAAATGAACTTGAATGGTTAAACACATTTTTCATTGAATGAATGTTGCTCAGAAACACACTCTTGAATGTCATGGATTAAAATCAACTTTCTTTGGAATGCATGCTTAAAACAAAAAAATCCAATCTTGAATGCCAAGGATCAATTAACCATTACAAATCTTTTTTTCACATGCAATCTAGGTAAAGTTTGATTTTTGGACATTTAAGAAACTTTGTTAAGTTAAAATACAAATTTACAAAAATCAATTTGAGTAGTTCCTTGGACTCACCTCTTTTCTAATCACCCATCAAATATTAACCATTGGTTGCAATCTTAGTGCCATTTATGGGGATGGGTCTACTTGAAAAAGGTGTTAAATGTTCCACAATCTAACTCACTCACTTGGTCTTTGAACATTTGCTTTAACTTTATCAAAATTCTTAAATGGCCAAAACTCTAGATTAAATCGATCACACTTCAAGTTTGGGCACTAAAATTGAACAAAAACTGACGTGGAGAGCCTCTGGGCGCGCGCTTGAAATAGAATCTCACACACTTTTGTTTTGGGCTTAAAACAAACTCACACTCAATCTTGAATGCCTTAAAGAAAATTAATCGATACTTGACGTGGAGGGCCTCCAGGCGCGTGAGTTTGCTTTTGTTGACCCTAACTCTTCTTATTGTTTGCATTCTTTGATCGATTTACTTTTGTTGGCACTTCAAGTTGGAATTGAACATTGTCTCTTAAACATGAGTGCTTGCAAAGTCTAGATTAGCACACATAAGAGTCAGTTGGTAAAAGAACAAGCGTGTTTTTTAGCCCAAGGTCATCCAAGTCTTCTCTCCCCTTGTCGTCTTTTGAGGCCATCTTGGGTGCATAATATTAGGATCCAAAACCTTGTTTCTTTTTTAGGAGGCCTGCTTGGGGATTTCATCACCCCTTGGACGACCTCAACTCCAGCGTTCTGGCGGAGTATAAGAATCGGGAGGTGAATCAAAAGACACCTCTCTTGGGATCAAGATTTTGTCATTCGGGCTAAGCCTCAAGGAACTTTATACCCTTGAGAAGTGAAAGAGAAGTGGGTTACCACTCCTCTCGGCTGTGTGACATCCTTTTGGTCTCATCTACAGATTTGGGCCTCACGTACCTTGCGTATATCGAGGACTCCCTAGCTAAACCAATTGTCTGCCTTGCAGAAAACCATCTAGGATGTTAATGTGTTTGGAGTGACTGATCGAAACATTTGTAGAACATACACACTCCTTGGCGCAAGTATCACATTCTGAGAACCACAAACTTCTATCTGGGTGTTCCTATCTATTGCTTGTTTTTATTTTACTTGTTGAATGAATGTTTGCCAAACTTGGTCAATCCTAGCTTAGGGCACACTTAACGTAGTCACTGCCTATTTTGGAAGTTGAACAAGTTGAAGCAAAACAACTGAGATTTTTTCCAAAGCTAAGCAGATTCAGGAATTTATGTCAGAACAACCCAAACCCAAACAAAAGTTTCACAAGGTCAAACTCAAGCCATCTCTAGCATACCAAGAACTTTCAGCCAAGAGAAAAGAAATAACACCAAGCCCACGAATTTCCAAACTCCACAAAGCAGAGGACAAAGCTACCGGCGAAGCACTTCAAGAGGCCTGGTTAGAGCACACCATCAAATTTAGCCAACATCCAGGAGTTAATCCTGCTTATGCCTTACCAACTAGGCATGATTTCTATGATTAGACACCCTTGTTTCTCCACATCTTCTTGGATAAGCTTCACTTTAGAGTCATCTTTGTAGAAAAGCCAGCCATCTTAGGTTATCCCCTTAAGCATTATTAGCTCATCCATATCATTTAGAATCATACCATCTAGCCAGTAATCGAAATTTTGCATATCTAAGCTTTCAAAATTGTTGTCACCTTGCTAAAAGTTTGCCATTCCTAAAATCTTCCAAATCCACCAATCTCACCAAGGTTATCCCTTTGACATAGCTTTGTCTAGCGTAATCTAGCTTTTTCACTTGTTATCCCTCATCACCTTGAGCTAAAGGTTGGGATTCACAAGTGGTCAATCTCGTGTTCTTCCTAAAGGATCATCAGTCTATCCTTAAGTTGACACAATCACCACCAAGCTTACACATAGGAAAGCAGACCTTTTGTGCTTTGAAAACATATCTTTGAAGTTAGAATCCCCAACCCAATCCTCCTTAGGTTTTGTCATATAGCTTTTGCCTCAACCTAGGAAATCATTTGCATAGAAAAGCCTTCCCCCTTTTTGCATCCATCAGCATTATTGCATCTCATCCCTAGGAGCATTTTTCATGCCACCCATCACTCGCTTAGCCAAGAAGAAAGAAACAATGGAGCCCTATCATTTAGATCGAACAGCCTCACCCCCCTTGAGCACTCAGCCATCTTTCAGCCCAGAGCCAGCTATGCCATCACCTACTGACATTGAAGCTTTCATGAACCAACCAGGAAATGTAGTATTGGTAAATGCCATTATAGACAAAAACAAAGAGACAATCATGGCTAATTTTCGAAGGGACAATGTAGGAACCTTTGACTTTGGAAGACCCCCTCCATTATCAGATCCATCTCACCCATTGTTTGGGCAGCTGCCACCACCCATAGGCTCTTATGATCCAAATTATCCTCAATTTATTCCAAAATAAGAGCCTCCAGCCAATCCATATGATCCAACAGACCCAAACATACCATCATCCACCCAAGTTGAAATCTCCATGTCGCAAGCCAACCCAGCCACCACCACTCCATCCTTGGTTCATACCTCTCCACTCCAAACCCCCTTTACCCAAAACATCTCACCGTTCACCCCCTTCACTATTGTTGCTGCTCCCACACCTAGCCTTCCAAATCCACCCATCTCCCAAATTAGTGCTAGCATCTTTGGCCAACCTCAGCAATATACAACAAGGATGCCACCCATGGGGCCAAGTAATCAACCTTTCATTGCCCCCAGCTTGTTCACCATAGCCCAAAGCACAATCCCATCATTTCCATTAGGTCTCGGGAGCTCAATACCACCAGCCACAAATCCACAAGCTACTACCTTCACTCCACAAAGCTATCAAAACCCACAAGCTACTACCAATCTTCTACCAAGCTCCCAAGTGACCCCAGCTCCCACCACCACTCTACCAAGCTTCCAAATCTAGCCACAAAGCTATCAAACCCCATCAGTTCCATTCCCAAGCTTTCAATTCCCACCACCTCCACCACCAACTAATCCATTACCTCCAATTACCAACTACTTTTCAATGCCACTTCTAAGAGATAATCCACCACCCTAGCCAACCACCAATTATTTGCAGATGCCATCCCAAATGGGGGCACAACACACATATATTGGTCAAACCCCACAAGCCCTCCGATCCATTCCCCAAGCCTCACAACCATCTTATACCTTACCTCCAAAAAGCAATCCATTTACCCCATAGCCAGCTTATGTCCCTCAATCCCAACCTCAAATCCCATATCAACAACAAGCCTCGCAGCACACGCAGCAATATGCGCCACCTCCCGCTCAACAACCCGTCATCCACCATGCAGCTGCCCAAACAATGTACAATCCCTATCAGCAAATCCCTCATAACCATCCATATTCAATGGCCCCATCCAGCACATACCTACCTCAAGGCACTCCTACATTGGGGGCACCCCAACCATCACCTATCAATTCAGAGTGGGAGCAAATGAAGATAGCTCTGAAAGCCATTCAAGAAGGGAATGATCCAAAGACATTCAAGTTTGAGAATGTGTGTCCTTACCCATTTGACAGAGCCATTACCATGACACCATTTCCCAAACACTTTGAGGTACCTAAATTTGACAAATTCAGAGGAAAAGGAGACCCCATCACACATATCAAAGAATTTTACATGCATTGCCAGGACGTGGCATACAATGATGTCTTCCTCTTGAGCCTTTTTCCCAAAAGCTTGGCTAGACCAGCTCTTGAATGGTTTTATAGAATCCCCTATGGCACAATTAAAAACTTTGCTGAATTATCTGAGGCATTTGTAGCCCAATATGCCCATCTTGTCGAAATAGAGCTATCAATAGTTGATCTTGTCCACACCAAGCAAAAAGGTGGAGAAAGCCTTGCCGAATACTTGCAAAGATGGCAAACCCTCACCACCCACATATCCTGCACCTTGCCAGAACGCCATGTGGTGAAAATGTTTATTGATAATGCACATCCCAGCTTGGCTCACCACATGACCATGAACTGTTTGCAGACCTATAAGGATATCAAAGAGAAAGGAATGATCCTCGAGCAAGGACTCATCAAAGATGGTGTGGTAAAGATTTACAAAGAGGCCAACCAAAATCAATCACATTCCAATGATAAGTCTAGGTATTGGAACAAAAACAAGCATGTTGCAACAGATGGGGTTACTGACACCAGACATGTGAATATCGTTGGTCCTTCTCAAAACTAGTCTAACCCACCATATCAAACAAACAACCAACAAGCTACCTATTACCAGCAATGAAATAACCAAAGCTATCAAAACCACAATACAAGACCCAACTTTCAAGGGTCTAACAATCAAGCTAATGCCATCAATGTAGCTATAGGGCAAAATCCCAGATTCCAACCTGCACCTAGAAACTATACACCCCTTGGTGAGCCATTGGATGTTATTTTTGAGAAATTGGCTAAAGAAAACCTCATCAAATTTCCTCCTACCCAGAAAATTGATCCAAGCCAATCCAAAGCTGCATGGTACAAGGACAATGAGTATTGCAAGTTCCATAGGGTAAACGGTCACACCACCCTCAGATGCATGAAACTGAAAGACTATGTGCAAGACCTCATTGATTGGAAGGAAATCACTGTTGGTGCCCAAACCTCTCCCAATGCAGGCTTACAGATTTATCAAAATGCTTTTCCTCCACACAACAACCAAAATCTTGGAAAAGCACCTATCCAAAACAACACCAACAACTGCCAGCCAAGCCAACAGCATGGGAAGAACAATGACCACACTTCATCGTATATAGACTATGGTAGCCTTATAGGTTGTATATCTGAGAAAGAGCCTTTTGTCAATGTTATCAATATCCGAGGACCAGACAATGAGTGTGCGGTCACCACTCGAAGAGTGTGATTTAACATCGCAGGCCCACGAGTTTCATCAACACCATCAACTCCATCAAAAAGCCGGTACAATATCTTGGAACACCTTGGGAACATGCCAGCCCAAATATTCATTTTAGACCTTCTCCGCACTAGTCCTGTGTACAAAGACATCCTTGATAGTGCTCTCATAGAATCCCGTGTCCCTTCTGATATCAATGCTACTGATTTTTGTAATCTTGTTGGACACCTTTCATCCTCATGTGCCCTATCTTTCAAACCCACCGACATACCCACGGTTGAGCCAGATCACACCCTTCCGTTTCGCATAGCCATCATGGTATCCAATTTTGCCGTGAAAAGAGTAATGATAGATAATGGATCAGCCTTGAACATTTGCACCCTAAAATTCATAAAACAAGCTGGGTATACTGAGGCAGATATGATCAGTGAGGTTATCACCATCAAAGCTTATGACAACTTGGAAAGGACCACAGAAGGGACTATTTTGCTACCAATCAAGGTTGGGCCAGTCATTCAAGAGACAGTTTGCAATGTTGTTGATCTAAACCTACCATTTAACATCCTCCTCGGTCGCCCATGGATTCATGCTATGAAGGCCGTTCCATCCACCTACCATCAGTGCATCAAATTTCTGCATCAAGGCACTGAGGTAACCATCCATGCCGATCCAGAACCCTTTGCTTACTGCAATGCGGTTGAAGCTTCATATACAAACCATTGCCCTGGAATAGACATCGGCACAGCCATCGCCAGCTCATCCCACACTGGTAATGATGCAGAAACCATCCTTGCATCCACCCTATCTACTGTAAAAATCAACAACAAAGGATGTGGAGAATATAGTCTATTAGATGCATTTGCTGTCGGAGCAATCCCACTTGATCCACATACCCATGGACGGCCAACATATCATAAAGCTAAGGAGATTCCACCTCCTCGATACAAACAATTTGGCCCAACCACCTTTGTGTCCTCAAAAACCCCTCTTCATGAGGAGCTCACTCCAGATATCAACAATTGGCTACATAAGGATGCACCTCCAAGAAATCAAGCATGCCTTGATCAATTCAGCCAGAAGTATCCCCAACAACATAAGCTCATCACTGAAAAAAGGAACTATCAAGGAGGTGGACTAGGACCAGAAGAAAGGGGCATGCAATGTCCCATCGAAGCACATGATTGGGAAATAAAGTCAGGTCTTGGCTTTGGCATACCCACAACGGGGGGCACCAACGAGAATGCTCACGCTTTTTTGAACATCCACCACGACCTTGTCGAAATCGAAGACATTCCTGAGGAAGTTGAAAAGAGAGCCTACAACGATATCCCAGACCAAATCTTTCTAGGAGACTTTATTCTCTGAGAACTATCCATCCATCTCATTGACCTACCACTTGCTCATCCACAACTCATAGATTGGGACCAACCAAGTGTCATACATATTGATGAGTTCGCATCAGAGGAAGTGCTTCTAAGATTCATGGGAGCTGAAACTCCTCATAAGAAGACAAAGCTAGATTCTGCCTACATCTACAAGCTAGATCCCAAGGGGTATTTTGGAGAAAATCTCCAACCTAGTTTCGATACATCCAAAACTGGAACTAAGGTAAATTTGGGACTAGCTAAGGCAGCGAAGAGAACCCCTCAGCAAGAAAATCTAGAGCCACAAGAAGAACATGAGGATTTAGTATTGCCTCCTCAAGATAATTGACCAGAGGTGTCTTCTATTCTAATAGAGGATACTAGAGAAGTCAACATTGGTTCTTCAGAGATCCCTAGAATTGTTCACATTGCTGCATCCCTATCACAAAACCAAGCTGACCTCCTCTTTGAGGTTTTACGAGAGAACATTGGCTGATTTACATGGTCATATCAGGACATGCCAGGACTCGATCCAAAGCTTATAGTTCATCATCTTGCAGTCGATCCAAAGATCAAGCCCGTCAGACAAAAGCTTAGGAAAATTCACCCCAAGGTGGCATTACTAGTCAAAGCTGAACTAGAAAGAATGTTAGCTGCTAAGGTTATCCGACCTATCAACTACTCAGAATGGATCTCCAACATGGTCCCTGTCACTAAGCCTTCCGGTGACATCAGAATCTGTACTAATTTTAGAGATCTTAACAAAGCTTGTCCAAAGGATTATTTTCCCTTGCCCAACATAGATATGATTGTAGATCTTATAGTTGGACATGAAATCCTGTCCCTTATGGATGGATTTTCTGGGTATAATCAGATCAAGATTGCAGAAGAGGATCAGCATAAGACAACATTCACTACCCCCTGGGGAACCTTTTGCTACACCATGATGCCTTTTGGCCTAAAGAATGCTGGGGCTACCTATCAAAGAGCTATGACAGCCATTTTCCATGATCTTATCCATAGCATTTTGGAAGATTATGTGGACGATATCCTGGTCAAATCTCACACCTTCATGGATCATCTTGCTGACGTGGAAAAAGTCTTTGATAGGTGGGCCCAATATTATCTCATGCTAAATCCCAAGAAGTGTGTCTTTGGGGTCACATCTGGCAAGCTTCTAGGCTTCATAGTTTCTAAATGGGGTATAGAGATCGACCCCAAAAAGGTCAAGGCTATCTTAGACATGCCTCCTCCCCAGACACTGCGACAGCTTTGCTCTCTTCAAGGAAAACTTCAATCTGTCCGGCGCTTCATCTCCCAACATGCAGATAAGTGTACACCATTTTCACACTTGCTAAAGAAGAATGAGAACTTCAAGTGGGATCTTTTATGTCAGCGCAGCTTCAATCAGCTCAAGCAGTATCTCACCAATCCCCCTATCTTGGTTCCACCAGTTCCTGGTCGTCCCTTGATCTTGTATATATCAGCAACACCTACTGCTCTAGGGGCACTTCTAGCACAACATGATGATTATAGCAGAGAGAGAGCCATCTACTATATTAGTAGAACCCTAGTTGGTTATGAACTCAATTACACTCCTATGGAAAAAGCTTGGTTGGCAGTTGTTTTCTCAACTCAAAAGCTTCGCCACTACATGCTAAGTCATACCATCCAACTAGTCTCCAAGATTGACCCTCTCAAGTATATGCTCTCCAGAACAGCACTTACAGGCCGTTTGGCCAAATGGGTTATGCTACTAAGTGAGTTTGACATCCAGTATGTGGACAGAAAGGCAATCAAAGGGCAAGCTATAGCAGATCACCTAGCTGATGCACCTCTAGTAGATGCATATCCTTTGCTCACAGAATTTTTGGATGAGCATATCTGCCTAATTGAAGAACAGCCCCCATGGAAGCTTTATTTTGATGGCTCATACACTTCTCATGGATCAGGGGCAGGAATATTATTAGTTACACCTCAAGGAGATTACATTCCAAAAGCCTTCAAGCTACAATTCCCTAGCACCAACAATATAGCAGAATATGAAGCTCTTGTAGCAGGATTAAAGATAGCTGCAGAATGGAATATCACTGAGTTACAAGTCTTTGGTGATTCCGAACTCATCATCAAACAAGTCTTAAATGAATATCAAACCAAAGATGAAAAGCTATTACCCTACAAAGAGCTAGTTGATCAGTTGACCCAGCATTTTACAAAGCTTCAGTTTACACAAGTGCCTCGAATGCAGAACAAGGCAGCAGATGCCATGGCCACTATCGGCTCACTCTTGGAAATTCCCCAAGAAGCTACGCAGTATGAGTTTTTAGTTGAGCAGCTCCTCACACCTGCCTATGCGAATGAGGATTCAAACCGTGTTTGTATCTTGGTTGGTCCCCAATCCCCTTGGTACCATGAAATTCATGCTTACCTTAATGATGGTATCATATCCCCTCACCTCACACGTACCCAACACCAGAACCTCATCCAAAAATCATCTCGCTATGTTATCATAGCCAATACCCTATATCGTCGGGGTTATCACAATACTCTCTCTCGATGTTTAGATGAAAATGAGGCCACGATGGCATTAAAAGAAGTACATTTCAGAATTTGCGGTGCCCACACGAGTGGTATTGTCCTAGCATGAAAAATCCTTAGAGTAGGCTACTATTAGCCTACCATTGAAGAAGACTCTTGTGACTTTGTCAAAAAGTGTCTCCCATGTCAGCAGCATGCAAATCTCTTGCACGCTCCAGCACAAGATCTACAACCTATTGCACCACCTTGGCCTTTCTCTTGTTGGGGCCTTGATCTAGTTGGAACTATCACCCCTCTCTCATCTGATGGACATAAATGGATAATAACAGCTACAGACTATTTCACTAAGTGGGTGGAAGCAATCCCCCTAGTCTCAGCTACAGGAGTTCAAGTCTCCAAGTTCATCTTGTACCACATTGTTTGCCACTTCGGCATCCCATCCACCATCTTCACTGACCACGGAGGTAACTTTGAAAATCTCAACATAGAAGAATTATGCACTTCCCTCCGCATCCATCACCACTTTTCTAGCCCATATTTCCCACACGGTAACGGCTAGGCAGAGGCAACTAATAAAACCCTCCTCAAAATCCTAAAGAAAGTTGTCAATGATTCCGGCCGTGATTGGCACCTTCAAATAAATCCAGCTTTATGGGCCTATCGAACTTCCTTCCATACATCCATAGGCACAACTCCATACTCCCTAGTCTATGGTGTTGAAGCGGTATTACCTATAGAAGTTGAACTTCCCTCACTATGCATATCTTTGCGAGGGCAAATCTCAGATGAAGAATACAGAGTAGCTCGACTCACCCAGCTAGATCTCTTAGACGAGAAGAGACAACAAGCCTATGACCATCTCACAATCTATCAAACTTGTCTCAAAAGGAATTTCAACAAGAAGGTGCTCCCATGACACTTTCAGCTAGGTGACATGGTGTTCAAAGAAAATATGAAAGTCCAAGCAGATCGAGAAAAGAAAGGCAAGTTTGAACCTACATGGCTTGGTCCCTATGTGGTTACTGCCTCCTTTGGCTCCAGAGCCTATCAATTATCTACACTAGAAGGAGAACTCTTGAATGATCCCACTAACATCATTCATCTCAAGAAGTTCTATGCTTGAAGATCCTTGGTATACCCAACTTTTGAAAAATACAAGAAAAAAATAGTAAAGAGAAATAAACGTCCAATGGTGAAAACTTGGCAATTCAAGCGCCTTGGATAGGTACCTTGGTGAAAACCTGGTAATTCAAGTGCCTTGTGTGCTAAAGACTAATCCATTATCTATCACTATCCTATCCCTCATCCATCCACTCACCATCCCATAAAACACCTGCTTGTTCCCTTGGTGTTCCAATCAAATATCCAAAATCTGATGAAGCTTGTCAATACCTCCTGTACAGCTTGTAAATCTTGTACCAAAGCTTGTATTATACCTTGTAAATCTTGTACCATACCTTGTATATAACCAAATCTTTTCCAAATCTTGTACCATATTCCAGCTTGTAAATAATCTTGTATCCTAGCCGGTATCCTATCACATGCACACACAGAATCCCATTTTCCTTAAGCTTTTCACAAACCATCTACCTATCCACCTATCAACTATTATAGATACCCCATCCTTCACAAACATTTCCATCTCACAAAAAACCAAAACATGAACAAACTTGTACATTTGTAACATATCTTGGTCTGTCAGCTTGTACATCCTCTTTAGCTTAGTATCATTGTATCTATCCAGCTTTCACGTTAGTTCATCCTTGGTCAAAATCTTGCACACATCGCACACCTTGGTTAGATATTCCAATGCATCCTTTAGCTAGATCTCCTATCACCAAAGTGTTATCCTTCTTAGTTCAGCTTGCCAGATGCATCACTCATCCCGATCCATTAGCTTAGGTGCTCTCCAAAAGGTCCTTGCAGGATATAGCTTTCCTCATGTCTAATCTTGGTCCGTTAGTACCTCGTCCTACCCATCTCGTTGGCAAACAATTCTCTTTTGGATTTTCACTTTCTTTTGATTTGGGATCTTCCCTTTTGGGTCTTGAAGTATCTTTTCCAAGCAATCTCCTTGTTCCCTCCTCAAGGTTGCCATGATCTTCCATATCATGGTATGCTGCGAATGGGGCAATTAGAGCGTAAGGTCTTGATCAGGTCTTTTTCTTGTTTTCTTTTTCTTCTTGTGGGTTACCTAGTGTCGTTTCCACGCTGCTTCCTCTGGGATTCATGTGTGATACTGGGGCAATCCTTGTGTGTTTTTTTTGAGTCAGTTCGTCAGTCCTCTGGACGGTTGGTGAAAAGGCCTTGATGTTCTTGGTAACCTTGGCAATTAACCAATAGTCCTATAGCAAATCTAGTGCTCAACTACATGGTGGTACTTCTCTTTGAAGTATCCCCCCACTCAAAAAGCTTCAATGGATTCCTTTTATAGCGCTCCGCTCCTCCATCCCCCCTCCCCAATCCTGGAAAGTCTTAAGCTTACTTTAACTATTGTGCCTCTGATTTCCCTTTATCATTCTCCTATAGTGAGAGTTTGAGCTAATTTAGCCCCTTCTCTTTGCCAACCTGCGTCTTATCTCGCCTCAAATTCTTGTACTTTTCAAGAAGTCGTCGAGCCTCATTTCTCTCCCCGTCACCTTCTTGAGGGGGCATCATATAAGTCTAGTCTCTCCTCTTCTTATCCAAGACTAGGGCAACCTTGTTGCTAAAACATTTTCCTCATGTCATCTTCATTCAAACTTCTTTGAAATAGTGTTGTCTCAATACTATGTCAAAGAGGGGCAAAATGTAGACACCTAAATTTGATTACACTATTTTAGTAATCCTATTTAGTTATCTAAAAAGGCATTATTAATTAAATTTCTATTTAATTAATCCTTTGTCATCCCCTAGTTGATTAATTTAATTAATCATCTATAGGCCTAATTGATAAATCAAATAATCTATTATTTATCAATTAAATCCTATTCTTCTATCTAATTCCAAAAATCCCCATTTATTAAATAAATCTATTTGATAAATGAAATCCTCAAATTCAAAAACCCCTAACCTATCTCTAATCCTCCATTTAGCCTAATCCACCCCATCCACCCATACTAACCAAGCTTAGCCACTAACTCACCCACCCTCATTAATACCATCCACTTGCACATCTCTAACATCCCTAATCTAATCCTAAACCCAAGCCTAATCCACCCCCTAATGTTGTCACATTCCTTAAACAAGTTTAAGACTTTCCTAATCCAAACCAAAGTCTCCCCTCAAAAAAACCCAACCACTAAGTCATGAGTGCTCTTACAAAACATAAAGACTCTTACAAGCCCACTCATGACTCTTACATCCATCTTACACACTCTTCCCTCTTCCACACTCATTCCTCTTACATCCCTCTTACATACTCAACCCCACTCATCATGCCTTTAACTAACCCTTTACCCTACCCTCTCACACTCATCCTCCTTGTGACAAGTGTCACCTTCCCATTGGTGCTAAAAAAGCACAATCCATGTGCTCTCCTTTGAGTGCATCCTAGCCCTCCTTAAGCTTTCATCCATCCTTGCATCTAAGCCCTCCATCCCTCTACCCCTTAGCCTATAAATTGTCTCCCATCCCAAGCCATTTCATCAACAATCTTTGAGCTAAAGTTACCATGCTATTTTGAGAACCAAAGCCATCAATATTACCCTTATAATGCCAAATTGAGAGCTCACAAAGCTACCAATTTGCCATTACCCATCTCCATTGAAGCAACTTTTGAGCATCTTGAGCATACATCCACAGCAAAAGGACACATCTACAGAATCAAGAAAGCATGGATTGTTTTCTCTTGTGAGGTTTGCACTTCTTGTTTGCTTTCTTTGTCTAAGCATATATGTGAATTTAGTTTTTGGTTTGTGAATGTTTACTTTATTTGTTAATGTTCTTTGCACACTGATTCTGGTTCTACACTTATGATCTAGCTAAACTACAACTACAATAGATTATGGAGAATTTGAGAGCTATAAGAAGAAAAAAAGGAGCCCAAAGTAAAATTTGAGAAATTTTGATATGTACATTCTTCTATGTATAGAATGAATTCCCTTCTTTTGGAAAGGTAAGTTGGAAGGAAAATAGGTCTATAGTAGTCCAAGTGAATGAATATATAGAACAGATGGGGGCAAATTTTGAAACTATTATGACCAGCTACTTTGATAATTTTAAGAAATAAATGAAATAGAGACTAAGGATACCTATTTCATTAGTTGAGCAGCATATTAATGACATATGTTTCTTAGTGGACATAGATTACACATATATCCAAGTTGTAGTACCAAGAGTAAGATGGACGAGGCCACTTGGATATGAAATCAATATTGATGAGGCATCAACAAAAATAACAACATTGCTAGCAGAGGATATTGATAAAAATGCCCAACCCTTTGGCACTTATGATGTTGTAAGATCCAAGGTAGACATGGAATTGAAGACTGCCTCAACCCTCAAGAAAAAGGAAAAGTTGGTGAAGAAGCTTAAGGAAAAATTTGGTGAAGGCATAATAGGAGTAGAGGAGGAGGAAGAAGAAGATGAAGATGAAGAAAAAGAAGAAAAGGGCTAGGAGCCACTTGCGTTGACCCAAGGCATGGGTGAAGATGTTGAAGAAGAAGAAGGTGTTGATGAGGAGTGAACCAAGGAAGCACCTGAGGAAGAGGCAAAGAAGAGAAAGGCACACAAACAAACCTACAACTCAGCCTAGAGGAAAGAAAATAGCTAAACCTAGCCTAGCAAATCCCACCACAAGGGTAGACACAAGAGCTACAAAAAAGGTGGCTAAGGAATAGGAAAAGAAGAAGGCCATTGACTAGGAATGACCAGCCCAAAAGAAACAAAGAAGAAAGTATGTGGCACCTCCTAAATTAGATGAAGAAATAACTGAATCAGATGACAATGGCCAATTTAGAGTGGTAAGTCATGCCACTAAGTCTAATCCAGAGAATATATGTGACAATATAAGAGATAATGTAGATTTATCAGGCTTGAAAAGTATTGATTTTAATAAGATGACTAGAGAAGAACATAACATACTTGAAAAATCAGTTTACACTATGATAGCCAGGTTCAAGAATACTTCACTTGAACTAGACAATACAATGCCTAAGGATTTATATTCAATAATAGAGAATAAATGGCATTATTGTCTAAATATGGAAAAGGAAATAAGAGAGTCAACATTGGCTCATGTTATGCCTAAACTTACAAAAGGGAAAATAAGTAAGGAAAAAAAGAAGCATGAGAGAAAATTTGCACCCAAGTATAAAGCATTCAATATTTTGCAAAATAAAATTGAGGATATTGTGAAGAAGTACACTCTATTGTGGAAAGTAATCTATGGCCTCACAACTATAAAGGAAGGACAAGAAGATCCCTTTGAAGGGAGAAATAATGGAGAAGAAGAAGAGGATGAGAATGATAAGGAAGATGAAGGAGAAAAGGATAAAGTAGATGTTATAGTGGAGAAGGAGATACAAAAAGATGACATGGCAACTACTAAACAACAACAGACATATCAAAGTGTGGAAGACACACAATTGCCACCACCAAGTCCTCCACATGTAACTCCCACACCTATAGAAATAGTGATAGTTCAAGATGTTCCTGACACTTCTTGTTAAAATATAAACCTACTGACTACAGAGGACCTTGAAAAGATCCTTCACTAGACTATTCTATAATCATTATTATGTACTAATCTAGTCTTGGTGAGTGCGAAAGAACTAAAAAATGTGTGGTTTATGTCAAAAAGGAGAAGGTGAATCCACAAGAACCACCTTCACATATCCAAATAGCTACAAGTGGAAAACCCCAAGAACAAGTTGCAAAGACAAACTAGCTAGGCTTGATTCCATAGTACCAAACACAACACCTATAGAGGAGCAAGAAAAAGATCAAATAAAAGAAGGATACCTCTATTCCTACTGCACAAGAAGAAAGGTGCACCACCTTAGATCACAATAATTAATCAAGGCAGAATAGTAGAGGAGGAGACCCCAAAGGAGAAAGAACAAGAGGCAATAAAAATACTAATAAACTTGCCTACAATAGGGACCCCTACAAGAACAACACAACAACTGAGCACTAAAGTAGTACCACTTCAAGTTTTAGCACTAGGCTCGAGCTCTATCAAAGTAGCAAGGGTACTTCATTATGGAGCCCCCACTCTTGATGAAGAGATAGTCATTCCTAGGTATGACTATAAAAACATGAATATAGATTAGATAAATGAAGTGCAAGAGGCACTGGAGAAGAGAAAGAAACAAGAGATACTTAGAAATGAGTATAAACAAAGGCAAGCATTGATAGAGATAAAAGAAATCTTTTTGGATGCATTAAATTTCCAAGTACCTGATGAAACCAAGCCAATTATGGAACAATTATCCAATATAGTGGACCAAGTACAGAATGAGGACCTTGATACTAATGCAAAACTATTAGAATGGTCTGAAAAGAAGTTCCAAATAAATTTGAATGAAAAAATATCAAGTCAAATAGAACTTTCATAGGTGGAGTTGGCAAATAAGGTAGAAAAGGTGAAGATAGTACTTGAGAACATATTCTCATTATACTCCAAATTGTGTCATAAATCAATTTTCACACAAGAGACCAAATAAAGGATAATAAGCTTGGAAACAAAAATTAAGATATCAAGCATGCAACTTGTTGGGACTCAAAATTATGGCCCTGATTTTGAGTTGAGAAATCAAGCCCTATAAAAGCTTTTAAATGCACGTGTACCTAGCCATACCATTGTGTCCCATTAGGTGTTTAATGTTTCTAACACCTTTCATTTAGTGCATTTTTCTATTACATGAAATTAAATTTTTGTTCTGAGCCATTCTGTGAGATCCCATTTTGAGTGATTGCCAAATCTGCACTTTCACCTAAGTGTCAAATAGTGATAGGAGGCCTTGTTTGCAATTGAATATCTTGCACCTAGTAATGTTTAATGACTCACCACTTTGGGTGTATTTAGTGTCAATACCTAAGAACCAATGTTTCATATTTTGAGTCATTTTGAGTCCGTTTGACTAGGTTCTGAATCCCTAAAAGTTGGTTATTTAATGTTGTCATGCTGATGCAATTTATTTTGAATTCCAAGAAGCCCTGTTTGATGTGTTATACCTTTGACCTAGTTGACCAAAATGCTAAAATTCCTTTTGTATTGCATTTTAGAGGTCAAATACTTGTTACATTTCAATTTTGAGCTTATGATGACTCTATTTGATAAGTTTTCAAATGCGATTCCAAATGAAATTTTTGACTTTTTATTAGTGTCAGCAAGTGCAGATTTGTTAGTACACCTTTTCATGATGTCATAACTTGAAATCTGTGATAGGTGAGATCGAATGGATTGTACCACTATGTTTTACTTTAAAAATACTTTAAGTGTGCCAATTTTCATGTCTTGACGAATCTATTTGCATACTTTCCCAGGTCAATTCCATTTGAAAAAAATTCCTTTCTACCATTGTTTCAATCTGCAAAATTCTGAGTAGCCTACTTTGACCATTTTCCATTTCCATCTTGTTATTCATCATGAGCCCAAATCCAAAATTTATACTCTCCTCATTACAATGAACCAACACCCAAGTTTTTTTTCTGCCAAGAGTCAGTTTATCTAGTTTTCAAAGCCAAATCCGAACACAATTTGTGGTTCTCTAACATGTTTTCTTGCAAGTGATTTTAAGTAAGCAACTTTGGAGGTCCATATCTTTTGACCCAGATGTCATCATGAGACATGATTCAATGGGGTAAAAATATGTAGAACAGAGAATCAGTATGTCTAATTTTAGAGCCCGATTAGGTGTCTGGATCAGTTTTTAGAGCCAGCTACCAGGCCCTAGTGCTAGCTAAAAATGACAATTTGCAAATTAATGATAAAATTTGACAGAGAAATGATTTAATTTGTTTCTAGTGGTTTAATTTGTTTTGAATTAGTATTGGATGATGAATGGAGTAGTTTAAATGATCAGGTGTTTGAAAATAATTTTTTTTTAGCCAGACCCACTTTGGGGCCCAGCTAAATTCATCATATTTGTGATAACCAATAAAGATTTAAGATGTTTTGAAAAGAATGATCATAATGATTCTAATTATTATAAACTCTCAATATATAAAACAAGTTTTATGAGACCAAATGAGTCCATCAAAGTATACATTGATGAACTTAATTAGATATGCCCAGTAATATTAGCAATGGAAATGTTAAAAGGGACACCATGAAAGTCTACATTCTAGAAGTCATGTTAGCTAGTAGCATTTTTGAGTTCAAGCAATGTTTGAATTGGATGTTTGTCATAATTTGGAAACTCAAATTCATGGAAAGCTTACTGACTATGACAAGAAGATTATAGTTCTAGAGTGCACCCTAGTCCATCAAAGAATATTTCATGAACTCATCATGAAATATGATAATCTCAAAGGGAAAGGGAGTTAGCATTTTGAGAAAATTGGGGAGGTAGACTATACTAGAAGCTTCTAGATGAAGATTCACTGTTCTCAATTGATCATCCAAGTTGTGGAATCTAGTCACTTTGAGCATATCATCCACTCTATAATGGTACAACCAACATTTTCAATAACATCTACACTATGAGCATTTTAGAAGCTGCAAGCCAAAGAAGAATACTTCCATGCGGGATATCTTGAGTGTTATTGAATTTGCAAGGGGTTTTTCAAGTTCAACATGGGGTTCTATACGTGCAGTAATGGGGCATCCCAATCTTTTAAATTTGAAATAGGTTGCAATTAGAATTGAAGATTATGCCTATAGACAACTTTAACTAATAAAAAACATGTGCTTTTTGCAAAGATTGAGTGACTAACTTACACACTATTTAATGGTCATTGCAATCAAACAGTTGCTGACTTTTCCAAGTTCATCTGCATTAAAGGTTATTCAAAGTTTGCGTAGATAATGCATGTAGATTAAAAACACCATGGTTCCCACACTCACACAGTAGATCATGCCTCTTAAAAAGAAGCACACATATTAAATTAAGGAGCAAATCATGCATAAAAACAACCCACACTAGAGGCAGGGAAGTTTACAAGAAAAAACTGCTAGTCTAAAAAACATAACCACATGCAAGACAATAAGCCACAACCAAAGTCGAACAGGAGACCAACTCCTTGGCTACCTTCTCCAACCTTGTAAGCATGGAGATATATTCGAGAACAACAAGATGAGGAGCTCCTTGCGTCCTTACAAGAAAATCTACAAAAAGTTGAGGCTTGGCATGTAGAAGAGTAGGTAGCAAGAGAAGCTGCTAAAACTAAAAAAAAGCCACATGCAAATTAGAAGGAGTCATATTTTTAAAAAAGGCACACCCACATTAAAAGTAGAGCCCATACAAAGAAGACTCAAAGTAGGGTATAACATTGGAAGAAGACACCACCAGTTAAAATGAATTCCAATGGCGCTAATAGTAGAATAGACCTGCACATGAAGGAAAGTGACATCTCTTTTGTGAGGAAAATTAAAGCCAGAGGGTGCAAAAGAAGAAGTCAAAGAATCTTGGGAGGAGCTAGTAAAGGAGTACGTTAGAATGAGGATAGGCTTGGATAGATTTTGCCTTCTTATTGATGGAAAATGGGGTATGAAGGCTGGAAACCATGAGTTGATAAATTTTATGGAGAGATCTAAAACAAAATATCAAATTGCCTTGACAAAAACTAATTTGGTATTCCCCATAGATGTGGACTGTCATGCTATGCAAATACAAGAAGATCTAAAAATGAATAAGTTAATGGCTAAACCTATGTTGATGGCAAGCTCAAAGTCTGGAGCCAATATTCGATGTCTACAAACTGTTCTTGCCAATCTAACCCACTATGTAAGATTGTAGAAGTGGTCACAATTACATTGTAAATTATTCTCCTCATAGTCATGATGGATCGAAGTCAAAAATGAAATACTACACAGTTAACAAAAAGAAGGTATGGGTTGTATAGAGCCAGGTGGTGTCAAAAAACTTCAAACATTTTTATCCCACATGCATAATGTGGTGAAGTTTCATGTCTTTAAGTACACTTGCGCACACAAGGTAAAGTGTCTTATGACATGTTGGCTTTTGAAAGTCAAGACTATGTAGATGGACCCCATGGATGAATAGCTTGAAGTGATAGGTAGAAATTTTAAATGAACATGCAAATGGAATCGATGACCTCAGTGCAGTCAAACTTGCTGGAAAAATTGAAAAATCTGGCAAGACGCTATGTCACTACTAGAAAATGTCAAGGTTTTCTAGTAGTGACATAGCATCCTACTGGAAAACCTTGGAATTTGGCAGGACTTGTTGTGTAGCCTGCATAATGCAGTCAGTGAACTATTGAATGGAAAGTGGCATTTGGATAGTGTGTGCATCAACTAGATGATGACATGGTGATGACAAGACCAATCACAAGGTGGCATGTGGCATGAATTTCAAGGAAGGCTATGACATGGTGATTAGATTGCAATGACACACCAGATCATACCATGTGGCAGATCTGAGTGTAGTTGCTATGTCACCAAGAAAAAGTTTCTCACTGGTTAACATAGCGATATAATAGAAAGTTGACACATGGAAGCAACATGGTAGCAAGGTGGACTAGTCTGACGGTGACATGTGGCAGAGATTCCTGACATGGTACACTTCGTGAGGTGCTAAAATGGTAGAGGGTGACACATGTCACAAGGTCGCTATGTCATTGATGACATGGAAAAATGTTGACTTAGATAGCGACAGTGGCATGATGAGGTGGTGTGCTGACATGGTAGAATGTAATGAAAAATAAGATGCTAACATGTGGTGCCTAGTTGGAGGGGTCTGACAACTATGCAAGAAAAGAGCCAATCACGTGATGACATGTGGCACCTTGGTCAAACAAGGTTGACCCAAAATGGAAGATAATAGAAAAAAATGATTTTTAAATGTTATTTTTAAATATCTTCCCTAAAATCATGTGCAAGAACAATTTTTAAATAAAGTTTGAAACTTTTGTATAGTTCAAACCTTTCAAAGGTTCAAATTTTTGTAAAATGTCATGCAAAGCCATGGTTGGGAACCTAGATTTCAAATGGGCATATTAGGGGAATTTTTTTCTCAAAATAGGTGCTCCAATATATCGTTGGAGCTAGAATGATCTAAATTTTCTAAATTTGAGGTTGGTTTTTCCACAGGTGCTCGCCAGTTGGAGTTATAAGCAATTTTTTAAATTCCAGGGCTTTCTCAACAAAATGGGTAATTTTTACCATGGAGCATCCAAATTGGTTAGAAGGTAGACATGAAGACTTATTGGGGTCTAAATGTGGAAAAAATCAACTTTAAATAGTTTTCTTGCATTCTAGAGGCTATTTAACTAATTTTCACTTTTAACTTGAGTTCAATTTGGCATCAAAATCAGTTATGATTCTCATCAAGTATCTTAGATATTTCTTGCCTGTAGAGGCCAAATGATGAGGATTTGATTCACCCATTGCAGAGAGAGATTAGAGAGAGTATTTTCATTGCCAGGAGAAAGAATTTCAAGTGGACACATGTCCAATGCAGAGCAGATTTAGGAACTCCTTCCTCTATATGACTCTCATTCTTTCTCATTTTAAGGGTTCCATTTTTTGGGGAGAAAAAGTTTCATTGTTGTGATATCATTAGGGGTTTCTAATTTTTTACTGTGAGACCATTGGTTCTAGTTTTTGACATGTTTCCTTGACTGTGACACCATTCTTTTAGGATAATTCTCTTGTATGAATAGTAGTAGTGCAGATTATAGAATAAGTTCAGATCTATTAGGTGTTTTCATGTTTTAATTTCATGCATATGAACGTATTGTTTCAAGGAAATAAATACGAAGAACAACAAATGATTGAGTTTCATTTTAAATCTTGTCTCCTTTCTCAGTGAGCTGTAATGTTTTATTATCTTTGAACAAAGAGCCTAGGTCATAGTTGTAGTCCCTTAAGGTTGTATGTTATTTCATTGTTGCTTATAATTCATGGAGTTATGTAAATGCTTCAGGGAAATCAACAGGGTTGCAAGTTTATTGAAGAGGATATTAGGCAAGAATGAGATTTAGATTGAGCATAGGTGTCTATTTACAAGGTGAATGGATGGATCAGATATTTGAATAGATGAATATATCTCAGGTATCCATATGTATGTGATTGATTCATGGAATTTCCCAATAGATAAGGCACTGATCAAGTACAAGATCATTAGTTCTTACTACTACATATTAGGGTTTTTGTTGAAACTCAACATTATTAATCAAAAGCTTTTCCCCCTTTCATTTTGAAGAGCTATAATAGAATAGCATTACTCAGCTTGTGAATTTCCTAGATTTGCAATTTGCTACTATAGGTATATGTCATTTCATGAGTCATTAGGAGAAATAAGGGTTAAATCTACTTAGAAGATTCATGAATATGTTTTTTGCACTAGTACCATATTGATTGAATTTAAGGTCCACTTGCATAGGTTTCGAAGAGCCTAAAGTAGAATAAGGGTCAAGCCTTATAGTTGGCCCAGTGTCTAAAAAGATGTGTTAAGGATGGGAGTTAGCTGCCCCTAGATGTGTCTTATTCTCATCGAGGTAATTGGAAACCTATAGCATTTTCAAACACCAACAAAATGGTGACTCTGTTGGGGAGTTGCATACAGAAAAAACCAAAATCTCTGGCATGAAAAGGATTGGATATAGCATATCTATAGCAAGATGTGTTTCTTGTTTCCTTATTGAGGTTTCATGTTCCCTAGTATCTTTGTTCATTGACAGTAGTAGTTTGACTAAATTGAAGAAATTGTAGTATCAAAGTCACTTGACATTTTACCAAGTTGCTGTCAAATCACATAGTTATATTGTTTGATTAAACTTATCAATTATTTGGCATTCCACCTTTGATGTAGGAGCATCCAAAGGTATAAGGGCAATCCTATGTCACCCAAAAAAAATGTACTTAGACTTAGTTTCTATTTCATGTGTTTTCATTTTTGGATACCCATTTGGGTCAAATAAAGGTTCCAACCCTCATAGTTCCACTATCAGTGTTCTAAGATAGAGTTTTTAATCACCTTGGGATACATGTAAATGTCAAAAAAATAGAAGTATGTAATTGAGCCATCATTTTTGTGAACTAGAATGTGTAAATTGGTCAAAATATTTTCATTGTAATTTAGAGCATTCTAGAAAAAGAATCAAGTCAAAAGGCCCCACGGTTTGAAAGTTATCACAGTTTTTTGGTTTCTGGAGACATCCTAAGAATGCTTCAAAGTTAGGTTAGGGGCATTAAATGACCTTGAATAGGGCCAAAAAATGGGGACGAGCAAATCTGGTCCATAGGGCTATAGAGCTCTTTGAGAGCTTTTCAAAAATGTAAACGGTTCGTCAATCGGAGCTACGGTTCAAAAGTTATGCCTCCCAAAAGTTTGATTACCATTTTTGGATTCTTCTAATTTTGTGCCAACTTCTAATGCGACTTCTAGAGCCTTCTATTTGGTCAGTGGATGCCTACTAGCACTTTCTAGAATGTATTTCTAATCCTTAACCCTCCAGGGTCTATTTAAGAACATTTCTAGCATTGTAAAAGGCAGTTAGGAGTGGAGTTTGAGAGAAGGTACTGGGAGAAGAATTTATCTCCATATTTATGCTATTGTAAGCACATAGGGCATGTTTTGGAGTCTATTTCTCTGCACTAAGTTTACTAGCATATTTTTACAGTTAATAAAATTTTCCCTTTCCTGTTCTGTCCATTTTGTGTTTGTGTTGTGTCCCCATCAACCTTGCTGATCAGTATTTTCACATACTTGTTATAAATTTTTGATTGGCTTGTAATTTTGTGCAAGTTGATATATTATTTCTCATGAAGTGAGTGGCAACTCGAAGTCAAATATTTGAACCAATGTAATTTGAGATTCATGGTATGATTGAAAAAAAAAGTAGATGGAATGAATTTTGAAAGATTTTATCTATGTTTCTTGGCAATGGTTGAAGAAATTGTGTAGTGTTTAGTTGCAAAGAGGATATTGAATTGCAGAATAAATCTAGATCTACTATTGTTTCCAAGCATCGAAGTTATTTGCAGCCACCATAGTTCATGTACTTCTATTTTCATTAGATTTTCCTTTCATGGAAATAATATTATTCAGAGGTATTCTCCATTTGGTAATCAGCACTATAGATAGGAGAAGTTGTTTTATAAGTTTTCATATTCTTGAATTTGGATTAGAAAATAATATGGTTGAGTATGAAAATTGGTAGAGAGAGAAAATGTTGTTACAGTTTTATTACAAAATTGTTGAGGTATGTGTATAAGTTCTATGATGGAAAAAACTTTGAGAGATTAGGATTTCAGAATCCCAAAAAATTGCAACACTTGTTTGATTATGCTCCTCCTATGAGAAAAAAAATTAGAGGCTCTATTTAGTAATTTCAGCACTAGAAGAAAGAGGTAGAAGTTTTATGTTAAAATGGAATTAGATCTTAGATTTGAAATTAGTTGACCAAGATATGATGATGTGCTGGAAGAGATGATAGAAATTAAGAAAGCTCTTTACAATCAGATTGTCATATTTATAAGAAATATGGTAGGAAGTGTTGAAGGTCTAGAAGATAGTCAGATCTATCAAAGGTTTAAATCAGCAGTTATGGAGTTGCACGTGTTTTTAAGACCCAAGGAGTCTTCATGGCCTATTTCTTTCTTAGATGTCTTTATGCCTAATTTAGTTAATTTACCATCACATTTAAGGCTACAAAAGATTTTTCATGTTGATAGTCTTTTCAAGTAATTTGAGAATGATTTAAATAGCCAATGTGAATGTCATGAAATTAATAGTGAGTCTAGTGAATCCATAGATAATGACAACATTTCTTGTGATTATGAAAACCTGGATTCTAGATCTATTGAATTAGATGATTTTAGTCAGCAAGATAAAGATGGTTATGTGACTGAAAATGAATCATGTGACAGTATGCATGAGAGTGTGGGAAGTTTTAACAACATTACATATAATTCTTCTTTTGGTAAAAATGAGAATGAGACACCTAGTAAAGAGGTATTATGTAAAGAAGAGGTAATATGTTGTAGTATGGATTCTAATTTTTTAGATTTTCATATTAATGGTATTGTTGCTATAAGTTTTTTAGATTAGCCAGTTTATGATCAAAACCTAGGGAAAGATACTTGTGATGAAGTCTTGTTGAGCATTGATGAAGTTTCAGAACTCCTAGCTCATGATCCCGAAAGATATGGAAATGTTTCTGCAAATGGTCATGCTATCCCTTGTGGTATTTATTCTCATGGTGAGGTCACTTCCCCAAGGTTTGATGTTGAATTTGATATAAAATTGGAATATCTACTATCAAGTATCAATACACACGACAAATTTTCTAATAAGGAGAGTACTAATAGGGAGAAGTTTCATTTTGTTTTAGATTCATATCATGCTGATTATATTGAGATTGGTTTCTAATATAACAAAGAAGAAAAGGCTAGAAGTGATAAATCTAATTTTGAGTTTTCACAATATGCTATTATTAGTTCTTTAGATCATTCAAGAAATCATTGCAATCAAGATGAAGAAGTTTGTGTAAGTGATCTATTGAACATAGACAAGGTTTCAGCCTTGTTACAACATGAGTTTGAAAGGTATGCATTAGTGTGTGATTCAACTCTACCTTTATTAGTGTGTGCATCTCTTAAGGATGATGTATACCACTATTTTTGTTCTCCTACATATCAGCATTGTTATTCTTTTGAAGATTTTCACCTTAAGTATGAAGATTTGTTTGAAGCAGTGAAGGCCAATAGAGATGTATTTACTGCTGTCATAGCTGATGTTAAATCAGATTTATGTAATATAGATGATAATGAGAGGTTGTTGATATCTCTAGATTCTAATTTAATATTGAATGAAGAGACTCCTATGAGTAATGTTACTAATAATGTTGAGAGATTAGTTGATTTTTTATCTAATCTAGATGGAGTATATGATAGCAATATGTAGTTACATGAGATGAGTTTTGATGATTCATGTAGTGAAGTGAATACTGACAAAAGTACTCATGAATCTAAAAGTAAATCTTCTCTACAAGTTGGTGAGTTTTATGTGAATGAGTTTAATGCATTCACAAGTGTCTCTAATGATTTCTTTGATGAGAATATTGATGCCAGTAAACTTCTTGCTGATAAATTTTTTAATGAGGATTCTTTTCATATGTTTGTTGAACCTTTGCTTGAACACTATGATGATAATTTTTTAGCAAGTTTCAAATCTGATTCTGTACATGATGACATGATACATGAAGTTGATTTAGATCTATTGTACTCTTTGAAGCTAGAGGCACAAGGTGAGTTGCAAGTTTTTAGTACATGTAACTTGATCAATGGTGTAGAATATGAAGTCTTTGTGTTTCCAATCAACATGCATGAATCATTTTTGAATTTTGATTCTCAGTTTAGTTTGTGTAATCATGAGCATACTGATGTTTTGTCTCATAATGCACATGATGTCAAGGTTAATGTTTGTGTATGTATGCATTATGAGAATGGTGGTGTGAATTAAATTTTGTCAAGTGTTCTATTTCAAGATGCTAATTTGATTGGTAAAACTGATAGAAGAGATGTTTTCATTTTACCTCATGTGAATTTAGATGAAAATTAGATTTATGACAGAGCTAAAGGTTTTTGTTGAAGCTCAATGGCCTGGGGTCATCGTTTGTACATAGTAGAGGTAGTTGTTTTTGCTTTCAATAAAGCTGTTCAAGAGAAGTTTTGTTGTTAGTGGGAGGTCTAGTTCTACCAAAGATTTGAATCCTTTCCATGCCTACAAGGTACATTCATCCCCAAACAGAGCCACTGTTGGGACTCAAAATCGGAGCCCTGATTTTAAGTACCATTGAGAAATCAAGCCCTAGAAAAGCTTTTAAATGCACGTGTACCCAATTGTACCATCAAGTCCATGAGGTGTTTAATGTTTCTAACACCTTTCATTTAGTGCATTTTTGTGTTCTATGAAGTTAAAATACCATTTCAAGCCATTCTGTGAGATCCCATTTTGAGCAATTGTCAAATCTGCATTTCCAACTAAGTGTCAAATAGTGATAGGAGGCCTTGTTTGCAATTGAATATCTCACACTTAGTAATGTTTCATGACTTATCACTTTGGGAGTTTTTAGTGTCCATAATAAGAACCTATGCTTCAGATTTCAAGTCATTTCGAGTTTGTTTGACTAGGTTTTGAATCCCTTAAAGTTGGTCATTTAATGTTATCATGCTGATGCAATTTACTCTAAATTTTGGGAAGCCCTATTTGATGTGTTATAACTTTGACCCAATTGACCAAAATGACAAAATTCCATTTTCATTTTGTTTTAGAGGTTAGAGACTTGTTATGTTTCAATTTCAAGCTTATGATGACTCTGTTTGGTCAATTTTTAAATGTGATTCCAAATGAAATTTCTAACATTTTACTGTTGTCAGCAAGTGTAGATTTCTTAGTACCTCTGTTTGTGATGTCATAACATGAAATCTGTGATAGGTAAGATCAAATGGATTGTACCACTATGTTTTACTCTAAAAATACTTTAAGTTTGCCAATTTTCAAGTCTTGAAAAATCTGTTTGCATACTTTCCCAGGTCAATTCCATTTGCAAAAAATGCCTTTCTGCCATTGTTTCAATCTACAAAATTCTAAGTAGCCTACTTTGACCTTTTGCCATTTGCGTCCTATTATTCATCATGACCCCAAATCCTATATTTATATTCTCCTCATGATAGTGAACCAACACTCCATCTTTCATTCTCCCAAGTGTCAATTTACCTAGTTTTCAAAGCCAAATCTGAATATGATTTATGATTCTCTAACATGTTTTCTTGTAGGTGATTTTAAGTAAGAAACTTTGGAGGTCGATATCTTTTGAATCCAATGTCATCATGAGATGAGATTCGATGGCGTAAAAATATGCATAACAAAGAATCAATGTGTCTAATTTTAGACCCCGGTTAGGTGTTTGGATCAATTTTTAAAGCTAGTTAATAGGCCTTGTTAGCTAAAAATCACAATTTGCAAATTAATGATAAAATGTGACAAAGAAATCATTCAATTTTTTTGAATCAGTATCAGATGATGAATGGAGAATTTAAATGATCAGGTGTTCAAAAATGAAATTTTTTTAGCTGGATCCACTTTGGGGCCCAGCTAAATTCATTAGATTTGTGATAGCTAGTAAGGATTTAAGATGTTTTGAAAAGAATGATCATAATGATTCTAATTATTATAAAATCTTAATACACGAAACAAGTTTTATGAGACTGAGTGAATCCATCAAAGTATACACTTGATGAACTTAGTTGGATATGCCTAGTAATATTAGCAATGGAAAAGTTAAAAGAGACACCATGAAAGTCTACATTCTAGAAGTCATGTTAGCTAGCAACATTTTTGAGTTCAAGCAATGTTTGAATTGGATGCTTGTCATAATTTGGAAACTCAAATTCATGAAAAGCTTACTAACTATGACAACAAGATTGTAGTTCCAAAGTGTAGCCTCGTCCATCAAAGAATATTTCATGAACTCATCATGAAATATGACAATCTCAAAGGGATAGGGAGTTAGTGTTCTGAACAAATTGGGGAGGTAGACTATACTAGAAGCTTCCAAATGAAGATTCGCTATTCTCAATTAATCATCCAAGTTGTGGAATCTGGTCACTCTGAGCATATCACCCACTCTATAATGGTACAACCAACATCTCCAATAACATCTGCACTATGAGAATTTTAGAAGCCACAAGCAAAAGAAGAATACTTCCATGCAAGATATCTTGAGTGGTATTGAATTTGCAAGGGTCTTTTCAAGTTCAACATGGGGTTCTATACATGCAGTAATGGGGCATCCCAATCTTTTAAATTCAAAATAGGTTACAATTAGAATTGAAGATTATGCCTATAGGTTACTTTAGCTAATAACAAGCATGTTCTTTTTGTAAATATTAAGTGACTTAATTACACACCATTTAATGGTCATTGTAGTCAAATAGTTGCTGACTTTTCCAAGTTCATCTGCATTAAAGTTTATTGCAATTTTGTGTAGACAATGTGTGTAGATTAAAAACAACATGGCACCCACACTCACATAGCAGATCATGCCTCTTAAAAAGAAGCCCATGCATCAAATAAAGGAGAAGATAATGCATAAAAGAAACCCATGCTAGAGGCAGGGAAATTTAAAAGAAAAAACTGCCAGTCTAAAAAACATAACCACGTGCAAGACAACAAGCTGCAGCCAAAGTCAAACAGGAGACTAGCTCCTTGGCTGACTTCTCCAACCTTGGAAGCATGGATATCTATTCAAGAAAAACAAGATGAGGAGCTCCTTGCATCTATACAAGAAAATTAGGAGAAAGCTAAGGCTTGGTGTGTAGAAGAGCAGGTAGCAAGAGAAGCTATTGTAGCTTAAAAAAAGGCCACAAGCAAATTAGGAGCTATATTTTTAAAAAAGACACACCCACATTAAAAGCAGAGCCCATGCAAAGAAGACTCAAAGTAGGGGAACACGTTGGAAGAAGATACTAGTAGTTAAAATGAATTCCAATGGCGGCAATTGTAGAGGAGACTTGCACATTAAGGAAAGTGGCATCCCTTTTGGGAGGAAAATTAATGCTACAAGGTGCAAAAGAAGAAGTCAAAGAATCTATGGAGGAGTTGGTAAAGGAGTATGTTAGAATGAGGATAGGCCTAGATAGAGTTTGCCTTCTTATTGATGCAAAATGGGGTATGAAGGTTGAAAACCACAAGTTGATAAATTTGATGGAGAGATCTAAAACAAAATATCAAATCATCTTGGCAAAAACTAATTTGGTATCCCCCATAGATGTGGCCCATCATGCTATGAAAATACAAGAAGATCTAAAAATGAATGAGTTAATGGCTAAACCTATGTTGATGGCAAGCTCAAAGTCTGGAGCCAATGTTTGGTGTTTACGAACTGTTCTCCCCAATCTAACTTGCTATGTAAGATTGTAGAAGTGGTCATAATTACACTATAGATTTTTCTCCTCATAGACATGATGGATCAAAGTCAAAAATGAAATACTACATAGTTAATAGCAGGAAGACATGGGTTGCGCAGAGCCAGGTGTTGTGAAAAAACTTTAATTATTTTTATCCCACATGCATAATGTGTTGAAGTTTCATGTCTTTAAGTACACCCACGCAGACAAGCTAAAGTGTCTTATGACATGCTAGCTTTTGAAAGCCAAGACCATGTAGATGGACCCCATGGATGACCAGCTTGAAGTGATAGGTAGAAATTTTAAATGAACACACAAATGCAATTGATGACGTTAGCATAGTCAAACTAATTGGAAAAATTGAAAAATTTGAATAGGTGCTATGTGGGGCCCGCAAAGTGTAGTCAATAAACCATTGAATGACAAGTGGTAGCTAGACAATGTGTGCATCAATGAGATGATGACATGGTAATGACCATTCCAACCACAAGGTGCCACATGGTATGAATTTCATGGAAGGCTGTGACATGATGATCAGATTGCAATGATGCACCAGATCATGCCACGTGGTAGATCTAAGGGTAGTCACTATGTCACCAAGACAAAGTTTCTCACTGGTTAACATAGCGACATAGTGACACAATAGAAATTTGACAAGTGGCAGCAACATTATGACAAGGTGGACCAGTCTAATGGTGACATGTGGTGGGGGTTCCTAACATGTTATGCTTCCTGAGGTGCTAACATGGTAGAGCATGACACATGTTGCAAGGTCACTATGTCGATGATGACATGGTGAAATGTTGACTCAGGTAGTGACATAGTGACCATGATGTGGCATGATGAGGTGGGTACTAACATAGTAGAATGTAAGGACAAATCAGATGCTAACATGTGGTGCCTATTTGGAGGGGTCTGACAGTTGTGCAAGAAAAGAGCAATCATGTGATGACACATGGCACCTCGGTCAAATAAGGTTGACCCAAAATGGAAGATAAGGAAAAAAAAAGATTTTTAAATGTTATTTTTAAATATCTTCCCTAAAATCACATGTAGGTCAGATTTTTAAATAAAGTCTAAAACTTTTGTATAGTTCAAACCTTTCAAAGGCTCAAATTTTTGTAAAATGTCATGCAAAGCCATGTTTGGCAACCTGAATTTCAAATGGGCATAACATGGGAATTTTTTTCTCAAAATAGGCACTCCAATATACCACTGGAAGCAGAATGATCTGAATTTTTTGATTCTGAGGTCAATTTTTGCACAGGTGCTCACTAGTTGGAGTTATAAGTGAATTTGTAAATTATGGGGCTTTCTCATCAGAATGGGTAATTTTCACCATGGAGCATCCAAATTGGTTAGAAGGTAGATATGAAGACTTATTGGGGTCTAAATGTGGAAAATTTTGACTTTAAACAATTTTCTTGCATTCTAGAGGCTATTTAACTAATTTTCACTTTTACCTTGAGTTCAATTTGGCATCAAAATTAGTTATGATTCTCACCAAGTATCTTAGATATTTCTTGCTTGTAGAGGCCAAATGATGAGGATTTGATTCACCAGTTGCAAAGAGAGATTAGAGAGAGTCTTTTCATTGCTAGGTGAGGGAATTTCAAGTGGGCACATGTCAGATGTAGAGCAGATCTAGAAATTCCTTCCTCTATATCACTCCCATTCTTTCTCATTGTAAGGGTTCCAGTTTTTGGGAAGAAAAAGTTTCATTGCTATGATACCATTTTGGGTTCTAGTTTTACACTATGAGACCATTGGTTCTAGTTTTTGACATGTTTCCTTGATTGTGACACCTTTCTTTTAGCATAATTCTCTTGTATGAATAGCAGTAGTGCAGATTATAGAATAAGTTCAGATCTATTAGGTGTTTTCATGTTTTAATTTCATGCATACGAATGTATTGTTTCAAGGAAATAAATACGAAGAACAATAGATGATTGAGTTTCATTTTAAATCTTGTCTCCTTTCTCAGTGACCTATAATGTTTTATGATCTTTGAACAAAGAGCCTAGGTCATAGTTGTAGTCCCTTAAGGATGTATGTTGTTTCATTGTTGCTTATAATTCAAGGAGTTATGTAAATTCTTTAAGGAAATCAAAAGGGTTTCAATTTTATTGAGGAGGACATCAGGTAAGAATGAGATTTAGATTGAGCACAGATGTCTATTTACAAGGTGAATGGATAGATTAGATATCTAAATAGATGAATATATCTTAGGTATCCATATGTATGTGATTGATTCATGGAATTGTCCAATAGATAAGGCACTAATCAAGTACAGGATCATTAGTTCTTATTGCTTCATATTAGGGGTTTTGTTGAAATTCAACATTATTAATCAAATGCCTTTCCTCCTTTCATGTTGAAGAGCTATAATAGAATACCCTCACTCAACTTATGAATTTTCTAGATTTGCAATTTGCTACTATACATCTATGTCATTTCATGAGTCATTAGGAGAAATAAGGGTTAAATCTTCTTAGAAGATTTAGGAATATGTTTTTTGCACTGGTACCATAATGATTGAATCTGAGGTCCACCCACCTAGGTTTTGTAGAGCCTAAAGTAGAAGAAGAGTCAAGCCTTATAGTTGGCCCGGTGTCTAAAAAGATGTGTTAATAATGGGAGTTAGCTACCCCTAGATGTGTCTTTTCTAATCGGGGTAATTAGAAATCTATAGCATTTTCAAACACCAACACAAATACCTAAGGATCCCACTGTTGGCACTCAAAATTGTAGCCCTAATTTTGAGCACCGTTGAAGAAAATAACTCCCATAACCACTCTTTAATGCGTATGTACCTGGCTATATGTTTGAGCCCTGTGAGGTGTTTAATGTTTCTAACACCTTCCATTTAGAATATCCACTTATTTCATGAAGCTAAACTGACATTCTGAGTCATTTTGTGAAGTCCCATTTTGAGCAATTATCAAATCTGCATTTTTACTTTAGTGTCAAACAGCGACAGGAGGCCATGTTTACAACTGAATATCTCACACCTAGTAGTGTTTCATGAGTTACCAGTTTGGAAGTGTTTAGTGTCCATACTAGATAGCCTATGTTTTAGATTTTGAGTCTTTTAGAGTCCATTTGCCTAGGTTTTGAATCCCTCAAAGACGGTCATTTACTGATGTCATGCTGATATGAATTGTTCTAAATTCTGGAAGGCCCTATTTGATGAGTTATAACTTTGACCCAGTTAACCAAAATGCTAAAATTCCTTTTACATTGCATTATAGAGGTCAGAAACTTGTTATGTTTCAGGTTTTAGCTCATGATGAATCCATTTGATCAGTTTTCGAACATGATTCCAAACATAATTTTTAACCTTTTATTGGTGTCAAGTAATGCAGATTGATCACTACCCCTGTTCGAGATGTTATAACTTGAAATATGTGATAAGTGAGCCTAAATGGATTATATCACTATGTTTTCCTATAAAAATACTTCAAGTGTGCCAATTTTCAAATCTTGACAAATCCATTTGCACACTTTTCCAAGTTAATTCCATTTGCAAAAAATGTTTTTCCGCCATTGTTTCCAATCTGTAAATTTGAGTAACCCACTTTAACTGATCGCCATTTGCATCCTGTTATTTGTCATAAGCCCAAATCATAGATTTATACTCTCCTCGTGACAGTGAACAAACACCCCAGTTTTCATCTTCCCATGTGTTAGTTTGCCTAGTTCTTGAAGCCAAATCTATACACAATTTATTGTTTTTTGACATGTTTATATGCAGGTGATTCCGAAAGGTCAAATTTGATGGTCAACATCTTTTGCCCCTGAGTTTATCATAAGACGAGATCTCACAAGGTGAAATTATGTGGAACAGAGAATCAATAAGTCAAATTCTAGAGCCTGATCAGGTGTTTGGATCAATTTTTAAGTCTAATCAAAGGGCCCTCTGGCATTAAATTGGTAGTTTGCAGATAGGTGATTAAATGAGCTTTAATTAATGGTTCATTGATCGAATTTGAATCCAATCAATGTTGGATGTTCAGTAGGTTAGTTTGAGAACTCAGCTGTTTGGAAATGATTTTGTTTTTAGTCAGACCCGCTTTAGGGCCCGACTACATATGAGGCTAGGGTTAGAGGAGTTTTCAAAGGGGTAGTGTTACAATATTTTAATTCATCACAGAATTTGCAACATACATTTGGTATTTTAACTCCATCTGAAAGTGAGGGATGGTTCACACATTAGAATACAAAAGGAAGAATATAATCAAATATGTATCAAAGTTTTCATAGCTATGTAAAAAAGGAAAAGAGGCAGTGTGCTAGAAAAAGAAACAAGGCTATGAGGAACTCCAATATAAGGATAGATATGAAGGAAGCAAGAGTGCTCCAAATGAGATTAATCCTCTTCTATAAACCACCAAGATGGCTTATGCACCTTTGGTTGGACTGAATGCCATGGAGTGTGCAAAGTCTACTCTATAAGATTTTTGCAGATCATATTTTATGTTCCATAATCTGGATGTGCATGGACTCAAAAAATTGTTCAAATATCTTCCAATCCTCACATTTATTGGAAGATATGTCTATCAGTTGGATGGGTTGAATGAAGAAACTTTGCATCCATCTATGAAAAGGAGATATAGTTGTCAGGAATCTTTTAAATTTGGACAATTTTCTCCATTGATTGCCCAAGAGGTTGACCCTTTTAGGCCATTGCACTATGTCTTGGAAGTAAGAGGGTTGATGATAGAGAGGATTGATAAGGAGTTGAGAGACAATGTGCAATATTGGACTCTTGAAAGGTTTCTATGCAACTTTGTCTCAGAAAATAAAGAGGTTGCAGTTTAACATATCTAGTGTAATTGTGTATGAACATCTCTTTATGGTTATTATTTACATTAGTTGTTTGATCAAGATTTTTTAAAGAAGGATAATTATTTTAATTGCCACATAACTAATTCACCCCCCCCATCCCCAGTTATATTGGTGGAATATTGTTTCTAATAATTGGTATTAGAGCCTCAGGTCCTTGAAGAAAAACTTTAACAACTTTGGGAGATCAAGGGTGAATTTATTTAGAAAGGAAAGTCCAAGATTTGATGGCACAAACTATGATAGCTGGAAGGATAAAATGAAGACTCATCTCTTATGCATGGGTCTAGGATATTGGCTTATACCCAAGGCATCTAAAAACATTGCAGAAGAAGACAATCTTGAAAGTTGTACTGAGGAACAAATAGAAGTATTCATATGCAACATAGGGCAAGAGAAGCAATATTGTCTGCTCTACCTAAAAGTGAGTATAGCCAGGTAAAATAACTCAAAACATCTCATGAAATTTGGAAAACTTGAGAAGCTAATTATGAGGGTGACATACATGCAAAAAAATTTAGATTACAAAA
This sequence comes from Cupressus sempervirens, assembly GCA_028749045.1. NCBI lineage: Eukaryota > Viridiplantae > Streptophyta > Pinopsida > Cupressales > Cupressaceae > Cupressus > Cupressus sempervirens. The sequence continues at coordinate 677,499,472 of CM053784.1, read as the reverse complement.
TTTTTATTTCACATTCCAAGATGCTAAGATGATGGAAGATGAATCTATGAAAACCTATATTGGTAGAATATCTGAGATTGTTGCAAGAATCACATCTCTTGGTGGAAAGAAATCTGATGATGAAGTAATATGGAAGATCTTGAAAAGTATGACACCACATTTCAAGACAATAACATAGATGATTTGGGTAATGTTACCTTGTACCACTAATTTCACCAAAGAAACATTGCTTGGTAGATTGGAAGCTGAAGAATTTGAACTAAAACAATCTGGAGAGTTAACAAAAGTTAAGACAATATTTAGTGTATTTAACATTAAGACCAATCTAGTGAGGAACATAAAAGCACAAGGATACATTGCTAGCAGCAACAAGTCTATTGAGGAAAGGAGATAGGAAGGAGTGGCTCTTCTTGTGGAAAGAGTAAAAGATGGTAAGAATATCTTTAAATATTAGACATGTAATGAATATGGTCATTATGCATCTAAGTGTCCCACATATGAAGCATACAGAGGAGCTCTATGTTTAAAAGGGGCAGATCAAGTAGTAGTCTAAGAGAGCACCCATGTGAACAGTGGGAATAGTCAACATTGAAATAGGGGCAGTCCACACCTTGCATGAGATCCACGGGATAAGAAAAGCAGCAAACCCATGCATGAAGAGGAGGCTCCACATAGGTGTTTAAGGAAGGAAGTTGCCATATTAAAAAGAAGATCACAAGTTTCAATCCATAGCCATAGGAAGATTATTTTGTATTGGAGTACCTAGTGTGGAAACAATGATAGATTCATCTGTGTTCTCCTCCTCCTTGGCCAGATTTAGCAGCTACTCAAACATCGCTTGCTTTTTCCTCCTGCACAAAGATTGAGCATTTTGTTGCTAATGCAATTAAACCAAGCTTAGTCATAGAAATAAAAACAAGAATCTACTAGAGCATCATCATAATTGAATGGGACAAGAACAAGTAATTAAAGGGAATGTGTTAGGCCTAAGTTTATGCCATGGTTGATATCATGTTAAATGTTACAAGCTAGGTGCATCATAGAAGACTGGACAAGGTCATGTATACGTACTAAGTGAGCTTGACAGGAAAGATGGAACTATCCCAAGGGTGTAACAACTTGACCCAATATACTTGAAATGCACTGAAAAACAAAGAAAGCCCATAGAAATTGTCCACATGATAAAGAAAAACCCACAAAGTTCTAAAGAACTCATAGGCCAATGAATGCAGAGCAAAGCCATTGAGATAACATATATCCCACATTGCCTATGTAGGGGGATATTTTTGTCTTTAAATACAAAAGAACACTAAAGTGAAGTGTCTTAAAGACACAAGATTTTGAAAAGCCAAGACCATGCGCAGGTGGGTCCAACCCAGATAGTTAGAGGCAAACAAGGTATAATTTTGAACAAATGCACTGACATCATTGCCAAAAAAGCTAGGAAATAGAGCGCCAGAAAAGGGAAGATTTTTGATGGTAAAATAGTGAGATTTTTTGGCATGCAACATGGTGATGTACTAGAAAATCTCAAAATCTAGCTAGCAACCTATTGGGAAACTCAAAATGTGGCCTAGAAAACCTAAGAATCCATCAAGATAGTTGTGGACCTATGTGGCGATGATGTGGTGGTGTCAGCGAGTTGTTGAATGACAAGTTGTAGTTGGATAGTGTGTGCATCAAGGAGATGATGATGTGGTAAAATTTGGACCAACCACAAGGTGCCACATTGTACAAAATTTGAGGAAGGTTGTGATGTGTTGGGAAAATCTCTCAGATGCACCAGATCATCCCACATGGTAGATCTGAGGGTAGTCACTATGTCGTTAAGGCAAAGTCGCATGCTAGTTAATATAGCGACATAGTGAGTATGATGTGGCATCCAGGTGATATGTTGACATGGTGGTGAGGAGGACCAATAATATGGTGACATGTGGCATGCAACTGTATAGGCTTGAACCAATCATGTGATGACACATGGCGATGATGGTCAAACAAAGTTTGACTTGGATGAAATATGTGAGGAAATTTCAAAAGGTTTAAAAAAAATATTTTTTTAGACTTTTCCTCTAAAATCACGTGTAGTCATCAGATTTTTGAATAAAGTTTGAAACTTTAAATATAGTTCAAACTATATAAAAGGATTTAATCTTTGCAATAATGCTATGGAAACCATGAACAGAGGCCTGAAACTTCAGAGGGGAATAACTGGGGCAATTTTTATCCAAAATAGGTGCTCTAATATATCATCAAAACTAGGACGATCTAAATTTTCCATTTTTGAGGTCATTTTTTACACAGGTTCTCACTAGTTCATGCTATAAGCCAATTTGTGATTTCTAGGGCATTGTCAATAGAATGGGAGTTTTTCATCATTGATCATCAGAATTGGTTAGAAGACAGATATAAAAGCTTGTTGAGGTGTGAATATGAAGAAAACTAATTTTAAGAGGTTTTCTTAGTTTCTAAAGGTCTTATTCAATTAATTTTTCACTTTTACTTTGAGTTCACTTTGATATCAAAATTAGTTATGATTCTCATCAAGTTTTTGAGATATTTGATGCCTTTGAGAGGTAAAATTATCAACAATTTGATTCACCCATTGAAGAGAGAGATTAGAGAGATTCTTTTCATTGCTAGGAGAGGGAATTTCAAGTGGACACATGTCAGATGCAGAGAAGATTCAGAAATTCCTTCATCCTATATCATCCTCATTCATTTTTTATTGCTAGGAGAGGGAATTTCAAGTGGACAAATGTCAGATGCAGAGAAGATTTGGAAATTCCTTCATCCTATATCATCCTCATTCTTTCTCATTTTACAGGTTCAAATTTTTGGAAAGAAAAGGTTCATTGCTGTGATAGCATTAGGGGTTCCATTTTTTCACTGTGAGACCATTGGTTCTAGTTTTTGACATGTTTCGTTGACTATGACACCATTCTTTCAAAATAATTCTCTTGTATGAACAATAGTAGGAGGGCTAATACAGCAAGTCAAATCCATTAGGTGTTTTATGTTTTCATTTCATGCATATGAATGTATTATTTCAAGGAAATTAATGCAAAGAACAACAAGTTGAGTTTCATTTTAAATCTTGTCTCCTTTATTAGTGATCTTCAATGTTTTACAATATTTTAACAAAGAGCTTAGGTCATAGTTGGAGTCCCTTAAGGCTGTATGTTGTTTCATTGTTGCTTATAACTCAAGGGGTTATGTAAATGCTTTAGGGGAATCAACAGGGTTGCAAGTTTACTAATGAGAATATCAATTAAGAATGAGGTTTAGATTGAGCATAGATGTCTATTTACAAAGTAAATAAATACATTAGATATTTGAAGATATGAATATGTCTCAGGTACCCGTGTGTATGTATTTGATTCATAGAATTGCCCAATGGATTAGGCACTGATTGGTTATAGGATCAATTGTTCATGTTGCTACATATTAGGGGTTTTGATGAGTTCAAAATTATTAATCAAACATTTTTCCCTTCATGTTGAAGAGCTAAAAAGTCTAACCCTCACTCAGCTTATGAATTTCATAAATTCACATTTAGCTACTATAGATCTATTTTATTACATGAGTTATTAGGAGATATAATGGGTTTTCATCTATAGTAATTAGGTTTAGATCTGTGTTTAAATTTCACCGGTACCATACATCAGTACCTCAAGGTCCACCTGCCTAGGTCTTACAGAGCTTGAAGTGAAGAAGGGTCTAGCCTTATAGTTGGTCCGATGTCTAAAATGATGTATTGATGATGGGAGTTAGTTGCCCCTAGATGTGCCATATTCTCATTGGGGTAATTGCAAACTGGTAACATTTTCAAACACCAACAAGAAGCATTTTCAAACCATGCTTCAAACTCAAAAGGAATTAGGTGTGCTTAGAGTAGATGAGGTGAACATAATGGCCAAATTGATACAAATACAATCTGCTAGCACCCCTCACATGGAAGTTTTGTAGAAGGAACTAGCCTATGCTGAGAATGTTTTAAGGAAAGACCCCAAGCTTTCTACATTAGAAGGCCTAGTTGATCTTGTAGCTGAGACAACCATCCAGCTTAAAGCTTTGGAAATTGAACTAGACAATTGGGATGTTTCTCTAAAGATTTTTATGGAGGTAAATAAAACCTTTTTGGCTAAGTATTCAGTTAATGTATAGAACCCTTTGACATAAGTATCAAAAAATGGGGAGATTTATTATAAAAAAGAGGGAGATAAAATTTTGAGGAGATAAAACTAAGGGGCAGATAAAGAGACAAATTTTGATAAATAATAAAGCCAAAAGGATACAATAACTACAAGGAAAGATGTGTGAAAGGGGGAGAAAAGAGTAAAAATAGAGCACAAGATAGATAAGGTAAAACGATAAGCATAATCAGCATAAGACAAATTCAGCATGAGAAGTTTTGGAGACAGAAATGGCACATCAACTTAGGGGGGGATACAAATTTTGAGGTATCTTCAAAAAAATTTGAATAGTTTTGAAGTTTTGTACATATGGCGAACATGATGTATATTATACTCATAGAGATTAGATTCATAATGTTTAGTTAAGTGTTTTTGACACTCATGTCAAAGGGGGAGATTGTTGGTCTTAGATTGGTTTTGAAAAGTGAGTGTCAACACACTTAAGGAATTTCTAAGTTGATTCCAAGTCTAATATAGATGCCGAGCTATAGTATGTGTCGAGCTAGAAATTCAATAGGTGTCAAGTTATTCAGATGCCTAGCAGATAGACAGTGCTGAGAAAATTTCAAGTGTTGAGTGATAATTGATGCGGAGCCAGTATATGTGTCCAGTAAACTATAGATCCTAAGCAAGACAAAATTCCTATATGTGCTGAGCATCAGCAATCAGTAAGTGCCAAGTAACAGAGAATCAACATAAGAGTTTCTACCCTCACAAACTAAGATGTAAACCATTTTTGAGCCAACATAAGATGAATCTCAAAGGATTAAAAGATAAGATCAAATCTTTTTCTTTCCCTATGCAATCAACATGCAACCAGTCAGAAAAATGGAAGGAATTGAGCAGGAAAGATGGATGAATCTCAATTTTAGATTCATACCTAACCCTAAGTCTCAAAACCTTTTTAAGGAGGTCAAAAAACCACAATTTAGAGGGAATGGAATGGTATAAGAATGCAAGGAGAGAATGCAAGAAAAGTTTAGAGGGATGTAAAGACTTAAAAGAATAAGAACAACATTGTAGAATCGAGTTGGTCAGAATAGAGTATTAGCATTTTGAATAGAGTTATATTAGATCAAGAAGGATTAGAGTAGATTGGATAGAACAAGGATCTGAAGTCAGCAATTGAAGATTGCAATTTTTTAGGTCAACACATTCTACTATACTTTTTAGCCATTGTATTAGAAGAATGAAAATCCTATGATGATAGGTTGGTTTAACAACCATGTTGTAAATCCTTTAATAGGGTGACATTCCAAGTGAATGTTTGTAAATCCTTTAGAAAGGTCAAATTTAATAGTGTGTTAGAGCCATTAATAGGGCTGCCCTCTCATAGGGCAGACCATTGATGATGGTCAAACTTTGTAACCTTGACAAGTTACATATTGTTGCAATGATAAGTTGTGGGTGTCATCCCCACCCTAGTTTTACCTTCTCATTTTGGAGGGTTTTTGGGTGATCAAATCTTATGTTATCTATTTTCATGCATGTCTTTACTTTCATGTAAATTAGATGTGTTACATGCATGTGATTGATTTCAGTTAAAAAGTTTTAGAGGTTAAAAGTTTACTACTTCTGATTCACCCCCCTTGAAGTATTCTTCCCACTTGTGAATTTCACCAGTCATTTCTTAGTAGCTCCACTTGGTAGATCGAATATAGCATCTCTAGCCCACCACCTCACCACTGATACTTTGAGTAGTATTGTAAAAAAAAATTAATTTTTATTTAAAGAAAACAATCATGCATTTCCAGGGGCAATATCCATTTTTTTGTCGTATCTTGAGCATACAGAGGTTTTTCTTAATCCAAAAGAAGCGCCAAAAAGCTAGTTTTGAGATGGAGACAATGATGTAAGATTTTTATATTTTTGATGTAGTTTGGTTTCCTATTTGGGAAATCAAAGCTGGGTGTTTAGGTTTTCACTCTAGAGAGCATACCTTGAGCATCCCAACTCTATTTTTCAAAAATGTTATAATTTTGGATAGCTTGTTCAGTATGATTTCTAGAAATACTAGTTTGTCTTCCAAATTCTACTCCTACTTTTTCTATTATGGTTTTTTCTTTATTGCACTATGGTGGATATCTTGGTTGTTTCTATGGACATATCAGTCAAGTTTTTTATTAGTGGCAACACTTATTCAGATTTTGTATGGCTACCATGCTCATTGAACAACCTACAATGTTCTCCATGTAATTATGTAGCCACAAAATTCTACAATTTCTACTAAGTATTTTGGACTAATTCCAATGGCCACTAAGCATTCCATTGGTTACCAAGAAAATATAGTTAGTGTGAAGTGCACTAGTTCAAATCGAGTAGAATCAGGTAGTGTGAAGTCTAGCAGTTCAACTCGAGCACTTCAATGGTTATCAAGCTTTGCAATTTCTACCGAGATAGCAGTTCATGTGATGTGAAGCTAGTGTTAATTGAGCCATATGTGAAGTTAGTTTTTACCAAGTCAAGTCATGGTAAACTAGTAATTCAGATTATGACAAGTGACATAGTATCTACCGAGTCACTAGTGCAGACTGAGTTCAAGACTACTTTGAGGTGATTAGTATGGACTAAGCTTCTACTTCTACTGAGTTCATGATGATGCCAAGTAATGATAGTGGATGAAAAGTATTAGAACTTCACCAAGTCAGTCTTTAGAATCCAAGAGTCTTCATATGGGCCGACTTTGTAATATTGGTGTTAACTTGTATAATGGTTGACTTTGTTATTATGTAAATTGGATTGGTATATATGTCATGTATTGTATCATATCCAACATGTGTGAATATGTAATTCATGAACATAAGTGTGTAAGAATGCGAATGTGATCAAACATTAGATAAAGTATATATTGAAGGCCATATCTGAAAAGGAGTAGTAGAGACATATCCATCACAAAAGGTGATAGTACTTCAAGGAATCTCTATTAATAATTTACTTGTAAGTCAAAGATCTATTGTTTAATTCTAATAGGTGAATCATTCTAAATGCTTTAACAAGGTACACTTAATAGTCTTTCTCAAAATCCCTTTACTGAGTGCATACTTTATTGTGTGTTTGTAAATCCTTTAACAAGGTGGACCTACCAGTCTTAATTGCTCCTAATAGGGAAGATCATCAGAAGTGATCAATGTAAGCCTTAATAGACCAACTTTATTCTATAGTATTGAAGTTTTGTGGTTATCATCCCCACCCCAATTTTACTTTCTATTTGGAAGGTTTCTGGGTCACAAGAATTTTATGTTCAAGTGTTATGAATGTTTTATATTTTTAGTTTCTCATGCATGCAATTAGATCAGTAAATGATAATTGGTATATTGCGATAAAGTGCTAAATTCAATAAAGCTTTAGAGGTTACTAATTCACCCCTCCCTTCTTAGTAACCCAGCATAGTCTTGATTATTTCCAACAGTTTCAAATCCAAGGATCATTTTCATGGCATGAGATTTCTTCTTTTGGGATGTACTATTTGTTGTAACAGATCTTTTTCCTTTGTAATGATTGTTGATATCATTTGTATGCATTATTGCAAACACACTAAGATAAAGTGCCATATTGCATCCATATTTTTTTTTTCAATATTTTTCCCTTGTTTTTCCTTCTAATTCAAGTAGTGTCATTTAAGGACACTCATGCAGATTATTGTGTTCTTGGGATTCACCATATCTTGTACCTTATTGTACATGCACTACTCATGATTAAAGTGCCATGTGGGGTTGATGTGTTTCCTTTGTTTTCCATCTTCCTTTGTCTAGTGAGCTTCCTTTCTGAGACATTTGCCTCATGATGTCTCTAAGATCGATCACCTCAATACACACATATGTACTCTTTTGTGCATCTTGATCTTAGTTCCTTGACTTGCAGTTCTTTTTTCCCACTTTTCCAGTTTCCTATCACCTCATCCTTGTCTACATTTTTTTTTATTTTTTTTGGAGGGGAGGGGGGTTATTCTATTGTTTCTCATGCTTTTTTGGTTCGATGGAGTGGCTAGGTACCTATTTATTTTGGTGAGATGGATCATTTACCATATAGACACTTTTTCTTTTGTTCCTACTTTGGTTGGAGCCTTCTACGTTCAATTGATCACCTCTTCAGGTTTTGGTGTTTCATACCATCTATATCTTCAAGTTCAGTTGTTTTCCTTTTAGTGCCTCTTGATTTGATGCAAATTACAGTCTTCTCTACTTGGTTAGGTTCTATTTTAGTGGAGCTTCTTCATATCAAGAGTTACTTTTGATAGAGCTTTTTAGCTTCTACTTGCTTTAGTGGTTTTCTTCATGATTTCTCTTCATTCCTATTTTTTGTAACAATCCTCTAGTTGGAGGCTTCTATAGTCCTTCACTAGGTTTTTAGCTATCTCTTTTTGGAGTAGATTTTTTCCCATTGGGTTTTCTATATTTCTCCATTTCATAGAGATTTGGTTGTGATTGGGTACCTTATCAGGCCTTGTTGTCGAGACCCAAGTTTGCTTTCAACATTGCATTGTAGTTTCCTTGCTCTTTATGCATGTTTGTAGCTACATTGTCTCTCTTATTAAGGGGGGTGTTAGAGAAAAAGGTTAATTTAATTAAATTAATTAAATTTTCTTTTCTCCCTTTTTAAGATTTCACTTTATGCACCTTTTGCATTCTCTATTTAATAAGTAACTAGTAATTATTAAATAACTTTTAACTTTTAGGTTACCCTTTGTAACTTTCTAGGTTTCCCTTTCAGGTTTTGATCTCCTTTTATAATGATTGATCTTTTGTAATAATCTACATCTTTTCTTTATCTGAGAATACATTTGCATATTTTTCAAATAAAACTCTTGCCTCCTTTTGTCTTTTTCTTCTCTATGATAGGTTTTCTACATGTAGGTATTCAAGGGCTTCGTGGATTTGTTTTGCATATTGCTCAAATCCTTCATTTAAATCTCTTCAAGATTTGATCTACATATTTTTCTTGAGAGATAAAGATGCTATCATGCATTTGCTTTAATTCTATGTCTACAGAGTACTTCAAGAGACCAAAGTCTATCATCCCAAACTCACTCTTCATGGCTTCTTTGAAATCATTAATAAGAAAATTATCATTTCTAGTAAAAATTAAATCTTCTACATACAAGACAACAATCAAAATTTTACTATTAAAAGCCTTGATGGAGAGAGTGAGCTCACCATCACTTTTTCTAAAGCCATTTCTCATCAAATATGAGTCAATCCTACTATACCACATGACCATGGAGATTGTTTCAATAATACCCCAAAATTGGCACATTGCCATGCTAAACTGATTTTGGTCTATTAATCAATCTTAAGTCCTATTTTACTAGGAAATTCTAATTTCAACAATCTCTACTTGACGTAAGTGTCAAATGTAGAGAATTCCCAATCTACATTAATTACATACTCTATTTAATTCCCAAGTCTAATCGAATTAGCAAAGGTAAACCTTTTAATTAATTTAATTTAGTTATGAGTCCCAACACTTTAATTAAATTGAATTTACCCCTTTGGCTAAAATACACATTAAGGAATTAAATGTATTTTATTTAATTAAATATGTCCTCTTTCTAATTATTGAGTTTAATTATTCAATTAATTAGATTATTCATTGATGAGGTCATATTAAATTTTATTAATTCAAATGTATTCTCCAAGTTCTCTCTTCAATTCAGAATTGGAAACTCTGAGTGAACTCGAATTGGAAAAGGAATTGAATCAATTAACTCTTCATTAAACTCAAAATTAAATCAGTTGACTCCATTTGCACAAGGAATTTTCTATTCTAACTAAATCTCATTTCCAATCTTGACCGTTCATTTGATTTGATCTTGAATGTTGATTGATTCTAAAATTCTATTTAAGAAACTCTCAGTTCCTCATTTTAGAGGGGATGCACATAAAAAGTATCGAACTTATGCTAAATTGATTACTCATTTTTTGCATTCATAGTCTCATTTATTTTCACATGTTATCTCTCATATAGTTTAATAATGCATACATTTAGGATAATTTTCTCTCTTTATTTCTAGATTAACTTGCATACATTTAGATTAATCTTGCATATCACATAGCTTAAAATCCTTCATTCTAGATATCTAGTTGCTAGCTTCTTAATCTGAGAGTGCATAGAAAAATCAATCTAATTAGGAGCCAACATATCAACTTACTAGGTTATTTTAGATGAACAATCCCATGTTCATTCTGGGATGATTCTTCATATAATGATCATGTTGAAGTGTGGTTAATTTATAGGCTATAATTAGCATTCATATTTCTAGTGTCCACCATGGGGCCAAGAAATCAATTTTTTGGCCACATATGTTTATTTTGCAAAGTTTTCATGTTCTATCATTTTTGTCTATATAGTTCCTTGGTTTCTCACATGAAAAATCTAATTCTTGTGCAAAGAAACTAAAGTTTTGCTCCTTGTTCGACACTTTCTCTCATGAAAAATTGTATAATTATGTGGTTTCTCACATGGTACACAACCTTTTCTTACGCGGGATGCTGTACAAATTCACATGAAACTCGACATCAGTAAAATAAAATGAAATTTCAATATTCTATTTTTTATCATGATGATTAAATCTAACATTTGTTTCTGAAGCATTTTTATTTTTGGTTTATGATTTTCAATAGCCTAACAGTGGTGTGTAGATCGCTTGTCAAAGATACCTTACTATAAAATTATAAAAAATACTAAAATTTTTATTGGAGGACACTTAGTCAAAGATTCACATGTCAGAGAATGAATTAAAACCCACTCAAACATTGTGTCTTTTTACTGCTTTCTTACACGCATAGTTTAATAGGGCTTGTGAACTTTGTAGGGCTCTAGATAAAGGAATAGGGGAGTATGCTCTTTGCTACTTGGAAGTGATGCCAAAGAGTAAATTAGATACCTAGATGCCTTTGGAAGATGGTACCTGAGGGAGGTAAAGAAGTTAGTGGTTCTCCTATACGAGTCTTTGTTATGAAGAAATGATGACTTCCTTTTAGGAAAATCAAAATCTTGAGAAGAGACAAGTTGAGATTGATAAGCTAACATGGTGATGAACATGTTTTGTGTGTTTGGGAAAGGTGATGAGGTAGAGGAGTATGCGCTTTTCCCTTTGGGAAAATTAGAAACTTTGACCCTTAGATCTAAACCACCAGTCTGAGCCAACATTTAAGGGGCCTATCGGAGTGATCCAACCTTCGAGAATGACCCAAGTGAGCACACACCTTTCGTCGGTGATTCCAATTCACTATAATAAAGAAGCTTTGTAGACTGAAAGACTCCAAAGCCATGTTAATTTCTTCTTCTTGATTCTGATATCACATATAAAGAAGAAGCTATGTTTGTTGCACTAGGCAACATTGCCCTTAGTCTTGCTTCTCAAGTGTGTGCACTTTCAAATGCTTGTGTGGGCTTCTAGTCTCAACTTCATTCATGAAGCCACCGAGAATTAATGTGAACAAAATCCAAGTAAAAACTTGTAGATAGCTACTACCCAATTTACCTCTGAAAGGAGGCATAATCTTTATGCAAGGAGGGGGAAGAGTCTTTCTTATAGATCCTCACCATAGGCATGTACCTAGATTCTAGAAGGTGGTATACACCCTTGACCCCTTTCACAAGGGTTCTTATTGAAAATATATGTTATTGAGTCCCTTGAATACACCAAAAACATGGGCACCCTCTAGTGGGGTGACACGACTGTGTGAGGTGAACACATGCACATAAGTTGTGAGACAAAGGTTTTGCTTACTCTACCATTTTTGATTATAGGGCTAAAGAGTGTCTTTTTCAAGTCTTTAAACTATCCAAATCATCCAAAAAACAAAAAGGTCAAGATTCCCCCATCCTTCTAAGTTGCTTTGTTCTCAGTTGGATTGTTTGTGACTACTTCTTGCTTCCCATGTCTGAAAAACAACAATTTACTTGTAAACCAAAATGATGTATCCAAGATCTAAAAAAATACTGATTGTTACATATTGTGCCCCCCGCCAAATATTTGAATTTTAAATACTTGCCTGCCCAATGGTCACTTCCCAATTTAATGTTATTTTTAAACATCCCCGGAATATCAAAAAAATTAAATGATCGAACCTTATGATATTCCTGATTTCCTTGGTTTATTTCTATGGGCTCGCAACTCCCTATCGTCAGGTCTCAAAATATCCACGATCAGTGCTATCTTACTATGGGAAGTTGCATGTTGTTTTGCCATAGCGACATAGCACCTTTTGGCTGCGTGGCTGATGGGTCCTCCTTTTCCTTGTTTCTCCAGCATTGGGTTTTGCTACATCCATGGTGGGTGCTATGGCGCTATCAAAAAATCTATGTTCCTCGCCATTAGAAACATAGCGCCTAGATAGAAAATGATACTACAATGACATCAAAAGGAAGGTGGGTCCCAAGCATGCCATGTTGGATATCAGTGATGAAATTTGGCACACACAGTGGGACCTTAGGCAACATGGAAGGATGATTGTGCTTGAAATGAGGCTTTGATTCATTGCTAGCTAGGCTGTTTGTTGATGTTAGTAGTTACCTAGTCCCATGCCCCTTTCAAACACATGAAGATTTCCTCACCCTCAGATCAATCTGGATCAATGGTGGGTGCTATCTCACTATGGAAAGCTGCGAGGATATTACCCATAGTGACATAGCACCTCGGTGATGCATACCGCAGATGACATCATGGGCCCACCCTTCTCCAAAGTAATATTACGGCTCATCCTCGGTGGAAATTGTCAAGTGGTTCATAGTACAATGGTGATATTTCATTGGTCCACTCAGCCAACTTAGTGTGCAGTTGTGCATTTTTTTTTATCACCATAGATCTAAGGAAAATTGACGGTGGGAGCTATCTCACTATGAAAAACTACAAGGATATTACTCATAGAAACATAATGCCATTGTGCCATGTGTATCAGTGGGGCTAGGTCATGCCAAGGTGAAGGTGCTAGGTGGTTGCCAAGTGGTTCGTGGGCCCAGGTTTTCATGTTTCTTTTAAGGAGATAGTGCAGTAATATGGCAAGTCTTCACGGTCATCAAATTAGTCTAAATCCATGGTGGGCACTATCTCGCTATGGGAAATTTTTTGGAGAATATGAATAGTGACATAGCACCTCGATGACATGTGTCCCAGTGGGTTCGATGGAGGCAGTAATAGTTAGATGTGCTGGCAGTTAATGTGACTGTCGCAGTTGGAGTTTGAGGAATTGGCATAGTTAGTAGAGAAAGATTGGTCAACCTTAGGAAGACCTTGTGGGGTGGCAAAGTGAAAAGAGATTGTTGGTCCATGTGGCTCATTCTGGTGTCAGGGTTATGTTGACCTATTGACCATGCTAATTCGTGAACTGGGAACAAGGGATATTGAGGTTTTTTGCATTATTGGATCTTATGATTGATTCCAACCACCCTGGAGTAAATACGAAACAAAGAGGAACACTCTACCTCCCAATCCAACCTATCTACCTAGTTAGAGCATAGTTATGGCACCATTTCTATCTTTTTGAGGCCCTATTTTAGTTTAAAATCAGATTTCATGGTACCAAAAAACTATATCCAGATCAGATTTTCTTCTGGATCCCCATGATTGTTCTCTGTAGGACTTCAATGTAGTGGTTGGGGAGTAACTTCAGTTGGAGGAAATCTCAGTTATGCCGAAGCTACAAGGGAAACTTCTAAAAAACTTGAATAGGACCTTTCTCTATTTTCTCTGTTACTGCTCTGCAGATTCTCAGTGTAAATTCCCCTGTGCCTCTGAACTACATGATTTTCTATCTTATCTCCTTTAGCCATTGATATGAAAGTGCAAGAACTCTTTGCCTCTTACTGGTGTTTTGTAGAGATCTATGATCTGCATGACTGTATCTCCTTGGCCTATGAATGATAATATAAGTGAATCTCTCTTTCCTTGTGTCATTCATCTTGGTCTTCTGATCTACATGTGATTATTAGAGTAAAGCAAGTCTGAATGTGTATATCCTTAGTTTCATTCTGGTTCAATAGTGCATATATGGGAAAAGTTTGGTCTGAACACTTTATTTTGGTGCATCGCCCCCCTAGATTAGAATAGGTAGATTTTCTTTCCATGCATTCCTTCTCCCTTTTCCTTCTAAGAATAGTTAGGTGCACCCTAATAGTAAGAGGAAGCCAGCCTTCTCGGGAGACTCAACCTCTTAGTTCAAGTCCCATAACTTGGAGGTTGTTTCCATGTTTCACTAGGTTGTCCTCATGCATAGGCTTTGGACAATGGTGCAAACCTCAGTGACAACAATTTTTGGCACACCCAGTGGGACAAATTTTTCAAAAAAGTTCAAGCCTTCTAGTGTCAAAAGGGAAGATTTCAAGATCAATACCAAGGAAATAGTACTGGCTTCGGTGTTTAAGCTTTCAAGAGGCTCATTCTTCAAAGTACTTGGTGACCTTGAGCTTCAAATACATATCTGGTTTTAGACTGAAGTTGTAGTGATTCATGCCCAGAGCTGAAACAATGGCATCTTCTAGAGGTAAGTTTTAGTATCGAGAGCTTTCATTTTCAAACCCTAGAAGAAGCAAGACTAGAATATCTTTATCACTGGTTAGGAGTGCAATAGTAACAAATACACCTACAAGATCTATCTCTACTCCTCCTACTATTAGATCTCAGCCTAGATTGCCATCAATACATATCAATAGATCACTTGTCTATATGTCATTGCCTAGAGCTCATACTTTTGCCACCTTTAATGGGTGGAGCCCTCTCTTATTATCCCAAAGACATGACATACCAGCAGCTACCCTTAAACGCATACCAGAGTTTACTGGTGAAATTTCTCTCTCCCTTAGAATACATTCAAGAGGTTGCAAATGTCTGCAATATCCATAGTATTATAGAGGATGATGTTGTGGTTAGGCTCCTAGCCTCATCCTTGAAAGGAAAAGCAGTACAATGGTATAGAGTTTTAGCTCACGGTTCTATAATAGATTGAGATGGATTAGGAGCAGGATTGTGCAAACATTTTGAGGATAAAAGTAACTATTTGTCACTTTTAGAGTAGTTGACTACTATAAAAAGAGCCCCCCATGAATGTATGACTGATTTTAATTATAGATTTCAAAAGACATGGGATAGAATACCTACTTCAATGAAGCCTACCCCTGGTAATGCCTTCTTCTATTACCTTAGAGCTTTTAATAATGATATTGCCACTAAAATCCAAACTATGGGAGGAGATACCCATCCTAATGCTTATCACATAGCAATAAAATTAGAGAACATCCTAATACAAGGAGGTAAACTAGCTCCAAGGCCTCCTATGTCTTACTTCCCTAATGTTCAAAATCATCAACTAACAATGGCTCCTCTTCCAACAACTTCTACATCATAATCCCTTGTCCCAGTCCCTCAAGCTTCCAAATCTTCAAATGGGATAGATGAAATCAAAGAGATGATGCAATCTTTGATGCAGAACATGGATAGAAGAGAAAAGAACCTAGAGAAAAGATTGCAAGATTATGGGAAGAAGCTGGAGGATAACTCCTCTATGATGCAGAAAGTAAGCAACAAGGTGGTGACTTTAGAAAGAAAGAAAGCTCAAGGTAGTAAGCCTCATCAATTGCAATATCAAACTCCAAGTAGTGGTAGGCCTCCAAATCCTAATCATTGGAACAATTCTTTTGATCAGAGTAGGCAGGGTGGCCATGCTTCAACCTCAAATGGAAACCAAAGTAAGGCCATGGTCCCTCAAAACAATATGGCTCAAGATAAAGATTTTTGTCCCTCCTGTAACTACTCCTATGCCTATTGTATATGTCAACAGATTGAATCTTTTATGGCTTTGATAGTCCAAGAGCCTGCAATACAACCATCATACAAGGAGGACCAATTTAAAGATGCCTCAAATATGCAAAGACAGGGTGATTGCTCTTTTATGAATCATCAAATGGAGGAGCATTGTAATGTAAACCAAGATTCAATTGCTCATAACACTAGAAGAAGAAGAAGAGCTATGGAAGATGCTATCCCTCCTCCCAAGCAAGCCTCAACTTCAAATGCAATATCTCATGAGCAAGAAACAAATAATCAATCAAGTGCCTTTCAGCAGCAAAGGCAAAATCATGGCAGAAAAGATACAAGTAATCCTCAAGTTATTCCATCTCAACCTTATACAATTGCTTCTCCCAAAGCTTCTACTAAAGCACCTGCTATGCCATTCAGTGTGGTAGAGCAAATGAACAAGAAAAATGTGAATATCTCTATGTGGGATGCTATTGCTACTATACCCATGCAAAAGAAGTTGTTGTAGCAAGAGCTGGAAAGGATTGAACCAAAGGATTAGACACTCAACATGGAAAGTGCCACAAGCCTAGTACAACCATCAAGGGAGGTAGAAACAAGTAAAAAGGTTAGACCTCCTCCATTCTATGTTTCTCTAATTATAGGGGGCAAACTAGTCTATAATTGCATGATTGATTTAGGGGCTAGCAGTTCAGTGATGCCTAGGTGTGTTGTTGATGCTTTGGGAATGAAATATGAGCCCATTGTTAGGGATGTATTATAGTTGGATGGTAGTACTATCAAGACTATAGGGATCCTTAGGAATTTGGAGATGGCCTTACATGCATGTCCTAGTTGTACTGTAACCCAAGATATCTCTATTGCTGAGGTCAAGCCATATTTTGCCATCTGTCTGTCAAGAGACTTCAATGCCCAAATAGGTGGTTTCATATCTTCTAATTGGTCATATATGTCTTTCAAGATGAGATATGGAGCTAATGCTTCAATTAGAGTAGAGCCTCAAACCCTCCATCATACTGAATCTTACACCCCCAACCCCATCAACATAAATTGCCCTATCCTAGAGATGGATGAGAGTGACATAGTGAATAAGCCTGCCACTCCCCTAGTAGAGATACCCAATTTTTTCTTGGATGAATGGGATAATGCGTATCAATTTGACCCTATGTCAAAAACCCTTGAGATAGGTCTCAATACATATTGTATATTGGAGAAATATGCTCTAGTTCCCAATCTTGTGGAGACTAAAGAAGATATGAGTGGGATATGGAGTATGTACTTTGATGGATCAAGGAATAAAAATGGATCAGGGGCTGGTGTGATGTTAATTTCTCATGCACAAGTAAGGTACTACTTCTCCTTTAGGCTCCAATTCAGTTGCACTAATAATGTAGCCAAGTATGAATCCTTGATTCAAGGTCTCCTACTTGCTCAAAAAAGAGGAATCCAAGCCTTAAGGGTGTATGGAGATAGTGAATTGGTGGTTAATCAAGTGAGAAATCAGAATACTACCAAGAATGGTTTTCTCAAGTCTTATTAAAATAGGGTATGGGATTTTCTTGAAGGTTTCAATGCATTTAATATTCAAAGCATCCCTAGAAAGGAAAATAGATATGCTAATAGACTTGCAGTAATAGGTGCATCTTATGATGTGCCAGGGAATCTTGAGGAGGAGAAGAAGCAACAAATTAGTAGTAGTAAGGCCTACCATCCCTGATAGCAACATCCATTGGAAAGTGTTTGAATCTGATGAGAAAATTGTCAGCTTCTTGCAGAATGAAGGAAAGTTTTTAGGCAAGAACCAGTTGAGACTGTAGGATCAATATGGTGATCAGATCATTCATCTTAGTTCTAACAAATTTCCTAAGGGTCTCATTATCTTAGAAAGTGTTTTCAATCCTGATGACCAAACAAGAGGCAGAGACATGAACCTAGCTGCTGATGAAGATGATCATATTCTAGTCATGGTTGCTGATGGAAAGTCTGTGAACATGGGTAAGGTATGTTCTGAAATTGAGCAGGAGAGTTTTATTCATCTATGTCAAGAATTTAATGATATATTTGCCTGGACATATGATGATTTAAAGGGTTTTGACCCAAGGTTATTTCAGCATACTATAGATTTAGTTGATAATGTAAAATCAGTAAGACAAAAATAGAGGCCAGTGAATCCCAAGATTGAACCCCTAATGAGAAAAGAGCTATCCAAGTTGATTGAGGCCAATATAATTTTTCCCATCAAAAACTCATCATGGGTATCAAACCTTGTCCCTGTTAGGAAGAAGAATGGAGAAATTAGATTGTGTGTGGACTTTAGGGACCTTAACCAAGCTTCCCTTAAAGATCACCATCCTCTCCCTTCTATGGAGTAGATTTTGTCCAAGGTCAATGGTTCAAAGAGATTTTCATTTCTTGATGGATTTTTTGGCTATAATCAAGTGCTGGTTAAAGAGTTTGATAGGTACAAGACTGCATTTACCACTAAATGGGGTACCTATGCTTATTGTAAGATGCCATTTGGGCTAACCAATGCAAGTGCTACATTTCAGAAGGCAATGGAGATGGCCTTCAAAAGATTGATTGACAAGTTTTTGTTAGTTTACCTTGATGATATCATTATGTATTCAAAGGATGCAAAAGATCATTTTGATCATCTAAGACATGTATTCCTAAGATGCAGAGAGTTTAAGGTTTCCCTTAACGCAAGCAAGTGTGTCTTTGCTTCTAACCAAGGAAAATTATTAGGACATAGTGTATCTAAGGATGGCTTAACCATTGATCCAGAGAGAACAAAAGCAATACTTGCCCTCCCTCTTCCCAAACACAAGAAAGGGCTGCAAAGTTTCCTAGGAAGGATAAATTTTGTGAGAAGATTTATCCCTAATCTTGCTACCATGGTGAAACCTCTTACAACTATGCTAAAGAAAGGTATGGTCTTTGCATGGACCAAGGAAGGGAAGGAAGGTTTTGAAGAGATCAAGGCAACCATAGCCTCGGCCCTTACTCTCATGAATCCAAATTTTGAGAAAGATTTCATCCTTTATACCCTAGGTAGTGAGTCAAGCATTTCTTCTGTCCTAACTCAAAGAAATTCACCTAAAAGGTCAATAGGGAATTCACCACTCATGTTAGTCTATGGTAGAGAGGCAAGGCTTCCAATTTAATTGGAGTTCCCATCCCTAGAGCTAGCTCATTAGCTAGAGTTGATTGAAGATGATGCTATGATAGTAAGAATGGCAGAGCTGATGGAGCTGGAAGAGAAGAGAAGTAAAGCCATGCAGACCCTAGAGACACACCAGTAGTAGGTAAAAAAGAGTTTTGACAGGAAAGCTAGGGTCAGAATCTTCTGAGAGGGAGATTTGGTTCTGAAATGGGATGCAAATAGGGAAAAACTAGGAAGACACTCAAAGTTTGATGCATTATGGAGTGGTCCCTATCTGATTGTCAGTTGCAAGCAAGCCAATGTTTTCCAATTAAGTTAGTCTGGTGGTGAAATTTTGCCCATCCCAGTCAATGGGATCCATTTCAAGCTATGTTTTTGACAGGGGTTGAGGTTCTCTATGTAGTTAAAGTATTTTTGTTTCCTGTTAGTTCCTTTTTTTCCAAGAAGTGTATGACCACAACTATCTCTCTATGAGATAGCTAGTTTTCTCAAAGTTTTGTGGTTGTAGAAAGAAGGTTTTGTCACTGGTTCCAGTTGTAGAGATAAGGGTTTCAGGGTTTTCCTCTCAAAGGTAGGGTTAGGGTTTCATAGTGCTCAGAATCTACATGTTTTTTATGACTCTGTAGCCCAATTGATGCTTTAGGCCACTAATCTTATGCATAGCGGGCTAGCATCCCCTATGAGTCACCAAAAATGTTACATATTGTGCCCCCCACCAAATATTTGAATTTTAAATACTTGCCCACCCAATGGTCACTTCCAAGTTTAATGTTATTTTTAAACATCCTAGGAATATCAAAAAAATTAAATGATCGAACCTTATGATATTCCTTATTTCCTAGGTTTATTTCGGTGTGCTCACAAGTCCCCATCGTCGGATCTTAGAATATCCACGGTCGATGCTATCTCGCTATGGGAAGTTGCACATTATTTTTCCATAGTGACATAGTGCCTTTTGGCCATGTGGTCAGTGGGTCCTCCTTTTCCTTGTTGTTTCTCTAACACCGAGTTTTGCTAGATCCATGGTAGGCGCTATGGTGCTATCAAAAAATCTATGTTCCTCACCGTTAGCGACATAGCACCCAGATGGAAAATGATACTATGATGACATCAGAAGGAAGGTGCATCCCAAGCATGCCCCATCAGATATCAATGATGAAATTTGGCACACACGGTGGGACCTTAGGCAACATGGAAGGATGATTGTGCTTGAAATGAGGCTTTGATTTGTCGCCAGCTGGGCAGTTTGTTGATTTCAGCAATTACTTGGACCCATGCTCCTTACAAATGCATGAAGATTTCCTCACCCTCAGATCAATCTGGATCAACGGTGGGCGCTATCTCACTATGGAAAGCTACGAGGATATTACCCATAGCGACATAGTGCCTCAAAGACATGTGGCGTAGACAACATCATGGGCCCGCCCTTCTCCAAAGTAATACTTCCACTCATCCTCGATGGTAGTTGTCAGGTGGGTCATAGTGCAGTGGTGATATTTCATTGCTCCACTCAGCCAACTTGGTGTGCAGTTGTGCATTTTTGTTGATCACCATAGATCTAAGGGAAATCGATGGTGGGCGTTATTTGACTATGGAAAATTGCGAGGATATTATCCTTAGTGACATAGCACCATTGTGCCATGTGAATTGGTGGGGCTAGGTCATGCCAAGATGAAGATGCCAGGTGGTTGCCAAGTGGTTCATGGGCCCACGTTTTCAAGTTTCTTTTAAGTAGATAGCGCAGTAATATGGTGAGTCTTCATGATTTTCAGATAAATCTAAATCCATGGTCGGTGCTATCTCGCTATGGAAAATTTCTCAAAGGATATGCATATCAAATAGTGCCTCAGTGACATGTGTCCTAGTGGGTCTTGTAGAGGCAGTAATAGTTAGATGTGCTGGCAGTTAATGTGACCGTCGCAGTTGAAGTTTGAGGAATTGGCGTAATTAGTAAAGAAAGATTGGTCAACCTTGGGAAGACCTTGTGGGGTGGCAAAGTGAAAAGAGATCGTTGGTCCACATGGCTCATTTCAGTGCCAAGTTTATGTTGACCTGCTGACCATGCTAGTTCATGAACTAGGAACATGGGATACCAAGGTTTTTTGCATAATTAAATCTTATGATCAATTCCAACCACCCTAGAGTAAATACGAAACAAAGAGGAACACTCTACCTCCTGATCCAACCTATCTACCTAGTCAGAGCATAGTTATGGCATTGTTTCTATCTTTTTGAGGCCCTATTTTAGTTAAAAATCAGATTTCATGGTACCAAAAAGCTATATTCAGATCGGATTTTCTTCTGGATCACCATGATTGTTCTTTGTAGGACTTCAATGTAGTGGTTGGGGAGTAACTTTAGTTGGAGGACATCTCAGTTATGCCGGAGCTAGAAAGGAAACTTCTAAATTTTTTGAAAGGGACCTTTCTCTATTTTATCTATTACTGCTCTACAGATTCTTAGTGTAAATTCCCCTATGCCTCTAAACTACATGATTTTCTATCTTATCTCCTTCAGCCATTGATATGAAAGTGCAAGAACTCTTTGCCTCTTACTGGTGTTTTGTAGAGAGCTATGATCTACATGACTATATCTCCTTGGCCTATGAATGATAATATAAGTGAATCTCTCTTTCCTTGTGTCATTCATCTTGGTCTTTTGATCTGCATGTGATTATTAGATTAAAGAAAGTCTGAATGTGTATATCCTTAGTTTCATTCTGGTCCAATAGTGCATATATGGGTAGAGTTTGGTCTGAACATCTATTTTGGTGCATCACCTCCCTAGATTAGAATAGGTAGATTTTATTTCCATGCATTCCTTCTCCTTTTTCCTTTCTAAGAATAGTTAGGTGTGCCTTGATAGTAAGAGGAAGCCGGTCTTCTTCGAAGACTCAACCTCACAGTTCAAGTCCCATAGCTTGGAGGTTGTTTCCACGTTTCACTAGGTTGTCCTCATGCATAGGCTTTGGACAAGGGTGCAAACCTTAGTGACAATAGTGATATTTTCTTGAAACTTGTAAATATTTATAGAAAAAATTTCTTGAAGAGATTGTGTTGGAACATAGAGTCTGATCTAAAATTTTGATGCAAAAACTCCAACACAATCTCTTCCAAAAAATGTTGCTATTCATGATGGATTGTGGAAAATTGATGTCTTTAATTTAACTCATAAACATTATCAGTCCTCTATTCAAAAATTGTCAAAACCATAGAAAATCTCTTCAAGTATGATCAAAACTTGTCAGTTTGGTCCTTTTCTCTCTCATAGTTTTGTAAACTTTCATGTGAGAAAACTACCAGTTTGCATTTAATCATGATGTCCTCTGCTATTCCTCACTCTGTTGTGTGCAAATCTTCATGTGAAACATTGCCAAAACATTGATATTTTTAATCAAATTTCTACCTTTTTTGGTTAAATTGTCCTTTCCTTGCATGACTTTGTGCAGACTCTTGCATGAGAAAAAATGTCTAAAATTGTTGTTTTGAATCTTTACTTTCTTCATTGTGTTCTCTCACGTAGTTCTCTATGAATCTTTGTGTGAGCTTTTTTCCTAAATTGTCAAAATTGCTCTACCAAAGGTGTTTTCTCTTTGGTTTTCTATATTTCATTGCCTTGGACTCATTTCCTTGCATGAGTCTGTGAAAATTTGTCCAAAATAGTGAGCTATTCTGCACTTCCTTATCAAAACCTAATCTAAGTCTATTATGTGTCTAAAATGTTCGGCCATTCCTTTGTCTATAACAATGTCAAACTTTGATTTCTTGCTTAGTTGAAAACTTGTGATTTACACACAAACTAGTCTCCTTACTTGTTTGTCTTATTTTATTCTCTTGTGTTCATCATATCTCATGTCACAATAGTCACAACTCTTGGCTAATCCATCCATTTCTTAGACTATTTGTACCTATATATACAACACACTTATCTCATTTTGAGACAATATTCTAGTGTGACAATATTCTTCTGCACTCCTAGAATGGCCAATCAAGACCAAGAAAATGAAGAGCATAATAGAGGACAAGATCACTAAAGAAATGAAAGATTAAAAGAACCTTACAACTACACTAATGAGAATGAGGAAACTGAAGAGATACCTCTCGAAGATAGAAAAATGTTGTAAGGATTAAAAAATTCAGAAAGTAATGAAGATTTTTTTTAATGAAGAAAAAGAGAAATGTTTTCTCAAGCTTGCTCAAGAAGGAGCAAAACTACCTCAACCTTTTCATGTTGAAAAAATTATCACACATGAGGAAGAAACTGAAACATCCAAGTTACAACAACAACTAAAGGTCATGCAAGAAAAATTGGCCTAAATGATACATGACAAGGATAAACCACTGAAAACATACAGCTTAGATACTCCTTGTCCATTTCCTTTGGACAAGAGTTTAGACCCACCTCCATTTCCAAGAGGAGTTGAGTTGTCCAAATATGACAAATACTTCAAACTATTCAATTCCCAAGATCATTTGAGGGAATTCAGTGCTTTGTCTATGGAATTCATGCACAATCAAACATATCTCATGTATTTATTCCCACAAAGTATAGGTGGTTAGGCCATGGAATGGTTTTCAAGGTTTTCTACTACTATCAAAATGTTTGATGAGATTGCTAACCTATTTGTTGAACAATACTCACACAACATACAACATCTAGTTAACATACATGACTTGTGTAACCTCAAACAAAAATTTGGGGAATATTTGCTCGCATTCTTTTAGAGGTGGTGACAATTGTATACCAATATTCATGAAATATTCTTGAAACAAAAAAAACTTGACATCATGGATAATCTTTTTCCCGACTTTTGGTATAAAATACAACTTCAAGGTCCATGTACCTTTGAAGACATGATTACACAAGCTATCCAAATAGAGAAATTTATGGTCAAAGGGGGGGGGAAATAACCCTTCAAAAATACACTAAGCAAGGATCAAACTATAATAAGGATAAATCCAAGCATGTGAACAAGAATCGAGAGGTAGTACATGATGTAGTAGTTGATAACATTACTCCTAAAATTGTCAAAATAACTTTCAATCTCATAGAAAATCTCAATGCATTTTGAAATGTTGATGAATCTCCTCTTGATAACAAGACATTTGGAAACAAAACTAAGAACTCATCTTGGGTTACATGACAAAAATGAGAGCATAAACCTCTTGGTCAACCTCTAGATGTGGTCTAAAAAACCTTGCTGCAAAACACGATTATTTCTCCATTGGATAATTCTCATCCTTATGATCCACAACCATGACCCCCATGGTGGAATGAGAGTGCATTTTGCAAATACCATCAGAATAAGGGTTACAAAATGAACAATTGCATCAACCTACATCATAAATTTTAAGACTTAATTGACAATGGTGAAATCATTATGGATGGACACAATAGGAATTTAGACCACAAGACTTTTAATGAGCCATTTCCACATTATGAGAAAGGACAAAAATTTAAATAGAAAGCCCATAACAAGATCAACTATACATACACCAATGATGATAATATGATCAACATGGTTGAACCTATGGATTTTGAATATTGTGATGTCATCATGATTAAGGGAAAACATGCCAACATGAAACCTAAGAGGTGCTACATCTACTAAATTTGACAAAGAACATTCACAATCTTGTGCCAATACTATTACGTGTTCTCATAACAAGATAGTACTCAAAGACCCTACACCTTCTACTCTTGAGTTAGATCAACACAAAGAAAAACCCCTTACTAGTCCATCTAGCAAAGGTATGAAAATTGCAACATCTTCTATGGTTACCAACTATAGTATCCTTGTCCAATTGAAATGGACAAGTGTTCAAATAATGATCTTTGAAATACTCAAAATGTCACCTGCTCATAGAAAAATTCTTGACAAAGCCCTTAATGAGGAAAATTTACCTCAAGGTCTTGATCTTGATAGGTTTCCATCTATGATGGGTCACTTGACTTCACCTAATTACTTGTCCTTTTCTAAAGAGGATGATAATTCACCGAGTCATCCACATAACCAACCATTGCACATTGAAGTCATAATACATCAAAAGAATTTCCATTGTGTATTCATTGACAATGTTTGATGACCCTTTTTTAAAATCTTTAACCTAATATTCAACTTTAGGCATAAATTAGGAAATCATCAAATTTAAACAACCTATCATCCTTACTGCTATTAAGTTATGTGAGGAGTTGAGCATTAACATTAATTTATTGGTTTGTGTGGAAGATTTCTCCTCATGTTAGGTCATCTTCGCTTATCTTGGTTATGATCATTCTAAGATGGTAGAAGGACGGTACAGAGGGTGCATGAAACAAGATCCAAGCATATCCAACAAGTGCTCAAAATTACTTCACCTTTCCCTCCACCAACTCCCTATCTCATAATTTCATAACTTAGGTGAAGATAAGCCTTCTACACTATAATTCAAAATGCATCTTAAGTTTCTAGAATGTATATAACTATATTGTATCAGTATCCTTTGATTGCAATATTTATTAATATATTATGTGTTAACGTCTACTTGTATCCTATGTCATCACATTATATATATATATATATATATATATATATATATATATATATATATATATATATATATATATAATCTAATCATAGTAATCTATACATATATATTGTAAATGATTTAATTACATATAATACTTCCCTATTTATTGTTATGTTCATCTTAAAGTCCATGCGATAATGTTTATAATCCATAAATGAAATAGTATTAAGAAACATATGATAATCTTCTTATGCGAAATATTTAATAATTCTAATCCATATTCAGAATGACATTGGACAGTGTTAGGGATTACGTATTTCACAGTCATAAACTTGATACCATATGTAACCTTTAATGTTACTATCATATGCCACGACTAATGATTATTTAGGTATCTTTTTTAAATGTTATATATTTTCTATTGGAGTGTACAGGAGGAGACGGTGTACATGTATTCCCACTATGGGGATATTACCTTGACAACACCCATATCGTAGTGGAGATTCTCATACCACAATACTACGTACTAAAGAAATGACTTGAAGGTGATCAGATGTTCTGGTGTTGCACTTACTGACTGTGAAATATAATATAGTTATTCCCGTATTGAGTTCGATCCCTGATTTAATTGATGATCTTTTTTCTCCTTCCTTTTTCATGTCCCTTTATAGATTGTGCTTACGGCTAATAATACATGTCGGTTTGTTGCATTGGAGAGTCATGTCTATGCGATTCCCAACATTAGCTTTAGGTGTAGGTTTTCCATTAAATATTTATAAGTATAGCAAAGATTTGGATTAATGTGTTAAATTAATATGTAGTCTATATTGTTAGATTTAATTAACATATACAATTTAATATATTTTGAAGAAAGCAATTATTGTATAGGATAGAAATCAAAAGAGATAAGAATTAATTGGAAAGACATCTCATATAATAATTTCAAATACAAAATTAATTAAATAATTGTAATGTGGGAATGTTTCAAAGAAATATTTAATCAAATACATTAAATAAGAACTATATTAATTTTGGTTCATGACATATTATTATGTTCATTTATATTATTTTATATCTTATCATTCTTAATTATATTATTTTTTTGTGTGATCTTTTATTAATAATATAATATTATAATATAATAATATATCATATTATTATATATTATATTATCATGTCATTTATTTCTATCATGTCCTCATATTTTATTATATTAACACTAAATGTAATAAATTATAATATAATTTATTATTAGACTCCTTATGTTGTTCTTTATTATTATTATTATTTTAAATTTTAGGGGCAAAATAGGGAACATGACACAATGGAGCTAATTTAAACATCTACTCTACTACTTTTCTTAGGTAATTGGGCTATTCTAAAGAGTCTATTGATCCATGTCACAAAATAACCATCAAGGCATATGATGAAGTCAAGCATAAATCCATAGGTCTTATTGTGTTTCCTCTTCGAGTTAGTCCAATAGAAAGAGATGTTACTTGTTAAGTCCTTGACATTCCATTGGCATACAATATCCTATTAGGGAGACCATGGATACATGAGATGCAAACTATGCCTTCAATGTACCATCAATGTGTTAAGTTTCCCTTCCATGGCTCTGAAGTCACTATACCTGCTAATACTAGTTACACCTATAACATGTAGAAATCTATTGAAATCTTTGTACCTACTAATAGGAAATTTACAAATCATCATGATGATAAACTGAAACAAATCAAGAAGTCACTCAAGTTGAAGGAAACTAGGATGGGTGAATATCACATAGAACTTGTTCTATCTTTGACATCTAAAGTGAAGAGAGCTTTTGTATTATCACCTTAGACTAAGTTTAGTGGTACCTTTGTCAATGTTACTATGCCTCTAGAGGAGGAAGATGAAGATAGAGCCATCACTACATGGATATATAGAGAGGAAACTCTAGTGGATCTCACAAAATAGTCTTGTGAGATTACTCCTGAAAAGTATGGTCTAGGTCTTAAACTCATGAAATGCTTTGGCTACAAAGGGAATGGTCCAATTAGATGTAACAACAATGGATCGATTGATCCTATCAAAGAAATAGATAGAAGATCTTGAGATACAATAGGCCTGGGTTTTAAGATCCCCTTTCATTTAGGAATTAATTAATTTTTACTAGAATCTAAGAGTTTATCTAAACATGAGTCACAAATTGAGTTAGATAATCATGAGGATAGATCTAAGGCTGAGGATACTTATCCATACCAAATTACTTTTGATCTTGTTGAATTCTTCATAGAACCAGATGACTTTGTACGACATGTCAACACTATGTATATTGATAGTGATTCCTCTAAAAACACTATTGATTCTCCCTATATTCAACAAGAACAAGGAGAGTCAAGCCATACTATAGTAGTTCAGAAAATTTGTAAAAATCTAGATGATGAGGGAGAATGGGTCCTATTACTATTGGTGAATTCTATAGTCTTCTTCCATGTAGCACAGACTCTCAAGAGTATGAATTTGAATCTCTCTTAGAAGCAACTACAAAAAAGGATATAGATCAAGTTCATGTTTATGAAAATCAACTCAAAGTAGGTGAGCCATCTAGGGTTAGGCCAGATGAGTCTCATCCTACTAGTGTCAATGAGTCTTCAATTAATGTCATTAGAACTCAAAGGCATTCAAACACACCTATGGACAAAGCCACTCTAGGTCTCAAATTACTTGTCCAACCATTTGGTGATTATATTGTGAACACTATCAAACCCTCCACATCTATCTCACTTACTTATCCCAAGCTCGTTGATTAGAATTCCAATAAATCTAATGAAGTCCCTATATTCTAGAATGACTATGCTCTTGCCTCCTATCTAAATGTTGTCAAACCTGCAACATCCTCCGCCAATGAACAAAGTGTCAACATGACTAAAGGTAATATAAAATATTTTGGTCACACAATAAAAAGAAAAAGAAAAAGAAGGTCCAATGATGAAAGCCATATTGGGGCACTATCAAAACCTAAAATAGTAAAAATAAAAGATGTATCCAATGGTGAAAACCTCTCTGAGGTGCCTAAGGATGAGATATTTGATGCACTTACTAGTCATTTTTAGGAGAGATCATCAGTGTTGATAGAGCCAACACAACCGATCAATATGGAAATAGGTGAACAACCTAACATGATATACCATGCATAGTATTTAGCTACAAAAGATACAGAGGAATTTATTACCTTCTTTCAAGAGAAAAGGATTAATTTTGCATGGACACAATTATACATGCCAAGATTGGATCCTAATCGCATAATGCATCATTTATCTATTGCACTTGGAGTAAAACTAGTCAAATAGAAGCTCAAGAAAATGAATCCTCATGTTGCATTACTTGCTAAAGTTGAATTGAAAAATCTTCTAAAAGCTGGTTTCATCTGTGCTATCAACTATGCTAAATGGATATCAAACATTGTTCCAATCTCCATACATGACAAGTTTATCTGAGTTTGTATGGATTTCTGAGATCTGAATTTAGCATTTTTGAAGGATTATTTTATACTTCTCAACATTTATATGATAGAAGGATATGAAATATACTCATTGATGGATGGTTTTCTTGGTTATAATTAGATTAAAATTGCACTGAAAGACCAAGAAAAGACTACTTTCACTTGCGTGTGGGGAACCTTCCACTGGAATGTGATGCCATTTGGTCTAAAAAATGCTAGTGCCACATATTAAAGGGTGGTTACAATAATCTTCCATGATATGATGCATAAGAGGATAGAGGACTATGTCGATGACACCTTGGTTAAGAGTACACAATGTAACACTCACCTTCAAGATTTGGCACCCATTATGGATCGTATGGAGACGTTTAGTCTAAGAATCATGTTGACAATTGGCTAATGGAGATATGTAATTATTGTCATTTATGACAACACATAATGTACATGCTCACACAAAACCTTAGAAATAAAGATACTTAGCTTTTGGTACTCAAAAAATTGTCTAAGTATGAATTTGGTATACAAAAGTGTATTGTTTTGTTAATAACTTGTTGTTGATGTCATATTATGAGTAGTGAATTTAGATGGATATTGTATACATGTTGATGATGATGTGTATAACCTTGAAAGTTAGTAAAAACTATACAGAACAAAGATATTCATGTTTTAATGAAATAGGACAATGAAATTCAAGGAAATCATTATTTTGTTTACAAAATAATTACTTGCCCAATTAGGGCCGACATCCTAGATGTTTACTCTAAGTTGGAAAAGTGTATTATGGTCTTAGCTGACCTATAGAAAATTTGTATATAGGCATGGTAGCTATGCAAAGGATATCTTTCAAATTCAATTGTGCTATTGTGTTATCTTGAAGAAGTTATGTTGAGAAATTATGTGTGAACTTTTGTGAAAGTGATATATGTGAAGTTTTATATAAGCTATTTTTTGAGATTGAGCTAAAGATTAGAGAACAATTATGAAAAGTTACATTAATTATATTCCAAAAGTTTGATTACTTGTTTTGATTAATTGGAAATGCATGTTTGAGCAGTGGGCCCATCATGCATCTACTATACTATAACTCCTAACAGGGCTAGCACAACTCCTAATAGGGTTGGAATCTCCTAGCAGAGATTCAAAGACTCCTAATACTGACTCCTTATACTAAATTTTCTCATTAACTCCTAACAAGGTCCATCCTCTAACAAGGAACTTATATATCAATATATTATCTAGTGGGTATCATCCCCACCAAGGCTTTCCCTTGGCCAAGGTTTCCCTAGTTTAAAAAAATGGTGTTATGAGTTATCTCTATGCATGGTTACTATTATTGTTTAGCATTACTTTATTACTTTGTTATGTATGGTTTAAAGTAAGAAATAATATCCAGTTGGCGACTAAAGTTTATAGATTACTAATTCATCTCCCTCTAAGTAATCCCTATTTTTAACAATCAATGTCAGAACATAGTTACTTTGAAGAGGCTTAACAACTTGAGCAAGATCCCTATGGATATGGAATAGTTGATGAAGAGCCTTGAAGAGGAACTTGAACAAATTGATCTCCTTACTAAAGAAACGGATAAGCTAAAAGAAAAATATGAAGACTCCAAAGTATACATTGGAAAATTGAAGGAAAAGATTGAACATCTCAAATCCAAGCTTGAATCTATTGAATCAAGAACTAGTGATGATGATTATTCAAAACTATAGACAAAGTAAAATAATTTTTAGCATGAATTGAAGATTACTAATTTGAAGTTGACTTTGAGAAATGATCTTGGAAAAGTTGAGTCTAATTTGAAGACTGAAAATGCAAATCTAAGAGCAAGTCGAGAAAAGAAGACATTTGAAATTGAAACATTGAAAGAATTTTATGAAGAACTTCCTAAATACAATAATATTATGAAAGGTGAATTAACTCAGTAGAAGTAGCAACTTGAGAAGTTTTATTCTAGCAAAGAAAAGCTTGATGATTCAATGTTAATATAGAGACCTACTTATGATAAGATTAGTTGTGGCTATCTATTTAACATGACTACAAAGAACCCTGAGATTAAATTAGATCCAAAAGAAAAATATAAAACTAATGAAAAAATTGAATCCAGTCAATATTCTGATAATCCCAAAGAAGTTTGTTAAGACAAGGAAGTTGAAATTTTGGATGAACTAAAGCAAGTGGAATCTCCTAAGGAAACTAGGTATGAATTTAGAGGTAAGTTTTTTTTCATGTAATGAAATAGGTCATATTGATGTAGGAGAATTCAGTGGTGTAAGGGAAATCCTATATCACCCAAAAATATGCTTAGTTTTAGTTTCTATTTAATGTGTTTTCATTTTTGGATACCCATTCAGGTCAAATAAAGATTCCAACTCTCATAGTTCTCCTATTGGTTTTCTGGGTTACAGTTTTTTAGCACCTTAGGATACATGCTAATTCAAAAAATATGTTATTTTGTAATTGAGCCATAATTATAATGAGTTAGAGGGTTTAAGTTTGAGGGATGATTATACTTGTAATTAAAAGAAATCTAGAAAAAGAATTAGGTCAAAAGGATTTAGGGTTCAAAAGTTATTATAGTTTTAAGTTTCCTTGAGACCTCCTAAGAGCACTTCAAAGTTAGATTTGAGGAAGTAAATGGTCTTATAGAGGCCTAAAAAATGGGGGATGAGAAAATATAGTCTATAGGGCTATAGAGCTCTTGGATAACTTTTTGGAAATGTAAACGGTTCATCAATTAAAGTCTCAGATCAAAAGTTATGCCTCTTGGAAGTTAGACTACCATTTCTAGATTCTTTTAATTTTACATTGACTTTAGATGTGTTTTCTAGAACCTTCTATTTTTTTGGTGGATGCCAAATGAAACATTCTAAAATGTATTCCTAACCCTTAACCTAAATTAGTTTATGTAAGGACCTTTCTAGCATTGTAGAGACAACTTTTTTGGTGGAGTTTGGGAGAAGGTACTGTAAGAAGGGTTTTCTCCAGCATTTGATAACATTGTAAGCCTATAGGGAATGTTGTGGAGTCTTTTTTTTTTGTAATAAATGTAATAGCATATCATTTTTTATAATAATATTCCCTCTTTCCTATTGTGTTCATTTTGTCTTGGATTGTTCCCTCATCAAGTGGTATTAGAGTAGGTTTTCCTAAGTGTGTAGACAGAGCACCAACTATGAGGTAGTTTGCACCAAGGTTGTGTGGTTGTAGTTTTTAATAAAATAAGATGCCTCCATGAAGGGAGCATGGTGGAAGGGTCAAAATTGTTCCTCCTGAGGTTAGAGCCCTGAAGAGACAAGTCTAGGCATTGTAGGAGGAGATTCGTAGAGGGATGAATGTTGTTGTAGGTGATGAAAGTGAGGAAGAAAATGAAGAAGAAGGAAATAATTGGCAGGAAGGGGAAGGGGATAGAAAATTCCTAAACTAGGTAGAGGAGAGGCTTTTTAGGGCCATTGTTAAGCTTGTAAAATGACCTAAAATTGACGTCAACATATTTTTGGGAAATCTAAACCTAGATGAGTTGATCAACTAGATCAATAAGATGGAGGAATATTTTGAGTATGAGGATATTAAGGACCCTAATAGGGTTAAGTTTTTTAAGGCCAAAATGAGAGGCCATGCCAAAATCTAGTGGTAAGAGATTTAGTTGGAAATAAATAGAAGAGGAAAGGAGAAAATCACAAGATGGAATCGCATGGTGGACAAACTAAAGAAGTAGTTCATTCCTGTTGATTACAAGCTTGATTTTTTTAAAAAGATGCAAGGGTTAAAGCAAGTAGGAAAATATTTCAAGGAATACAAAAGGGAATTTTACTAAGTCCTTATTAGGGCAGCATACAGAAGCAAACAAGGAGAAGGTCGCCCATTACCTTAGTGGGTTAAGGCCTAGCATTCAAGAGGAGTTAAGTATGGTTAGAATGACTAGCATTGAAGAGGCATACTAGATTTCCTTGTAAGTTGAGAGAAGCTAAAAAAAAAATTTGATGGAAGGAAAAGGTAGTGTAGTCAAGGAGGAAGGGGTGGTGGCAGGTCATTTGGAGGCTAAAATGAGAAATAAAAGAAAAATGAAGATGTGGGTACTAGCCAAAATCAGAGGAATGAGGGTTTGAACCACTCCTGTTATCAAAAATTTGGAGATTAGAGAGGAAGAGGTAGAGTATGTGGACAAGGTTTAGGAAGAGGAGGATTTTGTGGTACCTTCTTTCATTGCAATGAAAAAGGTCATCGTGCCTATGAATGCCCTCAATGCCAAGGAAGGACAGATAGTATAGCTAATGGTTAAGCAAGGGTTTCTCATATGGATGACGATGCACACTCATCACATTTAGAGGATGAAAAAATAGGAGAGGTTCTAGTTAATGAAATTGTCTTACTAAGTGGTGAGACTAAACCTAGACAAAGGAGAATTTTGTTTCATACCAGGTGCAAGTATGAGGGTAAATGTTGTGATGTAATTGTTGATGGTGGAAGCACTAACATCTTTGTGTCATAGGAGATGATTTCAAAGCTAAAGCTCAAGAGGGAGAAACACCCCCATCCCTATCAGATTACTTGGGTACAGAATGATCACAAGGTCCTGGTTAGCAGGCAATGCTTGGTAAAGTTCAAGATTGGGAGTTACCATGACGAAGCTCTTTGTGACATCATTATGATGGATGTTTTCTTTTTATTGTTGGGAAGGCCATGGTAGTTTGATAGGCATGCTATACATGATGTTCATCCAAATACATACTCTCTAAAAAAGGATGGAGTTCACCAGATGTTGATGTTTTGGAACAAAATGGTTTCAAATTACCTCGATGAGAATAAGATACATCTAGAGGCAGCTACTTCCCATCTTTAACATACCCTTTTAGACACTAGGACAACTATAAGGCTAGACCCTTCTTTTACTTCAAGCTCTACAAAACCTAGGTGGGTGTATCTTAGATTCATTTATATGGTACCAGTGCTAAAACATACACTTGAATATTGACAAAGTAGATTAAACCTTTAATCTTTTAACACTTATGCACATATCTCAGACATGGAATAGCTAATAATATGACCAAAGAAATTGCTAAGCTAAGTTAGGGTATCCTTTTAGTTCATTCAATATTAAAGGGAAAGATATTTGATTAATGATGTTGATTTTAGCAAAACCCCAAATATGCAGCTATAAGAACAAGTTGATCTTGTAGTTGATTAGCAGCTTATCTATTGGGAAATTCCAGAAATGAAACCCATACATCTGTGATACCATTTACATATTCCATACATCAAGATATCAAATTTGTCTTATCACTTTGCGAATTAGATATCAATGTTCATAAAGACCTCATTCTCATGAAGTATCCTTCTCAAATAACCAACATACCTATCAAACACATTAAGCATTTACTTGGCCCTTTGTTCCAATGGTAAAATATACCAGACATACAACTTTAAGGGGATGTAAATGGGTCTTAGTTCTTTGACCCTAAACCACATAAGACTATAGAATCAAAATGAAACTAAGAAGATTCTTGCTCATTTGTATTCATTTCTTTGAAACTATACATTCAGATGTATATAAAACAACTCACAAAACTACTAAATAAATCATAACTAGCTATATATCTTTACTACTATTTTCCATACAAGAAAAAACATGCTGAAGAATGTGGTATCTTAGTGGTGAAAACACATCAAAACTAGAACCCTAATCTCACAAATCTAAGAAAACTCAAGACTAGAACACACATGGTATCACAACAATGAGAAATTTCATCCAAAATTGGAACAAACAATGTGGTTTCACAGTGAAAATTGCCAACCCTTACCTTGGATGAGAAAGAGAAAAATATAGAAAAAGAATAGAATCCTGGATCTGATCTCAAAATGACATTTGTCCACTTGAATCTCCATTCTTGCAGTTGCAAAATATCTCTCATCTTTCTTGCCATGAGATCTGATTTGGTTTTCATCATTATTTTGTAACAAACTTGGAAATATCTCTTATGAATGATGAAAACCTTTTTGTTACTAAAATATGTAAAATGCATAATAAAATTCTAATGAAATCCCCATTTAACTGACTTGAAGGTGACCAAACCCAACCCTAAATGCATTTTTTCTATCTTTACACACATATAGCTCATCACCCTGCTAGAAAACACACTTGAACTTCAATCCCTAAATGCAGTTGCAAACTGGGAATTTGGAACAAACCTCATATAACATAAACAAATGGCTTCCTATGTGAAAAAAACTCCATAAACAAAAAAAAAATTCTCTCCCAGTTCTGTCTATATATAATATCGCTATATTTGCCCATTAGAAACACCCAAAAACCTATTTAAAAAAACATGCCCCTACTATAGTTCTCTGGTCTTCATTTTATTTTTCAAAAATTTAAAATTTTCTAAAGTTGAAACTTTAGAATATATCCTTTCATTAATTTAAAATCACCATATGTGAATATTTGAAAAACATTAAAAAAATATAACTTCAATTCATTTCTAATTTTTTACTCTACCCATACATTTTTGGTCAACTAAGGTTTAACTCTTATTGCTAGATGGTAGCACACCATTGGTCGGTACTTGCTATGTCTCCATCCACCTAGGCACCATGTGGTACCTTTCAACTGGCTGACACATCCTTGCCATGTGTCAACTTCTCATTCACTGCCCGTACCACTCTTTCATTATTGTGTAACCCACTAACTAGACTACCATGTCGCCTCTGACTAGGGCCCACTACCACATGGCATTTAGGCACATTACCATATTACAGTTAACAGTTGCTGACTATGCAAGTGATAAAGCACCCTTGTGACATGTGGCACCTCATGCCATATGTCACCTAGGAATCTGTGCCCAATCTAAAGGTCTTCACCATTTTTCAGTCTCCAACTCGTCCACCTCAGTCTAGCTATTCATTACATATTGCCACTTGTCAGCTCAAAATTGATAGTCAGGTCCACATCATGCTGACATCATCTTCCTCTTAATTGTTGTGGTTGATCAAAATTTATTATACTTCTCTTCTAGCCATCATCATCCATGGTGGGCCTATGAGTGAGCCTAGTGTCTTCAAAAGGCTCATGCCTTTGAAACAATAAGGATTTGTTGCATAGGATACAAAAATAACTCAAATGACCACTATCAGGTAAATGTGGGAGGTTGTAAACCTTGACATTTTGACTTTTCTTCTTTGTTTCTCTATGGCTACTCCTTATTTCTTTTTTGCAGGTTGTAACATTTTCTATGGAGGAGTAGTTCCTACATCTTGTATTTGGCCCTTGTCAACAATGACATGTAGAGGAGTTCTTGTTTTAGTGTCAAATTCATTTGCAAGGCTTTCTTTTTCTTCTATTTCTGCAAGCAACATCTATGTGATTTCAAGTCCTTTGGTTTATTGTCCAGTTCTGCTGCATAGTGCAATGATATTTTTTCTTTATAATAATATGTTTTTGAGGGCTTCATGTCATTCTCTATGAACCTCTTAACCATACTTACATCGGCTTTCTTTGCCACTTGAATAAGAAATATTCTTAAAACATCAAAGTCACCTTTAGAGTTGAATATTGAGAACCAATTGTCACATAAATTCTTTGCAAATTTCTTAAATTGTTTTTGGCCTCTTCTGCCACTGCTTTTACAACCTCCTTAATAATGCCAAGGTTTGTCCTTATAAATTAGTAGGCATAGTAAATCAAGGATGCTTGTGGATTAGAATGCATCACCACTTCATCATACAACTTGTGGCACAAGAAGTAGATAGTCCACAAAGTGAGTAAATCAACCTTGACATGCCAGACTGTATCAGCAACAACCTCCCAAGTTGAGCAAATACCCATGTTGAATCCCAAGTCTTTAAACATCTTCAAATCCTTTCTGAAACCATTTATCTATTACTTTTTGTTCTCTACTATTTGTCATATGCTAGTCATATGCTCATTGCTCTATGATCCTTTTAGCTTGACTCCATTTCTCACTCCATCCTAGAGTCTAGTGGAGTCATTCTGAATTTCCATCAGATTCATGGCATGAAGAAAACAATTGAGTTTCCACTAATTGGATGGAAATGGATTTTCATCAATTTCAATGAAAGCATCCATAGTTTTAGTTTTAATGAAAAATTTCCCATGTTTCAAACAAGTATTTTTTATAATTGACTTTTAACTCTCCCTTTTTTTACTATGATTTCAAGCAATTTATGATGGATCTCTTAGCTTGTGGACGGCAGCATAAGAACATTTAATGCTACAATGCTTTGCTTTTATCTTAAAACCCTTCATTTTGGCTTAGTTGGCTCGTTCACCTTTTTATAATTTTAATAAACTTGCCCCCATCAATGGATCAAGCATTCTAAATGTAAAATTGAGCACCAACATTCCATCCCTACCTTGAAGCCTTCAAAATTGTTGCAATAACCTCTACAGGTATGATAAGAACCTCAAGAAATATGGCAGATAAGAGGTACATAGTCAGTGAGTCACTTCAGGTACAAAAACAAGTGAAATCATAAGAATTGAACATGCTTATTTCCAAAAGTGCTAGTGTATCCTTATACATAAGTCCAAAATAGAGAATAATAGTGAAGACTCCCTTATGATCAAATTTAGTATCAAGAAAAAGAAAAGAAACATATGATACTCTTTTAAAACTTAATCTAGGGTCTCCTTACTTCTTATCAATATGATGTTGATTAGTCAGGCCCCAAAGTGGGTTTGGCTAAGAAAAAATTCATTTTCAAACACCTGACATTCCAAACTAATCTATATAATACCTAATTCTAATTAAAAACCATTTGAACACTGAACCATCCATTAAAACTTATTTTCTAACTTCTCTTGCAAACTATCAATTTTGTGCCAAGAGGTCCTTTGACTAGCTTTAAAAACTAATTCAAACACCTGAAAAAGGTCTGAAATGAAACATACTAATTCTCTATTGCACATACTCTTACTCTGCTAAATCTCATCTCATGATGAATTCTTGGTCAAAAGATATTGACCATCAAAGCTGCTCATTTAGAACTACCTGCAAACAAACTAACACTTGGGAACATGGAAGTTGGGGCATTAGTTCACTACCATGAGGATAGTATGAATCTATGATTAGGGATCATGATGAATAATAGGAGACATTTGGTGAGTGGTCAAAGTGGGCTATTCAGATTTTTAGGAATGGAAACACTCACATAAAAGTGGTTTTTGCAAATGGAATGGACCTAGGAAAGTGTATAGACGGATTTGTCAAGATTTGAAAATTTGTACACTTAAAGTATTTTTAGAGTAAAATGAAATGGTACAATCTATTCAATTTCACCTATCATAGATTTAGAGTTATGACACCACAAACAACGGTATTAACCAATCTACACTTTATGACACAAGTAAAAACTTTACAAATTGCTTTTGGAATCACATTTGAAAACTGATCAAACGGATTTGTCATAAGCTCAAAATTGAAAAATAGAAAGTCTCTAACCTCTAAAATACAACACAAAAGGAAATTTCTCATTTTGGTCAACTAGGTCAAAGTTATAACAAGTCAAACAGGGCCTCCCATAATTTTGAACAATTTGCATCAACATGATAATACTAAACAATAGGCTTTGAGGGATTCAAAACCTAGTCAACACATATAAAAACAACTCAAAATTTGAAACATAGGCTCTTTGATATGGATAATAAACACTCCCAAAGAGGTGAGTCATGAAACATTACTAGGTACAAGATATTCAATTGCAAACATGGCCTCCTGTCGTTGTTTAACACTTAAACAAAAATGCAAATTTGGACATTACTCAAAAATAGAACTTCACAAAATGACTCAGAATGGAAATTTATCTTCATGGGATGAGTGGACATACTAAATGCAAGGTGTTAGAAACATTAATAACCTCTTAAGCCTCAAAAGGACATTCAGGAACACATGCATTAAAAAACACTTATATTTTTTGATTTTTTGGATGGTACTCAAAATCAGGGCTTAAATTTTGAGTCCCAACACCACAAATTGAAGCCCTTGATAAAGGAGGGTGAAAATTTATGTAGTAGTGATAGGGTATGTCTTTTTGATCGAAGAAATTTTTTGGATGGCTTGAAACATCAACATATGTGTTATGCTTTAGTTCCTAGAAATGATAAGGAAGGTAGTAGTGAAATTCCACTTGAAGTTTCATCTCTATTAAGTGAGTATGGAGATGTCATCTTTGATAATGTTCAAGGAGGGTTTCCATCAATAAGGTAAATTATTCATCAAATAGATTTAGTCCCTAGAGCTAGTTTTTCTAACAAGGTTGCTCATAGGTTAACTCCTAATGAGACTACGAAGCTAAACAAACAAGTTCAAGAGCTATTAAGGAAAGGTTTGATTCAAGAGAGCTTGAGTCCATGTGCAATACCTGCAGTACTAGCACAAAAGAAGTATAGAGAGTGGAGAATGTGTAGAGACTCTTAGGACATAAATAGAATAACCATCAGGTATCGGTTTCCTTTGCCAAGAATGGATGATCTTATGGATTGTTCCAGTGGAGCTTAGTAATTAACAAAGATAGACCTCAAGAGTGGTTATCACCAGATATAGATATGAGAGGAAGCTGAGTGGAAGACTATACTCAAGACCAAGGATAGTCTATATGATTGGTTAGTCATGCCCTTTGGACTGACCAATGCGCCAAGCACCTTCATGTGGCTAATGAATGAGGTACTAAAGCCATTTTTGAGAAACTTTGTTATTGTCTATCTAGATGATATTTTGATTTTCAGTAAGTCTTTGGATGTACATTTATTGTACATTCATAGTATCCTTGAAAGGTTGAGGGAAGAGAAATTTTTAATTAATTTGAAGAATTGTAGTTTTGTCAAAAGGGAGTTAGACTATTTGGGGTTTGTTGTGTTAGCTATGGCTCTCAAAATGGACCCATAGAAGGTGAAGGTCATCTTGGAATGGCTTACTCCAAGATCTACCATTTAGGTGAGGTCATTCTATGGTTTGGCTAGTTTTTACAGGAAGTTCATTAGAAATTTCAGTAGTATATGTTCACCCCTAACTGGAACAATGAGGGGGGATAGAAAAGAGTTCAAGTGGACTACAGGAGCTGTAAGGAGTTTATAATTGCTAAAGAAGAAGGTGACAGAGCAACCTATGTTGGCACTTCTTTATTTCAACAAAGTGTTCCAAGTCAATTGTGATGCTAGTGGAAGTGCTATTAGGGTTGTATTAAGCCAAGAAGGTAAATCTATTGCCTATTTTAGTGAAAAAATGAATGATGCAAAGAAGTACTTTGTTTATGATTAGAAGTTCTATGCAATAGTTTAGGCCTTAAAGAAATGGAGGCATTATTTGTTGCCAAAAAAAATTGTCTTGTATACTAATCACCAAGAATTAGAGTACCTAAATAGCCAAGGTAAATTGAATCAGAGACATTTGAAATGGGTAGAGTTCATGCAAAGCTATACATTTGTATTGAAACATAGAAGAAGAAGGTCTATTAGGGTTGTAGATGCATTAAGTAGGAGATAGTTGTTGCGGAAAACAATGCAAGTTGAAGTGGTTGGGTTTGATGAACTCAAGAATCTATACCCTAAGGATCCTAACTTTGTAGAGGTTTGGAAGGTTTTTAAAGAACCTATTACTCTAGATAGGACTAGGTGGCTAGATTACATGATTTAGGATGGTATGTTGTTCAAGGGATGTCAATTGTGTATCCCAAGGAGTTCCATGAGGGAAAACTTGATCAAGGACAAGCATAGTGGAGGGATGGCAAGACACTTTGGTTGAGATAAGACCATTGCCATTATTAGAGAACATTACTTTTTTCCTCAATTGTCACAGGATGTGAAGAAGTTTGTGCATAGTTGTCAAGTATGTCAAACAACTAAAGGATTTAGTCAAAATACTAGACTCTATCAACCATTGCTTGTTCCATCGAAGCCTTGTGAGGACATAAGTATGGACTTTGTTCTTGAATTTCCAAGGACACAAAGGGGTAATGACTCAATATTTGTGGTGGTTGATAGATTCTCCAAGATGGCACATTTCATTCCATGCCACAAGACTCATGATGCAGTGCATATTGCAGATTTGTTTTTCAGTGAGGTGGTGAGGCTACATGGTCTCCCAAAAAGTATTGTTTTTGATAGAGATACTTAATTTGTTGGGTATTTCTAGAGGAATTTGTGGAAGAAGTTGAAGAAAAAATAGAAGTTCAATTTTGCACATCCTCCACAGACCTATGGACAAACAAAAGTAGTGAATAGAAGTCTAGGCAATTTGCTGAGGTGTTTAAAGACCCAAGGGATGGGATTTGATTCTACCACAAGAAGATTTTTCTTACAG
Source organism: Cupressus sempervirens (assembly GCA_028749045.1). NCBI lineage: Eukaryota > Viridiplantae > Streptophyta > Pinopsida > Cupressales > Cupressaceae > Cupressus > Cupressus sempervirens. The sequence goes on along the minus strand of CM053784.1, from coordinate 677,458,048 downwards.
TAATTCTTTAAATAGGAGTACTAGCAGATCACCATTCCAAACTGTGTATGGGAGTAGTCGAAGGACTGCACTAGAGTTAAGGAAGATGGAGCAAGGGGAGAGGAGAAGTGCTAAGACAAAAGACTTTTTTGAACATGTTAAGAACCTACATGAGGAGGTGCAAACACATATTACCAAGATGAACCTATAATATAATGATAGGGAAGATCAAAAGAGGAGACATAAGGAGTTCCAAGTTGGAGATTAAGTTATGGTATATTTGAAAAAGGAACAATTTCTAGTGGATACCTACAACAAGCTAAAGATGAAGAGATTTGGTCGTTGCTAAATTTTGAAGAAACATGATTTAGGGAATGCATATGAGGTGGAGTTGCTAGATGGGATTCAAATTTCTCCTATTTTCAATATTGAAGACTTCATCAAATATCATGATGATAGTGCAGATGAGAAGTTGATGCTAGAGCCATGTCCAATTCCTATATTTTGTGAAGCAAGTGTTTGAAGAAATTCTTGATAGTCATGTGCACCAGAGTACCAAAAATAGGTAGTATGAAGAATACCTAGTGAAGTGGAAAGGACAATCAATAGAAGACTCAACTTGGATATCTACAATGGAGGTTGCCCATTTGGGTTTTCCTCTACTAGCTATAAAGTGATAGGGTCACTTTTCAATCTACCCTAGGTGTTTGATCTAGGAGCATCCAGTGGTGTAAGGGCAATCTTGTATCACCCAAAAATATTCTTAGTATTAGTTTTTGTTTAATATGTTTTTATTTCTAGATACCCATTTGGGTCAAATAAAGATTCCAACTCTCATAGTTCCACTATTGGTTTTTTGGGTTAGAATTATTGAGCACCTTGGGATACATGCCAATGTAGAAAATAGGTTATTTTTTAATTGACCCTTAATTATAATGAGTTAGAGGGTGTAATTTGGATGGATGATTATACTTGTAAATTAAAGCACTCCAAAAAAAGAATCAGTTCAAAAGGCTTTATGGTTTGAGTGTTATTATAGTTTTAAGTTGCCTCGATCATCTCCTAAGAGCACTTCAATGCCAGATTTGAGGCTATAGAGTGCTTAGATAATTTTTTGTAAATGTAAATGGTTCATCAATTGGAGTCCCAGATCAAAAGTTATGCCTCCTAGAAGTTGGACAACCATTTATGGATTCTTCATCAATCGAAGTCCTAGATCAAAAGTTATGCCTCCCAGAAGTTGGACAGCCATTTATGGATTCTTCTAATTTTACACTAACTTCTAACATGTTTTCTAGAACCTTTTGTTTTGGCAGCGGATGCCAAATGACATATTCTAAAATGTATTGCTAACTCTAAGCCTAATTTTTTTTACTTATGGACTTTTTGGCATTGTAAGGACAACTTTTTTGGTGGAGTTTGGGAGAAGGTACTATGAGAAGGGTTTTCTCTACAATCTGATAACATTGTAAGCCCATAGGGCATGTTGTGGAGTATATTTTTGTTGTACTAAATGTAATAGCATATCATTTCTGATAATAATATTCCCCCTTTCCTATTGTGCTCATTTTTTTTGGGATTGTGCCCTCATCACATATGAAAAGAGATTGGACAAATAAGTCATTTAATCATGTTAAGGATTTTTATTGTCATAATTGTCATGGCATGTGTCATAAAGAAATTGATTTTAGGAAACTTGAGTATGATAATGATAGAAGGAATAGTAGAATGTCTAGGAATACTAACCATACAGATAGAAGAAGATTTAATGAAAGAACATCGAGAGAAGGAAAACCTTATGGAGATAGAAGAAAGATTGTGTGTTATAAGTGTAACAACTTTGGACACAAAGCTCATAATTGTAATGCACCTGATGATTAGTAGAATCCTAGAAGTAGAATACCAATATGTGAATTTTGTAACAACTTCAGACATACAAAAAAGTATTACAGAATGGATAGAAAATTTGGAGATTTAAGAAACAATGGAAGAAACTTCAAAAATAGAAGGAATGATGGAAGAAATGTCAGAAATGATAGAAGGAACCATGAAAGGAACTATGGAACTAACAAAGATAATGAGGAACAAAGTAATATAGTCAGTAGACTTCCTGAAGAACTCAATGAGGCATTTGTACAAGGATTGGACATCTCAAAAGTTAACTTAGATGATTGTGACATAGGAAGATCAAATTTAGTTGTCGAGTTTGATTCAATTAAGTTGAGTTAAGCTTGTTCACAACACCAAAATATGTAACTAATTATTTTATTATTTATCATATAGAAACTAGCAAGTATGAATAGTTAACTAAATGACCTAATATTGTCTTGAAAAATGAGGGAAGAGAAAAGCTGGTCCATAGGGCTATAGAGCCCTTGGAGAGTTTTCTAGAAATGTAAATAGTTTGTCAATCAGAATCTTGGATCAAAAGCTATGCCTCCTAGAAGTTGGACTAACATTTTTGCATTCTTCTAATTTTACATAGAATTTTGATGTGTTTTCTAGGACCTTTTGTTTTGGCAGTGGATGCCAAATGCAATATTCTAAAATTTATTACTAATCCTAAACCTAATTTGGTTTACTTAAGGAACTTTTTGGCATTGTAAAGGTAGTTTTTTTGGTGGAGTTTGGGAGAAGATACTATGAGAAGGGTTTTCTCTAGAATCTGATAACATTGTAAGGCCATGAGGCATGTCATGGAGTCTATTTTTGTTGTACTAAATGTAATAGCATATCACTTCTAATAATAATATTTCCCCTTTTTTGTTGTGTTCATTTTTGTCTTGGATTGTGCCCTCATCACATATGAAAAGAGATTGTACAAATAAGTCATCTAATCATGTTAAAGATTTTTATTGTCTTAATTTTCATGGTATGGGTCATAAAGCAATTGATTATAGGAAGCTTAAGTATGATAATGATAGAAGGAATAGTAGAATTTTTAGGAATCCTAATTGTGGAAAATGAACAAGATCTAATGAAAGAATATCAACAGAAGGAAGACCTTATGAAGACAAAACAAAGATTGTGTTTTATAAGTATAACAACTTTGGACACATAGCTCAAAATTGTCATGCACCTGATGATCAGTAGAATCCTAGAAGAAGAACACCAATATGTCAGTTTTGTAACAACTTTGGACATACAACAAAGTTTTGCAGAATGGACAGAAATTTTGGAGGTATAAGAAAAAATGGAAGAAACTTTAGAAACATAAGGAATGATGGAAGAAATGTTGGAAATGATAGAAGGAACAATGAAAGGAACTCTAGAACTAAAAAAGACAATGAGGAACAAATGAATGTAGTCAGTGAACTTCATGAAGAACTCAATGAGGCATTTGTAAAAGGATTGGATGTCTCAAAAGATAAATTAGATGATTGTGACATAGGAAGATCAAAGTTAGTTGTTGAGTTTGATTCAATTAAGTTGAATTAAGCTTGTTAACAACACCAAAATTTGTAACTAATTATTTATTATTTTTAATTTATTATTTTATTATTTATCATATAGACACCTATAGGTATGCATAGTTAGATGAGTTGTCTTGTTGACACCACAGGAGTTTTCATAATCATTTGAGTTATCATGTAGACAACATAGTTGTTGGTACTCTAAATAAGCACATGGTGTCTACAATATCTCTTTATGAGATACACCTTGGTATTCTTATCCTTTCATCATTGCACTAACTTTTGTGCTCAATGAAGGATAATCCACTCTTGGTGGACATGTGGTTAGCTGTCAGGCTTATCACTTTGCTAACTCCTAGTCATTCTAGATGCCTTTATATATAGGCACTTCTAGTGTGCATGTACACACATATAATATTCTCATTATTATTTTTCTAATCATCCATTATTAGCCCACATTGTGCTAGTGTTTGAGCTTCTTGAGCTTGGTGTTATTTTTCCCTAAGGCAAATACTTACATGGTATCAGAGTTGAGGGAGCTTCCCTTCACATAGCCATTGGAGACCATTTTTGTTTCACCTCTCAGAGGACCATGATTTAGATTTAGAGTATCTGCAGTTATTGGAAGTGTCTAGAGCCCAAGTGAACCTCAACATTGCATCTAGAGGATCGATTTAGTAAATTTTGACTATAAATTTGCCTACCCTAGGCCATAGTCAAATTCAAGGAATTTTTTTTTGCAAAACAGAACTCGAAGGCCTAATTTGTGAAATTGGTATGATCTCTTTAGATCTATGCAATTAATTTTTTAGATCTAAAAATTTTTGCATCTTTGCATTTTTGTTTTTTAGAATTGTATTTTATTTCTAAACTTATGCAAAAAAATTATCCTTTTTGGCTAATAGGAGAGATTGTTTTTGCAGGACAAGATTGGAGTTGTATGTGTGAATTTGTGGGCCTCTAAACCTCATACACAATTCAATGTGGTCATTACCTATGGAATCATCCTACGATAAACATGGAGTCATTTATCCAAGACACTCGAAAATGTGACCTGTTGCCTTCTATCTAGAAAGATTTTGCCTATGAGTTGTCAGAGTGAGATGCAGGCAACCAGACCTTTCTAAAATGAAAGGTTTATGCAAAAGATGGATGTGCAAGTAATCTATATAAAATGCAATCTAATCTATTAAACAATAAAGGAAAACTAAATCAAATGTATGCATTATTTAATCTAAATGATACTAAGATATTAAGCAAAAGCACATGTAAAGCTTATGAAAGTGAGTATTCAATCTGACAACAATTCAATAGCATAAAAATTCAACCTCCATAATGAGGAATTAAGAGTCTGTTAAATAGAATTCCTAGAATCCATCAACGGTTGAGATCAACTCAGATTGACGGTCAAGATTGAAGCTAAGATTCAGTCAAAGTGAAAGATTCCCAATACAGATGCAATTAATTGACTTAGATCCTGAGTGCAAGAAATAGTTAACTCAGATTCACTTTAGTGTCAGAGTAAGTGAATTAAGTCACTTCTAATTTGAGAAGTAGTTAACTGAGAATTTCCATTTTGAACTAAGAAATAGAATTTGGGAAAGATATTCAATTTAATAAAATGAGATATGACCTCATAAATGCTTTTTCTATTTAATTGAATAATTACATTCAACTAATTAAAATAAGCATAGTTATTAAATTAAATATTTTTAATTCCTTAGTAAATTAGCCTTAGAAGATAATTTAATTCAATTAAAGTATAAATACTTTAAATTAAATTAAATCTTAATCAATAGGTTTAATGTGAATAATATGAGTCAATTCTTTATGAATTGAATAAATAGCATGATTAATGTAGATTAGGGTTTTTTGCATTTTGACAATTAAGTCAAGTAGCGAATATCAAAGTAAGGATTGCCTAGTAAAATAGCACTTTTGAATTGATCTGAATAGACTGAAATTGGTGATCATGGCAATGAGCCAATTTTGGGGTATTACATTTTGCCCCTCTTTGAATCAATGTGTGAGCAACATGTTCGATTCAAAGAAAATCTAAAAGTGTGATGCGCAAATCAAGAAATAAGATTGGTTCTAAAGTTGATGTCACAGAGACCAATTGATAAGCTTTTAAAGATTGTCTCCAGAATGGAGCTTAATCCTAAGGAATCCAAGTACAAAACCTAGATACCTAAATTGATAAGCATTTTAAAGGTTTTCTTCAAAAAAAAGTTTAATCTTTAGGGATTCAGATAGAACATCTAGATACCTGAGATTGATAGCATTTAAAAGATTATCTCCAGAACAAAGTTTGACCTTTAAGGATCTAGATAGAACATCTAGATACCCAGAATTGATAGCATTTAAAAGATTATCTCCAATATGGAGTTTAACCTTTAAGGATCTAGATACCTGAAATTGATAGAAGATGACAAGATTGAATTATGAGTCATAGAATCATCCCCAGAATGAGGCTTGATCCTTAGGAGTCAGAGTTTAGATTGTCCCAATACCTATCCATCGAGCTCTTGATAAGATGTGATAGGTGACAAAGATGCCAGAAAGAGGGGAATAAGATGCCCCAAGTGATGAGGACATAAGATGGGAACAAGATGCCCTTGAGCAATGAAGATCTAGATTGATTTGAAATTCTAGTTCAATGATGTAATCATCCTTCCCCCTTGGGAGTGAAATCAAAAGATGACACATTAGAAATATGATGTAAAATAGCATGTTGAGAGCTATAAAAAAAATATGAGATTCGACAGAATGTAGAAGAGATCAGAATGATCAAAAGAAAATTTGAAGTCAATTCAGCGTGATTGCAAGGTCTAGAAGACCAAGTTTGATCAAAAGTTTACCAGAATTGACCATAGTTGACTTGAGTTGACTTTTTCAAAAAAATTGAAAAATTTGAAGAATTTTAAGTTAGAAAGATTTCAAGAATCACAAAGTATTAGAAAAATTTGGACTGCACAAGTGTTTGATTGTGTTGGTCCCAAAATTTTAAAACACATTTTTGAGCCACTTAAGCGTGTTAGATTTCAAATTCGATCCTGAAAATGGATTCAAAGCAAGAAAATTAGCCAGGGGGTGATTTTTCATGCAAATCAAAGCACTTTGAAAAATTAGGTCAAAACCTATATAAGGGCCCAAAGGGTCATTTTCAAATCATTTGTACATTTTGTCTTTAGTGAATATGAGAGCTTTGAGAGGAAGATGGTAGTTTCTATGAGATTTCATTGTTTCAAGCGCTCCTGACAATATAGCCGGCTAGCAAACTATGGGCCTCTGGTGAGTGGTCGATAACGTTGCTTTGTATTTAAGTTTTCATGCATTTCAAGGTAGTTTTAGCACATTTTTAGCATTTTTTTAGGTTGAGTCAATTAGTTCTCGTGTGGGACTATCCTTCCTCACATGAAGCCAATCTTTTCTCGTGTGAAGAACCACCATCCCGGTGTTTCTTCACATGTGCTAATGGGAGATCTCGTGTGGGAGATACCAACTTCTCATGCAAGATGCACGAGACTATGGGTGAATTTCACTTGTGGTATTTTTGTTTCTTCTACAAGAACTTGATTTTTCGTGTGACAAATTGAATTCTTGTGCGAAGAAATGAATTCTCAAATGAAGAAATGCATTCTTGCACAAAAATTTGGCTCAACATGTGAATTAAAACTTGCATTTTTTGATATTTTAGCCTTGAATTTTCTTTCATTTCATTGTCTTTTTGACTTTTTGAGCAAGTACTAACTATTTGCATGTTGTTGTTGTTTGTGCATGCAAGATGTCTTCGATGATGTTGCAGTTAGGTCACATTATCCACTGTACAAAGCTCTATTGTAGAGCCTTGATGATGCAAATATGGTCCACGTAGATAGATTAGGTCTTACCTCTCTATGCTAGACCTCAGTAGTGCTAGTGAATCATGACCTCTTAACAACACTGGTGGAGCATTTCCATTCGAAAACAAACACATTCCATTTGCCATAGGGGGAGATGATGATCACCCCAGAGGATATCTATAGGATACTCCACATACCATTCCACTGACCATAGGTGGTTTATGATAGAGTGCCCCAAGTAGAGATAGAGGCATTGATGGCCATATTCTAGAGAGAGTTAGAAATAGGGAAAGCCATCACTTGGGATGAGCTTGTCCATACATATGGCCCAATGCATAGGTTGGCCTTAGTTTTGGCTATTTTCATCAGCTACTTCCTAGTGTCAGATAGAGGACAACATGGACTAGAGTGTGGGTAGGGGATTATGTTGCAAAGGATGCTAGAGTCACCCGAGGGGTTTGGATGGGACCAATGCATGCTTACCCATATGTTCTATGAGATGCACAAGATTGTATATCATGGGTAGAAGAGTATGGCCGTCAGTGTTTATGTACTTCAGATTTGGGCCTGGGAGCATCTTCCTATATGTAGACCGACCTTTGAGGATGCTCGAGAGCCCATGGAGCCCTACATATGTAGATACATAGGAAATCTTACCCAAGTAGACCTAGGTAAGATAGAGAATTAGAGGACCCATCTCAATGACCTAGTCTCTGTTGTATGGTGGCCCTAGAGAGAGACTAAAGATTAGGATGACGCTTTTAGAGAGTTGAGTTGGATGTTCTCCTCGCGGCCACTATTGGGTTGAGCCTCATAGATCATTGAGAGATTCCCGATCACATGGGTGTGGAGATAGTACGAATGACCATAGGATGTATCATAGGAGTACTACACATACACCAGGTTGGCATGAGACTTATAATGGGGTTGGTCAGTGAGGTTAGATCTTGGGGAATCCATGATTGATGTGTGCAAGCTAGTTGCAACACAGTGGGATTACCTCCTCACATTATTAGATGCAGGGATGATTCCTACATACCAGGCATACTTCATTATCCATCCCTTCTCACATTTCATAGATCCTTTGGGGATGGTAGCACAAGCACCTCAGTAGGCACCACAGTCATAGGCACCTCAATAATAGGCACCTCAGGGTCCACCACTACAGGTGTGATAGAGTTTTCAATATTTAAAAATTCCCCCATGTTAGATGGGGTCTAATCTAGGTGTTGGTGGTAGCGGTGGGGAGTAGAGTTGACGACAAAGGCCACGAGTGGAGGAGAAGACACCTGAGTAGTAGCCTAAGATTCTTGATGAGGAGATGTAGGAGCAGCCTGCTATAGGGCCTCAAGATGCCTTGAGGAGGGTGAGGAAGAGGATTAGGTAGGCCTCCTGATAGTTGGGAGAGCTATAGATTCAAGTGGCATTCAGGGACGCATGGATTGTAGAGAGGGATCATGAGATCTAGAGGTTGTGGGAGCAAGTTTAGGAAGCTAAGTGGAGGGCAAAGATACTATAGGACAAGGTGAGATTGTAATTGACCCAAGTGGCCTATTACTTTGTAGCTTATTTGATAGTGGTGCCTTATGAGGCTCAGTAGGTGCCTCACTTTTCATAGTATGCACAAGACTCTAAAGGTGCATGCCCACCAACCAGACTAGACATGTCACCCCCTCCTCCTCCTCCTCTAGGAGGTGATGGTGCTTGTTAGAGTTAGATATATGATGCTTTTACCTATGGTTTTGATTATGGCTATGTATTGATTGGTGTGCTAGCACCATTTTGTACCATTTTTTATTGATAGCTCTCAAGTAGTGCTCATTTTTTGTACTAACACATTCATCAATATATATATATATGAGATTTTTGAGCTAAGTATCATTGTGTATATGGCATTGTCATTGTCTATATTCTTATTTACATGAGATGTTTTATGCTTGCGATTATGAGATAAAAACATAATGTGATATATGAATGCATGTTTGATTTGATTTGTTTAAGTAAATGAAATGAAATGCACAGGTGAATGGACTGACATCTCACATAGTGTTCCATGTTTTTTCTTGATAGTAATAGGTATCTTAGCAAGGAGCACAAGAGGATGAACCAACAAACCAAACACTTGTGCAGCCATGAAGAAGCATGATACTTTGAAGAGATTAGCAATCCCTCATCATAGAAGGTGAAAAGAGATTTGCAATTGAATCATATGTCAAACCAAGTTGTGCAATCCTATCCAATATGCAACCCTAAACTAGATGCAACCCTAGGTCTGGTTACCAAGTCTTGACAATTATCATTACTGAGCATAGGACAAAATCTCATATGTCATACAATTACCATTGACATTGCAATCATGAGAATACAAATAGGATATATGTTATAGGTTTGTCGGGATTAAACGTAAGCATTTGAGGCACTAGAAGGTAGAATGGCCAAAACATTTGTCCCTTTTATTGTAGCAAGTTAACATAAGCATCAAAACATAAATGTTAGGATGACTAGAATCTTGCTTGCATGGTAGACACACCAAACACACAAGAGATCCATCTTATGCTAAGTATTCAATAAGTATTTTGTCCGCAATGACCTTTACATTTGTAACCTGAGATAGAAGTATGTAAGATATACTCATAGTGACCCATACGTTCACTTAATAGGAGGAGTATTAGTATGGTCTATAGCATGAAGAGTTCACTCCAACAAACAAGGAGAAGAACCAATGTTATTGATTTATCCATATAAAAGGAGTTGAGGTACACACGACCATCCAATGTGAGATGGAGGCTCTTATAGTGGACACTGCTTTTTTATAAATGTTTCAACTTATTAGAACTAAACCACAAATAGAAAGCAAAGAAAAGATCATGCCCGTAGTCATTAATTCTCTAGTTAGAAATGACATTATCGAGTTTCTCGAGAAGACACAAGAAAGAAAAAATAAATAAATAAAGAAAATTCTCAGCAAATTAGTATGTCATTTTGAGTTCAATGTTTGTCATGGAATTGATGTAAAGTGTCAGTGTCCAGAACATGGATGAAAGAAATCTCTTTAGTAGGGTGACAATAGTAGGCAAATGTAGTTAGAATGACTAGTGATTGGGGTCAAAGAGGAATCTTCAAGGTGAAAAACCAAGTGACAGTAGATAGACACAGCCAGAATGACTGGTGACTGATGCAAGAGAGATCTTCCATAAAGGAATCTCGAAACACGACTCGATCAATAGTAGGTAGACATAGCTAAAACAACTAGTGACTATTGTGAAAGAGATACTATGAGGAGAATCTTGACAAAAAGTGATATTAGCGATAGTAGGTAGACGCAACTGAAACAACCGCTGACTATTGCACAAGAGATTCTATGGAGAGAATCTTGACAAAAAGTGACACTAGCAATAGTAGGTAGATGTAGCTAAAACAACTAGTGACTATCACGCAAGAGATTCTATGACACTAAAGGGGAATGCCCTCGAGCTATGATGAGACTCAATTAATGGATACATGAGCAAAAGTGGCAAACTAAAGTAGGAAAGCAACTATATAGGAAACCAGAAGATGTACTACAAGATGGAGCATTAGGAACAAGAGGTTCCTATTTACCAGGTTTTCACCTTCTTGGTAGAGCTTTCATTTTTTTGCTACCATGATGCCTGTTTCCAAGGTTTCACCAATGTCACTTTTTTTGTTTTCCAATTTCTTTTTGTATTTTTCCTTTTAAATTTTTATTTTTTTATTTTTTGGAATTTTCAATTTTATTTGGTGTTATCAAGGTGCCTATTGCTAGGTCTTCACCAGAGTAACAATTTTTTTCAAGACTTTTTCTAATTTATAGGATTTTTTTAGGGCATATAGGTATATCCAAAGAACTTCTATAATCAAATCAGTTGTAAAACTACTTTAGGTGGAGAGTGTTGACAAGTTCTTTGAGCACTTCTCTCTTACCTATAGAAAGCTGGTAAGCACCAGATCCATACACTATAGTAATGATGAGGGACCAAGCTAGTTTGGTTCAAACTTCTCTTTTTGGACTCATTGTTGTTGATTCTTAGGGTTCTCTCTCAGGACAAGATCACCTAGTTGGAAGTCATGTGGCCTAACTTTTTGATTGTAGCTTCTTGACATTCACTGCTGATAATCTTGCATATGATCATAGGCCACTTATCAATGTTCATCTAGTAGCACTAACTCTTGAAGCCAAGATATCCTATAGTCTTCATCAGTAATAAGGCCTTTCATAGAGATTCTCAAGGTAGGAATCTCAACCTCTATTGGAAGCACAACATCCACTCCATTAACCAAAGCAAAGGGCATTGTACCTAGTGGAGTCCTGATGCTTGTCCTATATGCCCACAAGGCTAGATTAATTTGGAGGTGCTAGTCCCTCATAGATTTACTGACTATGCGATGAAGGATCTTAAGGATTGTCTTATTAGATGCCTCAGCCTGGAGATTACCCTGGGGGTAATAGATAGAAGACCAATGTTGTGTAATTTTGAATCGTTTGCATAGCTCCTTGAGGTCTTTGTTTTTGAATTGTTCTCTATTGTCAATAATGATGAAGGATGGTAAACCATACCTGTATATAATGTAGTTTGTGATAAAAAGAGATACAATTTTTCCATTTTCTATTGCAAGAGGTACTACCTCTACCCACTTTATGAAGTAATCTATAGCAGTGATAATGAACATATGTCCATTAGAAGAAGTTGAGTGAATGTGACCCACCAACTCGAAGGCCCATTGTTGAAATGGAAACATTGTGGTAGATGGGATTAGCTCCCTAACTAGAGTGTGAATCAGATTCCCATGGAGCTGGCACTACTTGTAGGACTTGGTGTACTTGATTACCTCTTGCTCCATTTTAGGTGAATAGTAACGAGCTCTAGTGAGTTTTTGAGCAAGTGTCAAGCCATTTGAGTGGGATTCACAAATGCCCTCGTGAACATCAATTAGTGTACATTTGGACTCTTCGAGTTCTAAACACCTAAGGAGTGTTTCGTCAAGACCTCTCCTATACAGGTTGTCAACAATAATGACATACCACATAGCATTATAGATAAGGTAACATTTCTCATTCTAGGTTAGACATTCTGAAATGGTTTGGTTACAGAGATAGGAATAGATGTGATGGTAGAAAGATGAGTCTTGTCCTACAATAGAACATATCATCCTAGAATCAAAGGTGTCATAGGTTGAGTAGTTTAATGCTTCCACCAGGAATTCATGTTGGAGATCATTTTCAGGCATCTATAGAAAGGAGGCTAAAGTATCCATAGTATCAACCACTTTATTATCTGCTCAAGGAATTTTTTGGAAGGTGATGTGCACAAAATACTTCTTTAGATCATCAACCATTTGTTTGTAAGGAATCAGTTTCTCATCCTTTTTCTGATACATATCATTAACCTAGTTGATTATAAGCCGAGAGTCTCCAAAGATATCTAATAGATCAACTCTCCATTCAACTACAATCTTCATGGCATTAATCAAAGCCTCATATTCAACAATTTTTTTTGTACAAGGAAATAGAATCTTGTATGATTTGGGTAATGAATATCTCTATGGAATTATGAAGAGTAATCCAGCACCTAATCCCTATTGTGTGAATGACCCATCGAAGAACATGACACATGTTTGGTGTGTGAGTGTTAGAATTGATATGATAGTTGGTCTTGCATGATTTTTAGTTGTTTCTAGAGTTTGTAAGTCTCAGTATCCTCTTTAGGCATGATGATGGTTTCCACATTGAAATGAGAGGGTAGCTTAGCTCTCTCTTGGGAAAGCTTGAGAAAGTACTTTTCTTTCTCTTCATTGAGTAGGATTTCCATGACCTTTTGAAAGTTTTTATCTTTTCAACACTTTTCTATGTGTTCAAGAAATATTTCCACCTCTTCCGATTCCTCATCTATTTCATGATCGTTCTCTTTTTCATTCCTAGGTGGTTCTTGATGTTTGCTATGATTACCATGTTCAAGTTCATGATCAGCCATTATAGGAATGTGTTCAGTTTTAGTATATTGTGATTGGAAGGGTCCTTTGAAAAGGAAGTTAGACATTTTGTTCAGAGATATGAGACCTTTACTAGTCTCAGGATTCTCTTGATACAAAGGGTTCCTAGTTTGTCGTAAGTTTATGGAGAATGTTCACTGGATTGGAGGTGATCTGATGGGTGAGGGAGATCATGAAGATCCCTCACTAGATGAACTAGATGTAGACCATGTAAGAAAGGAAAGGTGACCTCTACTACGATTATGACCCCTAGCTCTACCTTGTCTAAGCCCAAGGGGATAAAATAGGTTTCCACTTCTTGTTGGCACAATCATAGACAAGGACAAGAGGCAAAAACTTGGACAAGGACCACACTAGAACTTAGTCTCAATAGGAAAAGATAAGAGTGTTTTGTACTAAGGCATGAATAGTTTGATTTTAAGGCTAGAATAGAAAAAGATTATGACTATCATAATGTAGAGTATGACAAGCACTAAATAATGATAATCAAGACAACTAAAAGATGAGACTAGTCAAAATACAGGTCATGAATCTTGAGCTAAGAAAAATGCTACTGTTTGGGACTATTTTTAGACAGAGAAGTAGCAAAGTAATGCAAGAAGTAGACTTGGTATGGTGTGTAGATAGCTCTAATAGACCAACTTGATAGTTCAGACCCAAGATCTCATGCAAAAATCTTCTAAGAGGCATGCAAGAAAGTACACAAGGCCATGCAAAGACTCAGGACAACATAAAAATTTTGCACCAAGATGTGCTCCAAGCGACATGAAGAAGTGTAAAATTTGACAACAAAATAAGGGCACTGAGGCAAGATCTCACATGGAGATGTGAAACTATTTGTGCAAGAATTTGGACAAAGCTATGTGAAGAAGTCTTAGGACAAAAGGATCTCGTATGAAGTCTTGCAAAATTGTGCACAAATTTTAGGATCAGACTGACAACAGAGTTGGATTTTGAAGAGATTTTTGAAAATATCAAACTATTTTACATAGATTTACTGGACAGATTGTTGGACAAACAATAAGATTAACATTGAAAGTTTTTTGGACAGCATTTAGTTTCAACCAAGAAAAAGTGTTTTTGGAACAAGACACAAGAAACAAGTAGTTGTCAAATAAAATCCAACTAAGGGAAAAGAAACTTAGAGGTATGGGGAGTCTTGACTTTTAGTTTTTTTAAGCAAGTTTGGACATGTTTAGGACTTGATAACAAATAGACTTTATCCCTAGAAACATAAAATGGTAGAGAAGGCAAAACCTTTGTCCCACAACTTATGCACATGTGTGCACCTCACACAACCATGTCACCCCCTAGAGGACACCCATGTTTTTGGTGTATTTAGAGGGCTCAATAACATATACACTGAGTGAACACCCTTGTGGCAGGGGTCAAACATGTATGACACCTTCCAATGCCTAGTAGCATACCTATGGTGAGTTCTACAGGAGAGATTATTCCCCCTCCTTGCACAAAGATTATGCCTCCTTTCGGAGGTGAACCCAATATCCTCTAACTAAAGGTTTTTACTAGGTTTCCATTCATAATAATCCTTGGTGGCTCTACAAGTGGAATTTAGACCATAGCCCAAACCAACATCTGAGAGTGCACACAATTGCTTAACAAGACTAGGGCTAGTTCTGACCAGTGTAATAGACAGAGCTTCCTCTTGATATGTGATATCAAGAATCAATAGGGGGAAATTAATATGGCTTTAGAGTCTTTTTCTCCACAAAGCATCTTAATTATAGTGAGTTGGAATCTTTGGAAAAAGGAGTGTTCTCACTTGGGTCATTCTCGAAGGTTGGATCACTTCGGTAGGCCCTCTAAAGGATTGGCTTGGACTAGTGGTTCAAACATAAGGGTCAAAGTTTCTAATTTCCCTCAAGGGGAAGAAACATACTCCTCTACTTTAGTTTCTCACCCAAACACATAGAACAGGTTAATTATTGACTTAGCTTAGTCAATCTAGACTCATCCTTCCTAAAGATTTTGATCCCCTTAAAAGGAAACTATCATCTCATCATAGAAAAGGATTAGCACTAGGGAACCACTAAGCTACTTTCCTCACTTAGAATGCCATCTTTTAGAAGCATCTAGTTTTCTAATTCATCCTCGATCATGACCTACAAGTGGTGAACAACATAATCCCTTATTCTTTTGTCTTGCACCCTAAGAAGCTCACAAGCCCTAATTAGACTATGTTTAGAAAGTAGGAAAGAAGACACATTTTTTAGTGGGTTTTAATTTTGTTCTTCAAAAATGTATCTTTGATAATTATCCTGCAAATAAATAGTTAGTTCATGTTTGGAGAGTTTGTATAAGGAATCTTTGTCAAATGTCATGCAGATAATTGTTAAGCTACAAAGAACCAGAAAAATAGAATAATGATGCTTCAGAGAAAAAAATGTCAATAAAAATTAATAAACAACATACTAAAAAATGACAAATTAACTATGATATTTTAAAATTTTACATGAAATCTTGCATAGGCCCGTGTGAGATCTTTCACCAACCTGCACGAGAAAATGAGCTATTGCGCGAGGACTTGCAGAATAGGGCAGTTTTTCACATGAGAAAGTGGGGAGCTAAATGCAAGACTCTCAAATCTTCAAGAAAAAATGAAATTTCTCGTGCGAAAATTCCAAAATCTATACAAACTAGTATGTTAGAGTAGTGAAAATGATAGAAATTTAGATGAATGAGGCAAAAAAAAAAGTTTTTCTCTGCCCCATGGTGGGTACAAGAAACGAATGCATGAATTTGTGGGCCTCTAAACCTCACACACACTTCAACATGGTCATTACCTATAGAATCCTCCTGGGATAAACATGGAGTCATTTATCTAAGACACTTGACAGAGCGACCCATTGCCTTCTATCTAGAAGGATTTTTCCTATGAGCTCTCAGAGTAAGATGCAGGCAACTAGACCTTTCTAGAATGAAGGGTTTATGCAAAAGATGGATGTGCAAGTAATCTATATGAAATGCAATCTAATCTATTGAAAAATAAAGGAAAACTAAATTAAATGTATGCATTGTTTAATGTAAATGATACTAAGATATTAAGCAAAAGCACATGTAAAGCTTATGAAAGAAAGTATTCAATCCGATAGTAATTCAATAGCATAAAAATTCAACCTTCACAATGAGGAATTAAGAGTCTCTTAAATAGCATTCTTAGAATCCATCAATGATTGAGATCAACTTAGATCGATGGTTAGGATTGAAGCTAAGATTCAGTCAAAGTGGAAGATTCCCAATACAGATGTAGTTAACTGTCTCCGATCCTGAGTGCAAGAAACAATTAACTCAGATTCACTTTAGTGTGAGAGTAAGTGAATTAAGTCACTTCTAATTTGAGAAGTAGTTAACTGAGAATTTCCATTTTGAACTAAGAAATAGAATTTGAGAAAGATATTCAATTTAATAAAATAAGATATGACCTCACAAATGTCTTTTCTATTTAATTGAATAATTACTTTCAACTAAGTAAAATAAGCATAGTTATTAAATTAAATATTTTAAATTCCTTAGTACATTAGCCTTAGGAGATAATTTAATTCAATTAAAGTATAAATACTTTAAATTAAATTAAATCTTAATCAATAGGTTTAATGTGACTAATACGAGTCAATACTTTAGGAATTAAATAAATAGCTATAGACACTCAAAAATGGTTTGCATCTATAGTTTCATCACTTCTTCATACTAATTTGTCCCATTTTCTCATTCTACTAACTTTGATCTATTGGCCAGATTGACCATATTTTATCATTTGTATCCCCTTTCACATCAATTTCATGTCATTTCAAAATCATATCAAATCAACTCGAAACCATTTCATATCAACTCAGAATCACCCCAAATTAACTCAGAATCACTTGAAATCAATCCTAATCAACCTGAAACATATCAAACATCTCAAATCAATCATCATTTATCCTATCCTAGGTATTGTTGTGGCTTTCAGTGCCTTGGAAACCTATCAACCTATCAATCTTATCAATTTGACCTTAGTACTGTCATGGCTCTCAGTGCTAGGTCAAACTATCATTCATGTCATTCAATCTTTGACATTGTGGAGGCTTTCAATGTTAGATCATTGCATCATCAACCAATTTAATAACATGGACAATGTTCATCGATGTTATTATGATCAAACCTTATCAATCAATTTCAATCCTTTAGCATTTACAATATCGGTTAAATGTTACATATCAACCAATTCATGTCATGTGTCCTTAGCATGTTATCAATTTTGATCTATCAATCAATTTGACCATGGATTTTGTCTACCTTTTCATTATCTTATTCGATATCCATCATCTTCACATTTTCACCAAAGGATACTATCACATTTATTTAATCATTTTTGGCCAATCATTTACTCACTTTCTCTATAGGATTAAATAACCCATAATTTAATCCTATTATTCTTTCTAATTATTCTTCCTAATTATCATCCTCAATTAATTAATTCTATTAATTAATTGGTTCATCATCTACAAACCATGGAAATTTGCAATTTCCTAAGTTCCATTTTCCATCATTAATTCCATTTTCTACTAATTCTTATTTTGTGGAATAAAAGGATTTTTAATTCAAATATTCCATAAAATATTGCATCATCATGACACTTGGATGTGACACCTCATGGATTCTCTTCTCCTTTGACACTTGGCTAAGATATTTCATAACAACTTATTTTTACCTCTTACACACGTCCCTATTTGGCTTATTCGTCATAGATTCTTGGCTTTAAGTGGGTTGAGGTGTCTTATGACATGTCATAGATTCTCTTGCACATTTAGCCAAGTTTGACTTTCATGTATCATAGAATCTCACAATTGGCATATTTTGTCATATGCATCATGGATTCTCATAGGAATCTCTTGCCACATCGCATATCTATGGGTGACAAATCCAATTCTCTTACCTTGAGTGTTGATTATAAATTGGACACTCTTTCTCTCATTTTCGGCCCCTAGAACTTCTTAAGTCCTTGAATCCTTGGAGTCTTAGGTCCTTAGATCCTTAGTTTCTTTGCATTTTCACACCACTTTCTCTCAAGCTTAAAATCACACTTCTAGTATTCTCATGGCATTATCCATATCATAGGCTTTTGCTTCAATCTTGTGTGCACTATAGGAAAGTTGGAGCTACAATTGTTTAGAGAAGAAATAAGGACATGGGAGCTACAAATGAAAGAGAGGGTTTTTATTGCTTTCTTTATTAGTTTGTCTTTCACAATAGACTAGTGGGTGCTAACGTATGATTATTGAGTTTTGCAATTTTCTCATAGTGTGTTATGCATTTAACCCATTTTTTGGTCCTACATTTGGTGAACCTGACGTGAACATGCCTATCTAACTTAGGTTTTCTTGTTTTGTTCTTGCAAGTGCAAGGAAGGAGCTCACTTGGAAGGGTATAATGACTATCTACTATTCCTTTTCACACCTAGATTAATTAGGGGGTCTATTAAAATTCTTGTATGCTCTTGTTTCATGCATTCTATTAGATTGCTGTCCTAGGGTGCACTCTGCTCTATCAGGGCACACTTGGGATCACTAGGAGTAGTTTTAGGACTCCAGAAGCCACCAAAACCTCTTTCTATTGTTTTTGACTTACCAAATGTGCCAAAATAGGCCCAAACTATGTCATTGATGTAGTCTACACTATTTGGGTGCACTTGGGAGTGTAGCTTTGAAAATTTCAATTTCTAGGTCTTGTTTAGGCACCATTTCCTTACACTTTGCACCTGACTTCCCAATTGCACCCTAAAACTACCAACTATGCCCAACTAGACCCCAAATACATCATTGATGTAGTCTACACTTTTTGGGTGCACTTGGGGGTGTTCAGAGCCATTTTGGCCTTCTAGGGAGAAATCTGCTCTATTAGAGCACACCGGGGTTCACAGTAAGCATATGCATCAATCAGAATCTACATCTAAGGTTCCTATCACTCTCTTGGACATAGATTAGATGATTCTGTGTTACTAATCATCTATTTTCAGCATGTGGTGATCCTTGTATGAAGATGTAATCATAAGAAACTACTAATGTGTGCTTTGTAGGACATTCTCGAAGACTTTGTGTGTCTTTCCAAACTATGTGTGTGGATTTCCTAAATTAGGTAACATTTCGTTTGGTGCTTAAAATGAACCTTTTTCTTTTCTGCCTAGCATGTCTACAGTGTTAAATCCCTAGGAGTTGCATTGGATGTATCTCTCCCCTCGCCATTCGTGGATATTGGGTGTAAGAGAAATCTATGTAACTTCTATAGGAGGCCTGCCTTGGACCAAGATACTCGATATTGGGTATGCCAGGGGACAACCTTAGAGTAGTAATGGGCCAAAAGATAGGTCAACATTCCAACCGCTATATAAAATTTGATAATGATGAAAGCCATGTCGGTGGTATTGTTGCGTGATAGCTCTCCTCCAGTACCCTTGTGGTGTGTCAAACCCCAATTCTTGGGGCTGGGAGAGCTTCTACGAAAGTTTATCATTCACTTGCCGAATTGAATGCCTGTACTAAAAACTATGTTTTAGTGGCCAAAATCCTTTCTATCCACTAGCTCAAGGGGTCACCCATGCCCATGAAGACATCCTACATTCTCGCAATCCTTAGTAGAGGCAATAGTCCCTTGGGAAGTCATGTCCCTTGGGAAGCGGATCTTGGTAGCCCCAAGAAGTGAGTGCACTATAAGGGGGAGCCTATGGTGCCAAGATCCTAGGTTTTCAACTCTAGATAAGCATGGGTAAACTTTGGTTCAAGTAGGAATTCAATGGATACAGTCTTAAAAGCCTAGGTTGTGGTGTGTTTGTTAAGTTTTAACAACAACTATTCTTGTCTTAATGTGTCTTGCGTGTGTGTAAAACATAATCAAGATAATAGCCAACATTAAAATTTACACCTTGAACCTTCTCTAAACATTACACATTGTCAAGACTTTACAACCTTTATCAAACTTTGCAACTTTTGTTCAACACACTCAAACCTTGGAAAACATGGTGACATGTGCTCCTAAACGTGCTTGGCAAAACGTAGATCTCACACTTGCATAAACTTCATTTGCATTCACCCCAGTATAGGACTTATTTATGCATCATATAGACTTCATATTGCACCTTTTAGTCCTCATTTAGTATCTATTACCTTTCATAGTGCTTCCTTTTAGGTTCAGTTTACATCCCTTAGCTTTTGCATTCCCATCTCAAAATTAGCAGTTTGCATTCCCCACCTTGCATCTTTGCATGCCTATTCATCATCTTGAACACTTTATCCATCATTCTAGGTGTCTAAACCATCATTTTGAGGATTCATACTAGTCTTAACATTGTCCCCTATTGTTTACCTCTCTGTGATATCAATCTGGAAATGATAGCTCCCAGAATTGCCTTAGTTTTAGCCCAGTTTACCAACTGTGCCCTGAAACTACCAACTGTGTCATAAAACTACCAACTACATCATTGACATAGTCTACACTATTTGGGCACACTTGGTTGCCTTGAAACCTAGTTTTGGGTTCCATATAACATTTTGGGGCTTCAACAGTGTCCTTAGGTACCTAGTTAGCTCCCCTTGCACTAGCTTGCCCAAATCTGCATTCTACATCACCTAGTCTTCATAATCTTCACTTAAGACATCATTATGTAGGTCATAACCTCTATTTTACATCTCCCAATCCATCCTAACATCAACCCTAGCATCTTAGCTTCCTGGCATATAAGTTTGGTAACCATACCCTTCAAAATCAGCAAACATTCTTCCTAGCTTACCAACTATGCTCAAACTCGCTCCAAGTGCATCAATGACATAGTTGGTACTATTAGGTACACTTGGCACTATTAGGGCACACTTGGGTACTTGCATGACCATTTTGGGCCTTTGAACTGCATCTAGGAGCCTTTACACCTCCCCATTCTGCACTTGACCCAAAACCGCATCTTGCACCCAAAACCCCATTTTGCATCATAGGAATTGGCCATATAACATATCTTCTCAGCATCACCACCATTTTGAGTCCCCAAAACATCATTTTGAACCCTCGAAACCTTTGAATTTAGTCAAAAATATAGACAAAGTATGAGTCTTAGAGTATCTCCTAGTGTTGATGAATAATGGATCTTGACTAGTCTTTTTATCTTTTCTTATCACTTTTCTTGGGTCAAAATCTATCTATGTCTTGATAGATTTGACCTTGTCATCTTTTATCAAATTTATCTTAATGCCTTTTGTCACTTTTTGGTCAAGATCCAAAGTCCTTTATCACAAGGTTAAACTCCTAGGCAAGATACCTTCTAAAGGTTTTACCTAAATTAAAAACTTTCTATATACCCTTGTCATAGCATAATCATATCCCTAGCATCCCCAAATGTCATTTTAACTTACCCTAGTGGTACATCCCCTTCATCTTTCATGGTCCAAACCTTAGTATCATTCCCACTACCAAACCCTATTAGATTATCCATCAACCAAATTGCCTTCTTGATCATTTACCCTCATTTTGCATATCCTAAACATCATTATCAACCCTTGAAAGCTATCATTTTCATAGTTTACCTTGTATACACCTACCTTTAGTGTCATTACCAAGTTCAAAACATAATCTTAACCTTCATTTTGCATACCCTCAAAACATCACCTTGCATTTGCATTTGCATAACATCCCTAGGACCTTTTCACTTTGTACGTCAAAACCCTAATTCATTTAGCATTTCCTCACATTGCATAACATTCCTAAACACTTAAAAATCCCAAAAATACTCAAATCTTGCATACCCACTATTCTAAATCACTCAAAACACTCAAAATTTCCATTGTATCTACATTCTTAGTATCATGCCAGCACTTACTAGGACACAATCAGCTCAGAGACCCAAGGAACTCTATCAACCTTTGTTTTCTAAGGCACAAGCACAACCAAAACCTCGTCCAAGATAGAGAAAGAGTAAGAGAACCCAACAAACCATTGACGAAGAATAAATCAAGGCATCACAACCTTTACTTGCAGACCCCTTAAACATGTATCCACAAGAGCACCACAACCAAGCTATGGTACAATAAACCTTGAACAATGCACCTACCATGAGATTTCTTCCAAACAATTCCCCCACACATGGGATGGTGTTGGGGTCATTTGTCGTTGCACCAAAAGCCATGACTATTAGTGAACATGGAGCACCACATAATTAACCACCTATGGGTAGGGGAGTGCGTCACATTACCCAACAATCTCCCCCTTGACGCGCATACCAGGTGCTTACCCAGGTCAAGAAGGCACCGAGGAGATTTGAACCCATGACCAGACCAAACCCATGCTCTGATACCAATTGTTAGGATAAACCATGGATAGAAATTTTAAAAAACTACATGCAAATATAACCAATAACTAAAAAATAATAAATCAAACAGATATGAACACAAGGCACCAAGATTTAATGTGGTTCACCCAATCCCTAGGCTACTCCCACCAAATAGCAAGTCCGATCTTATTACAGTCCAGTGATTACAATCTGATTACAATCTGTAATCCCTTACAGCTCAATACCGCCGCAAGAACCAATTTCGCATCACAACATAATGAAAAATACGCAACCCTAAACCCTTTTATACAAGTATTAAACTGGTTTAGGGTTATAACATGTCGGCCATAATATGTCGGCTACCATGTCGGCCACGACCCAAAAATTTTATGAAGTATGTATAGTACTTTCCTGATCAGTCACCATAATCTAACAGATTTTTCAATGGAGTCCTAACTTTGAACCTATATTCGTACCAACCACCAAGAGGAGGAAGTGTACCAACCACACAAGTACCTTCAACTATAACACATCAAACATACAACAAGGTACTATACACCTTAGTGATGACTCTGACACTAACTATGGCATCACTGATGAAGAAATGGCTAGGGCATGTCAAAACAAAAGTTTTTGCAAGAACTTCAAACATTTGGCAGCCCAAGAAATTATCAAATTTAACCCAAAATTGGAAGGTCCTAAGTCCAAAAATCAAACCAACACAATAATTGAAAACATCCAACCTGTGATAAATTTGAACTTAGACAAGGGAAAACAACCTTTGGAGTTTTTAAATGCAATAATGGCACCTATAAGGTCCCATCAAGAACCAACAATTGAAATCTTCCAAAGTAAATTTGAACACATCAATGTTAATCCCTTGTTTGATGAAATACCACAAATTCCTAAACACCCCAAAAGGACATTGAGACTTGATTTTAGTCACTTGATTCAACAACAAGATGCACCTAAAGGGACTTGTGCTCTAGGGATGCCAAAAATACCTTCACTGGAGGAAAATCAACAAAGTACACCTCTGTTCCTAACTTTACCGAGTTGTATGACATCAAATGCTATGGAGCCTCTCATAAGTAAAACATATGAAACATCAAGTGCAACCATCCCTATGGACACACAAAGGAAAAGCCGTATTGACATTATGCCCATTTCCAACAGGGACACATCTCATAGTCAAGTCAATATGATGTCACAAGCAGGAACATCTAACACACAAAGGTACCAATACAACAATCCAAACATGATGTTCAATTCTCAAGGACTTAGTCAACCCCCATGACAACAACAACCTACAGTGGTACAAGGACTCAACTCTTCCAACGTGCAATCAAGTCTACATCAACTTAACACACATCCCACATATCAACAACAACATCAACCATAATGACAAAAAACTCAAGTGAGGCAAACATCCAACATTCCTAATATGCAGTCCCATGTGAACCCACTTGACTTACACACAATTTATCAACAACAATTTCAGCAACAATTCCAACAACAACAAGCAATGTTTGCTAAACAACAAGAACAACTTAAACGACAAACAGAATACCAAAGACACCTTGAGCAACAAATCAAATACTAGTAACATTTGTTACAACAATAGTAGGTGTCACAAAAACCTCAAAAAATACCTCTACAACATCAAGAACGTACATGGTCTCACATAAAACCAACAGAGGTATCCCAACAACAACCACAACACATGGCACAACAACAACACATGGTACAACAATCGCAATCAATCCCACAACAAATGCCACATCAAATACCTCAACAAGTACCCCAACAATAGGGACCCTTCTATCTTCGAGGTGCCAACATACCTCCACCACCTAGTGAAACTTCACCAGACTCATCAGACACAAAAATGTCAAAACCAAGTAGACATAGTTCTTGCCATAGTAAACGGTCTACTCACAAACACAAAAGACTTGAAGGAAAGACCATCGTAAAAAACCCCTATGAAGAACTATTACAACAATTCAAACAACTTTCCAAACAAGTTGAGGCATTAGGAGTCCAAAAGAAATAGGCTCTATATACAGAAAGAGACCTACGTCCTAACCCATTTGATAAAGGTCTATATATGCCTCCATTCCCAAAACACTTTGAGGCTCCAAGGTTTGAAAAATATCAAGGAAATGGAAACCCTATTGATCATATCAGAGAATTTTGTGCTTCATGTACCAAACTTAGTGATGAGCCCACTTATCTTATGAGATTGTTCCCTTGTTCTCTAGGTGGGTCGGCACTTGAATGGTACTCCAAACTTCCTAGTAATATCAAATCTTGGTCAGAGCTAGCACACAAGTGTATCTCCCACTTTTCCTTTAACATTATAAATGATGTGACACTTTCTAATTTTTGCTCAACTAAACAGATGATGGGAGAATCATTCATCACATTCTTACTATGTTGGAGAAGCTTAGTTAGTCAATGCTCACTAGACATTCTTGAAGAACAACAAGTAAACTTGTGCATTGAAAACTTAGTCCCAAACTTAATGTATGAACTCAAAATCAAGAGTCCAAGCACCATTTCTAAACTGATGAAAAAAGGGGTTAGTATTGAAGATTCTCTTATCCATAAGGGAATCCTCAAGATAAACAAAAAAAACACAAACACCAACTTGTCTAATGACAAGGAAAAAATTTTCTCCGAAAACAAGAATGTGACTAATGAAGGCATTGTGGATGCCCACACAATTAGCACAGCACAACCTCAACTAACTTTGAAAGGTGCAAACCCTAAAAATTCACAAACCTCTAATCAAATATCAGCTCCACAATAGAAGATTGACACTTCCACACAAGAAAAACCTCAAAGACATCCTAGAACCAAGGATAGAAAATTCACACCATTGGGGATACCTCTTGAGACTGCATTACAACAATTACTAAGTAATAACTTCTTGTAGCTACCTAATGCAAGGACATCTAGCACATGAAGATATTTTTAAAATTCTAGATTATTATATTGCAACATGGCTTGGTAAGCTATTTCAATAGTTTTGGATTAGTCATGATACATTTCATGGTCTCTTTATTGTAACTAGAACTTGATCTAATTGATGTTGAAAACTGTTAGAGAGTCAATTATAAAGTTAGTTATCAGATTATGTTCTCTTCAAGATCTTTATCTCTACAATAGAGAACCGAGAAGGTAGTGGTGAAGTAAGATAGCATAGAATGGAGGATAAAGAGAAATCGATGCAATCAATCGAATACAAAAAGAATGAATAAAATAGAGTTTTGTATTTACATTCAATTATCTCTTGACTATGCAGATTTAAGAAGGTTATGTATTATATTGGAAGCCTCTATTATTTGCTTTTGGTTCAATGATTCTTCAAATTTATTAATATTTTCATCAGTGAGATCATGAATTTCTTTGTCAAGTATAATTGGTTATACAATGAGTTATGTTTGATTTCTTGAGATTTGTTTGGAGATATCAGTGCATAGAATTTTGATTGACTCATTCATCATTTTCTGTGTTCTACACTATCTTACTTCACCACTACCTTCTTAGTTCTCTATTGCAGAGATAAAGATCTTGAAGAGAACACAATCTGATAACTAACTTTATAACTAACTCTCTAACAATTTTCAACATCAATTAGATTAATTTCTAGTTACAATAAAGAGACCATGAAATGTATCATGACTAATCCAAAACTATTGAAATGGCTTACCAAGCCATGTTACAATATAATAATCTAGAATTTTCAAAATATCTTCATGTGCTAGATGCCCTTGCATCACTACCCACAATCAAAGATGAACCATTAACTAAAGCAGATTGGTGGGATGAAAAAAAGTATTGTGACTACCATCGCACCAAAGGACACAAGACTTCATCATGCTTCCAATTGAAACATGTAATAAAAGACCTTATTGATGATGGTGTAATCATAGTTGATCCATCACTATTAGCATCCAACTCTGATCACACTATTTTCAAAGATCCTTTGGGTAATCATGACAAAGAGAAACCCTCAAGTTCAAACTAAAACTCACAAGGTAATGTGCATTACACACGCATCGGCTATGACTACACCATCAATTGCTTTAATGAGTCTGATTTCTACATATCCACATTCACGTTGAAGGCTGAAGACCCTCATTGTGCTATCACTACATGTCGTAGCAAGATCACCCTACCTAGAGCCCCATCTAGACCTACTACTTCTACTAGACCTACACCCGTAAGTAAACCTACTACTCCTACTTCATCTAATTATATCCTTGTTGAACAACTTAGCAAAACCCTTGCACAAATATCCATTTTGGACCTACTACGTGCATCTCCCCAACATCAGAAGAAGGCTAAGCCATAAGATGACACACAACACTCTTATTGAACACATCAATCCTCCTCCATAGAAAAATCTTCTTCACAACAAGGAAAATCTTTTTCCAAAAATAATAAGAAGGGGAACAACTTCAACAAAAGGGAGAAGAAAACTTGTGCCTATTGTAAGAAGAATGGTCATGATGAACATGAGTGTAAGGATAAGAAGGTTGATGAGTTGCTAAACTTAATGAGGAAACATAAAATTGATGTACCAAATGTCTATAAGGATAAGGGATCATCAACCACTTCAAAAGGTAAGGGACAAGCTTTGGTAGCAAGTACAAATAATTCTGAGGAATGGGTTCTTGATTCAGAAGCTACACATCATATGGGTGCTTCAAGGGAGCATTTTTCCTCTTTGAAACCATCAAATGTACCTTACATCTATGTGGGAAATGACACTCAAGTGGAAGTTGAAGGAAAAGGGAATGTTGAGTTGGAAAATGGAGTTTTCAGGGATGTTCTTCATGTTCCCAACCTTAACACCAACCTTCTTTCAATCTACCAAATAACTTACTATGGATGTGGCAACAAAGTTGAGTTCCTTCCTAATTTAGTTGTGGTGAAAAATCTAAAGGATGATTCTATGGTGGAAATTGGAAAGGCTGATCATGAGACAAGACTTTATTCTTTTTCTCATTTTGTGCCTAAGTCCACTTCCCTTGCCTTGTTGACTGACTCAAATTCACAAAGTAAACTATGGCATGAGAGGTTTGGACATGTAAATTACCACTACCTTCAACAACTTAGCAACAAGGATATGGTCATTGGTATACCTAAGTCAAGTATTCAAAGGGTGTATGTTTAGGTTGTGAAGTAGGCAAGCATCCCGAAGAGAAGTTTGATAAGGGGAAGTCTTGGAGAGCTATGATTGTTCTTGAATTGGTTCATAGTGATGTGGCTGGTCCATTTCTAGCACCATCATTTAGAAAGGCTTGCTATGTTCTCACCTTCATTGATGACTTTTCAAAGTACACTTGGGTCTTCTTTCTTGCTCATAAGAGTGAAGTGTTTGATAAGTTTATCACCTTCAAAGCTCAAGTTGAGAAGCAATCAGGGAAAGCCATCAAGATTATATGAATATATAATGGAAGGGAATATGTGAACTCAAGGCTTATAGACTTTTTTACTCATGAGGGTATTGATCTTCAACATTTAGTTGCATACACTCCCTAATAAAATGGTGTTTTTGAATGAAAGAATAGAACCCTTAAGGAGATGACCACTTGAATGCTACAACATAAGTCCCTAGATCAAATTTTTTGGGCAGAAGTCATGTGTTGTGCCAATTACATCCAAAACATAAGTTCCCATAAGGCCTTAGATGGAATTACACCTTTTGAGGCTTGGTGTGGAAGAAAGCCAAGTGTAAAACACTTTAAAGTTTTTAGTTGTCCAACATGGGAAATGATACCTCCACAAAGATGAAAGGCATTGGAACCTCAAAGAAAACCTTGTATATTTGTTGGATATCCTAACCACACTAAGGCATACAAACTCATGGATCTAGAGACACATGAAATCTTCTTTAGGAGGAGTGTTCACTTTGAAGAAACTTGTCCAAGTTTGGCTCCTTCAACTCCTCCTTCCTCCATCATGGAAAGTGATGGCATTGATGATAGTGACTTGGAAGATGATATTCCTTCAACTTTGACTCATAGGAAACCACCTTCATGGGGTCCACAAATAGTTGAGGACATTCCTTCTTCTTCTTCCATTAGACCTTGTTGGGCACAACAAAAAATTGATTTAGCAAGTTCACTGGTGGGGAATCCTTTAGATACTATGGGGACAAGGTCATAACACAAATCATTTCCACATTCTTATATTACCATTGCTTCTAATCCATAGTCATTTAAGGAAGCATTAGGGTTTCCTGAATGGGACAAGGCCATGGAGGAAGAATACAACTCTTTAATGATAAAGAACACTTTAGACTTAGTTCCTCTTCCTAAGGGAAGAAAGTCAATTTAGTGTAAGTGCATCTATCATACCAAGTTTGTAGTACATTAAAAAGTGTGGATAAGCATAAGACTAGACTTGTTGCCAAAGGTTTCTTATAGGTTCTTGGTATATACTATACTAAGACCTTTGCATCAATAGCTAAGATGAACCCCATTCATTTGACCCTAGCTATTGTTGCAGCTCATGGTTGTGTTGTTCATCAAATGGATGTGAAGAGTGCATTCTTGAATGGTGATCTTCTTGAAGAGATTTATATGGAGTAGCCATAGGGTTTCATTCAAGATACTACTTTGGTTTGTAGGTTGAAAAAGTCTATCTATGGCCTCAAGCATGCTCCTTGGGCTTGGTATGCCAAGATGGATTCCTTTCTTCTCTTAGTAGGATTCATTAGGTGTCATATAGATTCAAATGTCTATATTATTTAGAGGGATGACTCAAACTTGATACTCATGCTTTATGTAGATGACTTGATCATTATAGGAAGTACTTCATCCATCATTGCCAGTGTCAAGACTTCTTTGTAGGAAAAATTTTCTATGATAGATTTCTATTTACTTCATTATTTCCTTGGTATTGGGGTCACGTAGTCTTCAACTAGGATTGCACTTTATCACCCCAAGTATGCTCTTGATTTACTTGCTCAATTTCACATGAGTGATTGTAAGCCTAATCGTACTCCCTTTCTTTTAGGTGTTAAGTTAGAGACCAAGTGTTCCACTCCACTTGTTGATGCTACATTGTATAGACAATTGGGTGGGAGTCTCATCTACTTGACACATAGATGCCTTGACATAGTTTTTGTAGTTTTCATAGCTTCTCACTTCATGCAAGAGCCACGTGAGCTTCATTGAAAGGCTATCAAACACATCTTGCACTACATACAAAGTATACATACACATGGGATACACTATGCAGTAGGTACTAGACTTTAGTTGGCTGGTTAATCAGACTCAAACTATGTAGGGGATCTTGATTCTTGCAAGTCTACTATAGGTTACATGTTTCACCTTGGTTTCGGCCCCATTTTTTGGAAGAGTAAGAAGCAAAATACTATTTCTCTTTCTTCAACTAAGGCTGAGTATCAAGGAGTTGTCACTATGGCTATAGAAGCTATATGGTTACAACATATTTTGAAGGAGTTTGGATTTGACATACCTAAACCCATAGTCATTCATTGTGATAATCATACTGCTATTGAGATCTTAAAACATCCAGTGTGACATTAGTGGACAAAACATATTGAGGTTCATATGCACTACATCAAAGAGCTGATACATAAGTAGGTCATTACATTGCACTATTTTCCTATAGTAGAGCAAGTTACAGATATCTTCAACATACCCTATACTAAGGTCAAGTATCTTCATTTGTGAGATCTCTTGGGGGTACAGGATATTTCACTAGGGGGGTCACAGGACTTTTCTCTTCTTTATTATACTTATCTCTCTTTTTGGGGGAAGGTTTTTCCCATGAGATTTTACCTCTTTCTCCATTTTTAGAGAGATTGCATTGCATTGCATCACATTACAAAGCATTGCATTTGTACATGGGTACCTACTATGGCCTAGTAGCTAGGACCCATTATGCATTTTCATCCTAGCTTTTGTGAGCTTAAGTGCATTCTGCTAAGTTAGACTTAAGGGGGGGGTGTTAGTGTAAATAATTAATTATTATTACACTATAATTAATTTTACTTAGGTTAAATGCATTATTTTATTATTTATCATATAGACACTTAGAAGTATGCATAGTTAAATGAGTTGTCTTGTTGACAACACAAGAGTTTGCATAATAATTTGAGTTGTCATGTAGACAATGTAATTGTTTGTACTCCAATTGAGCACATGGTGTCTACAACATCTCTTTATGAGATACACCTCAGTATTCTTATCCTGTCATCATCACACTAACTTCTGTGTTCAATGGAGGATAATACACTCTTGGTGGACATGTGCTTAGTTGCGAGGCTTATCACTTTGCTAAATTCTAGTAATTCTATATGACTTTATATATAGAAACTTTTAGTGTGTATGTATACACATATAATATTCTCATTATTGTTATTCTAATCATCCATTATTGGTCCATATTGTGCTAGTGTTTGAGCTTCTTGATCTTGGTGTTATTTTTCCTAAGGCAAATTCTTATAGTAACTTCATCTAGAGATCAAATTAGAGGTTGTGAAGTTGGGAAAAGGTGTATTGAGTTATTTTTAGATGGTATCTAAGCTCATGTGTAATTTGGAGCTTATCTAAATAAGTTACAAAGGAACTAAGAGTTACTATCATTACAGAGAAAGTTAATTCTATAGCAGAAGATGAAAATTATTTTTTTACTAAGAATTTTGTGAAGTGAATTCTTGTGGAGCTTTGTCATGATGAAAGGAGGCTATGGAAAACCTTAGGTGGCATCTGAAGATCAAATAGGTGATCTTGAGCAGTTGCTTGATTACAAAATGTAATTGATAGCATTTTTGTGTTTTCAAAGTATGCAATTAATGCAAGTTCAATTTGATGGAATAAATGGAGTACAAACTTGATTTCACTTCATTGCAAATACATCCAAAGTAGAAAAAACTCAGAAGTGAGTTGTGAAAGAGATTTTGAAGAAAACCCTATTTTCAAAAAGAGTTATTTTATTATTTTTCTACAAATTTATTTGGTAAATGCTCATATTTGATAGAATCATGGATACGTTAGTGGTGCACAATTTTGAGAACAAGGAAATACCTAAGTTGAAAGTTGTTTCTATGAAACTCATAGAAGGAAACCCTAACTCAGCATTATCCATTACTTTGAACAATGTAATTGACAACTATTTCATGTTTGCAAAGCATGCAATTAATGCAAGTTCAAGTTGATGGAATAAATGGAGTATAGATCTGATTTTAACTTCATTGCAAATACATCTAAAGTAGAAAACACTCAAGAGTGACTTGTCAAATCAATTTCAAAGAAAACTCTATTTCTAAAAAAGAGGTATTTTATCATTTTTCAACAAATTTATTCAGTAAAAGCTCATATTTGATAGAATTATGAATATTTCAGTAGTACATAATATTGAGAATAAGGACAAACTAAGTTAAAAGTTTTTTCTATGAAACCCATTGAAGGAAACCCTAACTCAATATTATCCATTACTCTAAACAATGTAGTATATTTGGAAAATATAGGAAGTTATCTTAATAGTAAATTTGAATCTATTGGGAGTGAATACATGAAAAAGGATATGGAATTAGTTTTTAATCACAATATTACTATGAAACCCAAATTTGAACACTTCAAGGAACTAGACCTATTCAAATATCATTTTTACAGAGAATTGGACACAAATAAGTGGACACAGATCATATTAAGTAGAATACATGATGGGAAACTATCGATGCAAGATAGTATAGTTGATATTTATACCAACCTTATTCATGAGGTAAATGGTCTTAGTAAACAAGGTAGTGTACCTATAGGTGAGAAACTTCTTAAGAAGAAAGTGGAAAGTTATACCAAAGCAATGCATAATGGAAAGCCCATGGTGATCAACACCATTAAGACAAATGATGTAAGATTCCTGAGTAGAATTATTGCCTACTCTGTATGTGCAAGTTCAAATATTGATGAATTATCAGCTAGATTCATCTATGTAGCCTATAAGATATGTGTAGAGAAGGAACAAGTAAACCTTAGTGAAATTCTGAGAGTTCAACTACTTGAGAAACATGAAAAGATCAAGAGGACTAAGAATAGTGTGTTTAGATTTTAGTCACTAATGAATCACATATTCTTTCATGTGCTTGAAATATTTACATCTTTATTAGTCACAAAGATAATGAGTAGTGGTAGATTTGCAATGGAGAAGATCAAAAAAGTGTGCAAAAGACATCCTACAGATAAGATATTGGATAGTGGAAACTTGATAATGAAGACATTTCATAATGAAATGAGACAAAGATTTAGAATTTCAGCTACAATTGTAGATAGATTTAAAGATAACATTTTTGTTATGATTGATACATATTTTACTTATATACAACCAGTAGAACCTCAAGAAACATTTATTGATCCTTTAGGTTATGAATTGAGTGATGATATTATAGTTGGATATACTAATTTGTTGTTGAAATCAGAGAAGGATAAAGAAAAATATAGTTTAGTAACCTATGATGACGTTACCTAGTTAGCTCATTAGGAATCCTTAGAGAAGGTTTCTCACAAGAGGATATAAACTATTATGAGGAAAGCTTTATCAGAGGCCAGTATGACTACAAGTGAGTCTGAGGTTGTCAGGAAAACCATGAAGCAAGGCATACTGAACATACAAAACTTTTCAATATATTTTGTAGAGACATCTTCGGAATAGAGCATTCCTTCTGCATTAGTATCATATGTGCAACCTAGTGAGCCAATGAGAAAATTTGAGAGATTAGAGCAAGCAATGGCCACAAGGACTAAAAGTATCAAGCAACAAGCCACTAGACCAAGAAAAAGACAAAAGACATTGTTGATAATTGTCGAGTATAGCAATGAAGAAGAAAAAGAACAAGAAGTTAAACAAGCAAAGAAAGTAACAAAGAAATCAACAAGAAAAGCTCGACACCCCTAGAAGTTGAAGACATAAAAGATAAACTCAGATTATGCTATTGAGGGTAACTTTTTTTAGATGAACAAATTTTATGATTTTTATAACAATTTTGAGAAAGATAGATTGATATCTCTACTATGAGATACATTATAGAAAATAATCTAAAATTGAAAGATATTGAGGGCATAGTAAACTAGAAAGTCTATGATAGACTTATTGAGAAGAAGGCACCTACAAGGGAAGAAGATTTAGAACTTTGGAAGTTTGTGCTAAGAACTATTTGCAAGATTGATGATGAAGAACAGACTAAAAGATCATTTAAAAATCTCGCACCTTCTCTGAGAAATAAAGTGAGACCATTTTTGTTTATGGTTAGTGAGAAAGACAAATTAAGTGAGACTGTAACAAAAATAAGTTAGATGTTGATAGAATCTAAGGCATCATGTCCACCAGCACCCAAAACCTTGGAAGTGTCAGTGAGTGGTGACACTATGCAAATAGATCAAACCAATGTTACCATTAACATTGATGATACTAATCCATTTGAAGGTTTTGAACTTAATGAACCTAATACCAAGGATATTGAAGACAAAATAAGGAAAATCAAAGAAGAGAATAGATTACTAGAAGAAGAGAAGAAGAAAGTAGAAGAAGCTAAGTAGAAATTGCTTGAGGATGTGATGAAAAGAAAGGAAGAGGAGGAAAATAAAAAAGTAGTTGTAGAAGAAATAAGAAAGAAAATAGAGGAAGACAAGAAGAAGAAACTAGAAGAGAAAGAGAAGAGAGAAAATGAGAGAAAGGAAAGAGAAAAGAAAGAAGAAGAAGAGAGAAGAGCAAAAGAGGTAACCAAGAAAAAAAGGGAGGATGACACTAAAACTTCTAGTTCATCTACTCTACTTTCACTTGCTAGCCTAGAAATTGATGATGATGATCAAACTAATTTGATCTCATCCTTGTCAAAACTTATTCAGAAGAACAAAATAGTGAAGAGCCTGCAGAAAACCTTGATAAAGGTTACTGATAGACTACATAGTACTCTAGCAGTGTAGTGCACAAAAGAAGATCCAAAATAGAGGGCACAAGCAGTGCTAAAATCATTTGATGAAGAATTTACTACTTTGTTGAGTGTTGTAGAAGAAAAAGTGCAAATTTCACATGACACTAACTTGTTTAAGACCATTTACCAAAATATTAAAAATGATTTGGTAAGTCTTGATACTTGTATCAAGGAACTTCAGGAGTGTCAACATGATCGTAATATATTGTACATTAAGTGTACTATATCTCATAAACTAACTAAATACATTGACAGTCAGATTGGAAGAAAGATAAGTGAGCTAGAGGCTCTATCTAGCTAGTTTTAGCACCCATCTTGTAAGATTGATGACTTTGAAGAATAAGTGGCCAATATTCATAATGATATTAGAAAACTAGAACTTTAGAAGGAACATATTTTGAAGACAATATCAGATTTCAGAAATTCTATTTCTCTAAAAGTATCTTTTGTCAAGAAATAGTTCGAGGAATGTGTCAAGGCCAAAGACACTTATTTTAACTTTTTGTATCTAGACCTTAGTGTAGTTGAGATTGCATCATATGAATTATGTGCAATTATCATGTTTGTTGAATCCACCAAGGAGACATGGATTAAAGGTATATATAATCTTAATGAAAATTTTGATGATTGCATGAAGATTCTATCAACTTAAGGAAGGACAACATTTTTTACAATTTTTGGACATTTTTTTTGACATTTTGACCTTTGTCATTGATGTAAAAGGGGGAGAAGTACTTAAGAAAAATGTAAAGGGGAGAGATGAAATAGAAACTTGTAAATTAGGTAAAAAGGGTTGTAAAGTATATTATAAGGGGAGAATATATAAAGATGGACAAATTGTAATAGATGTAATGTGAATGTGTTGTTTATTTTAAGTCTTTGATACTTAGCCAATTTTCCCTATTTTGTTGCCATCAATGCCAAAGGTGGAGATTGTTGACAATTAGATAATGGATATATGTAATTGTTTTCATTTATGGCAACACATGATGTACATGCTAATAGGAAAACTCAAAAATAAAGATACTTAGCTTTTGGTACTCAAAAAATTGTCTAACTATGAATTTGCTATACAATAGTGTATTGTTTTGTTTATAACTTGTTACTGATGTCATATTATTACTAGCAAAGTTATATGAAGATTTTATACATGTTGATGATGATGTGTATAACCTTTAAAGTTAGTACAGACTATACAAAATAAAGATATTCATGTTTTAATGAAATAGGACAAAGAAATTGAAGGGAAGGATTATTTTTTTTACAAAATAATTACTTGTCCAATTAGGGCCAACATCCTAGATGTTTACTCTAAGTTGTAAAAGTGTATCATGGTCTTAGCTGACCTAGAAAAAATTTGTGTAAAAGCATGGTATTTATGCAAAGGAAATCTTGTGAATTTAATTGTGCTATTGTGCTATCTTGAAGAAGTTATGTTGAACAATTGTATGTGAACTTTTATGAAAGCAATATATGTAAAGTTTTATATAAGATATTTTGTGAGATCAAGCTAAAGATCACAAATCAATCAAGGAAGAAGTTATACTACTTATATTCTAGAAGTTTGATTAGTTTTTTGGGTAGCATGAGCTCTTCTTGTAATTGGAAGTGCATGTTTGGGTAGTGGGCTCATCTTGCATCTATTGTACTACAACTCCTAATAGGTTTGACACAACTCCTAACAAGGATTAAAATTCTCCTAACAAGGGCTCCTTAGACTAAATTTTCTCATTGACTCCTAATAGGGTCCATCCTCTAACAAGGAATTTATATACCAGTATATTATCTAGTGAGTATCATCCCCACCAAAATTTTCCCTTGGCTAGGGTTTCCCCAGTTAAAAAAAATGGTGTTATGTGTGCATGGTTACTGTTAATGTTCAACATTACTTTATTGCTTTGTTATGTATGGTTTAAAGTAACAAATAATATCCATTTGGCGACTAAAGTTTGTAGATTACTGATTTAGCCCTCCATCTCAATAATCCCTATTTCTAACAACTCAACCCCAAGAAATGTGCATATGGTATCACTTTCGAGAAGCCACTTGGATACATTGTCTCTACAAAAGGAATCAAGGTGGATCCAAAAAAATTCAAGCAATCACGGACATGCCTCAACACTGTAAGATTAGTCAAATGAGGGGCTTGCAAGGAAGACTTTAATCCATTCATAGATTCATCTCACAGTTGGCAAATAGATGACAACCTTTTACTAAGAATTTGCATAAAGACATGAAATATGAATGGAACAAAGATTGTACTTGGAGTTTAACACATATAAAGAAATACCTTTCTAATCTATCAATCTTGATGCCTTCTATCTACAAGAACCTCTCATTTTGTACATCTTAGCAATAGAATAATCTATGGGTATCTTGCTAGCTTGGGAGGACTAAGATAACAAGGAACAAGTGATCTACTATCTCAGTCACACATTCATTTCTTATGAAATGAACTATAGCATCATGGAAAAAGCCTACTTGGTAATCATCTTTACTTCTCAAAAGTTGAGACGCTACATGGTTTCTCATACTATGTGACTAGTTGCTAAAATTGATCCACTAAAGTACTTACTTAACAAGGCAGTGCTAACAGGGAGGTTAGCCAAATGGGTCATGATATTGAGTGAATTTGATATCACCTATATTGAAAGAAAGTTGATTAAAGGATAGGCAATTGTAGATCAATTAGTAGAAGCACCAATACAAAATCTTCTTCCACTAAACATTGACTTTCCTAATGAATCTATTTAATTTTGACACATCAAAACTGGGTGATGTTCTTTGATGGTTCCTTCACACAATAAGGATTTGATGCTAGGCTCTTATTCATAGCACTACAAAAGTATTCATTACCTAAGGCATACAAGACTCTATTTCCTTGTACAAATAATATTGTAGAATATGAAGCCCTAATCAACAACATGAAGATTGTAATTGAATGGTGAGTAGATGAATTAAATATCTTTGGTAATTCACAAATCATAATCAACTAGGTCAATTATGTGTATCAAAAAAAGGATGAGAAGTTGATACCCTATAAGTGAATAGTGGATGATTTGAAGAAATGCTTTGCTCATGTCACTTTTCAGCAATTTCCTCAAACAGACAACAAAGTGGTTGATGCAATGGATACTCTTGCCTCTATGCTACACATGCTTGAGAATGATCTTCGACATGAATTCTTTGTGGAGATGTTGAACTAATCTGCCTATAATTCTCCTAAATCCTAGATGATATATTTTATCATAGGACATGATTCATCCTACTACCATCATATCTACTCTTACCTACATGACCAAACAATTTTGGACAATCTAACCCAGAACAAAAAAATGTCACCTTATTTGCAATGCTTCATGATATGTTATTATTGTTGACAACTTATTTAGGATAGGTCTTGATGGAACAATCCTTAGGTTCTAGAACTTAATGAGTCTAAATGTGAATTAATTAATGTACATGAGAGAATTTTTAAATCTCACTCTAATGACTTGATACTAGATTATAAACTTATCAGAGATGGTCAATATTGGTTGAATATGGAGCAAGAGAAAATTAAATATGGCAAGTCCTGTAAAGAATTCCAATTCCATGGAAATATGATTCATGTTCTAGCCATGGAGCTAATTCCATCTATCACACTATGATCATTTCAACAATGGGCCTGCAATCTAGTGGGCCAGATTCATCCATCTTCTTCAAATTGACATAAAGTCCATTATTATAGCTACATACTACTTCAATAAATGGTTAGAGGTAGTCCCTCTCTCTATAGAAAATGGAAAAACTATAGCTCTATTCATTATGAATAATATCATATGCAAGTATAGTGTACCATTCTCCATCATTACTAATAATAGGGGATAGTTTAAAAACAAGGATCTTAAATAGTTGTGCTCAAAGTTTAGAATCAAGTAGCATTGGACTTATATGTATTACCCCTAGGGTAATGGCCAAGTGGAAGCATCCAACAAGGCTATCCTTAAGATCTTACATCACACTACAAAAAAATTTGGAAGGGACTAGCACCTTCAGATTAATCTGGCTTTATGGGCTTAGAGAACAAGTATCAGAACTCCAATAAGAACAACACCCTTTGCTTTGGTACATGGAGCAGATGTTGTGCTTCCAATTGAGGTCAATATTCCTACTTTGAAAGTCCCCATGGAAGGCCTCATTACTGATTATGACTACAAAATATATCGACTTCAAGAGCTAGAATTTTTAGATGAACATCAATAAGTGGTGTGTGATCATCTTCAAGATTACTAGAAACACATGTCTAAGAGCTACAACAAGAAAGTCAAGCCATGTGACTTCCAAGTGGGTGATTTCATCCTAAGGGAGAACATTAAAAAATCAACAACAACAGGTATAAAAAGAGAAGTTTGAACCCAATTGGCTTGGTCCATACATAGTTACTGTAGTGTTTCGATTTGATGCTTACCAACTTTCAACAATTGAGGGAGAATTGCTCAAGGAGCTAGTCAACACTCTTCATCTGAAGAGGTTCTATAGCTAACATGATTTCAAAAGCTCTTTTTACATATCTAAAAGTCTTAAAAAAATCATTATCTTGGTGAAAACCTACCAATAGGTGCCTTGGTAATACCAAAAAAATTGAAAAAAAGTCAAAAATACAAAAAAATTGAAAAATAAAAAATGTGTTGTTAATGAAAACCTGCCAAATAGGTATCATGGTAGAACAAAAAATATCTCTTCCAAGAAGGTGAAAACCTAGTAAATAGGCACCTCTTGTTCCAAATCGTACATCTTGTGGTGCATCTTCTAGCTCTTGTACAATTTCTTTCTTGCTTTAGTTTTCTTCTTTTGCTCATGCATACATGGATTGAATCTAGTCATAGTCTCAGGGGAAACACCCTATGGCCTTCTAGAAGATCTTTCTTACATCAATCACCAATTTTTCTAGCTATGTTTTTCAACTTTCACTTAGCTCCTATAGAGATTCCTCTTGAAGAAGATCTCTCTTGCATTAGTCACTAGTTGTTTGAGCTATGTCTGCCTACCATCGCTTGTGTCACTATAGAGATTCCCCTCGAAGAAGATCTCTTTCAAATTAGTCACCAATTGTTCTAACTGTGTCTACCTACTATCACTTGTGTCACTCCAAAGATTCCATTCACAGAAGATCACTTAAGATTCAATTACTACTTGTTCTAATTGCATCTGTCTACTATTGTTTAGTTTCTAACTGAGATTCTTATCAATCAAGATTTCTCTATGATGTCAGTCACTAGTTGTCCTAACTAATTCTATCTATAGTCATCACCCTACTAAAGATATTTCTTGCACATATGTTCTGAACATTGACACTTGACATCAATCTATTAAAATAGAATTTGAATTAAAAATGTTGAACCTGATTGAAATATGTTGAGATTTTCTTTGTTTGTGTTTCTTTTTCTTTATCATTTCCCTTTGAGAAACTTGAGGATGTCTCCTTTGACTAGAGAAGTGAGGACTATGGGCATGATCTTTTCTTTTATTTCTATTTGCTGGTTTAGTTTCAATGATTTGAAGCATCCATATAAAAGAGGTGTCCACTATAAGAACCTCTATCTCATGTTGGATGGTCATGTGTACCTTGACTTAGTTTATAGGGACACTTTAGTGAGATTGGTTATTTTCCTTTCTTTTGGAGTGAAGTCTCTAAGCTAAAGTAAATATTGATACTCATCTCAATAAGTGAACATCTGGGTCACTACAAGTATACTTAGCACACTTCTGTCTTAGGTTATGAACACAAGGGTCATTGCAAACATAATACTTACTAATTACTTGGCATAAGAAGGATCTCTTGTGTGCCTACATGCTAGAAACATTCTAGTCATCCTTGAATTTATGCTCTGATGCTTATATTCTGCTACATTAAAAGGGACAAATGTTATGGTCATTCTGGCTTCTTGTGCCTCAAATACTTACATTTAATCCTGACAAAATTGGGACATATGTCATATTCATACTTCCATGATTGTAATGTGAGTGGGAATTGTGTGACATTTATAGATTTAATAAAACACCTAGTTATGATAATTTTATGAGTTCAGTAACCAAACCTAGGGTTGCATCTAGCATAGGGCCGCATTACATAAGACTACATTTTGATCACTGCTTCACTTGAATCCTTCGACATAAGGGGTTGTTGGTTTCTTCAAAGAATCACATTTCTTCATGACTGCAAAAATGATCAATTAATCACCCCCTTGGATTATTTGGCTGCTTTGAACTCATTTTTAGGATAAAATTCAAAATCTAACACACTTAAACAACTCAAATTCACACTTTAATTTTTTGGGACTGATGCAATTGAATGCTTGTGCAGTCCATTTTACTAATACTTAGTGAATATTTGTAAATGCTTTCAAATCACATTTTTTTACATTTTCCAAAATTTCTAAAAAAAATTCAACTCTGGTCAACTTTGGTAAACCAAAGTCAAACTTAGTCTTGTGGACCTCAAAATCACTCAAAATCAACTCCAAGTTTGCTTCATGATTTTATGATCTCTTCTACATTCCTTTGAATCTTTGATCACACTTTATCTTTCTAATCTATGGTTACACATCACTATTATGGTGTGTCATCTTTTGATTTCGTTCCTGAAGGGGGAAAGATGATCACATCTTTGAACTTTTCAAAATTGGCTTTAACTCAATCTCAACATTATGTCCTAATTGTTAAGGGCATCTCATCACTTAGGGAATATTTGTTCCCTCTATCTAGCATCTATGTCATCTATCTCATCTTTTGATCAATTGATCACACTTATAATGATCCTTACCATAGTTTGATGGATAGGTATCGGGACAGTCTAACATTGACTCCTAAGGATTAAGCCTCGTTATAGGGATGATCCTACAATTCATTATAGGTCTTGTTATCTCTTTCATGGAAAAGTATTCAAGTGTTCTATTTAGACTCTAGGGATTAAGCTTCATTCTAGAGATAATTCCAAATTCTTGCTAAGGGCTAAGCTTTGTTCTAGAGATAATCCTAACTCTTGTCAGGAATTAAGTGTCACTCTAGGGATAATTCTAAGCTCTTGATTTCAATCACTATTTAATGAAAGGTATCAAGATAGTATATTCCTAAATCTTAAGGATTAAGCCTCATTTTGGGCTTAATTGTATTAATCATGATTAATCTTATCATCTTGTAATGGATAGGTATCGGGACAATCTAACCTTGACTCCTATGAATTAAGTTTCATTCTAGGAAAAATTCTATGAAGTTTTGATAATATTTGTTCTTTCATATCAGTATATAGGTGTTTTATTTGGATTCCCTAAGGTTAAGCTTCATTCAAGAGATAACCTTTAAAAACTTATCAATTGGTCTTTGTATCATCAATTTTGGAACCAATCTCATTTCTTGATCTATGCTTCATACTTCTGATTTCTTTGAATAAATGTGCTACTTACACATTTATTCAAAGAGGGGAAAATGTAATACCCCAAGATTAGCACATTTCAATGCTAAACCAATTTCAGTCCATTAATCAATCTTAGGTCTTATTATACTAGGCAATTTTGATTTCAACAATCTCTATTTGACATAAGTGTCAAATGTAGAAAATCCATAATCTACATTAATTACATACTCTAATTGAATTAGAAAAGGTAAACCTATTAATCAATTTAATTTAATTATGAGTCCCAACACTTTAATTAAATTAAATTTACCCCTTTGGCTAAAATAAACATTAAGGAATTAAATGTACTTGATTTAATTAAACATATCCTCATTATAATTATTGAGTTTAATTATTTGATTAATTAGATTATTCATCTATGAGGTCATATTAAATTTTATTAAATCAAATATATTCTCCAATTTCTCTCTTCAGTTTAGAATTGGAAACTCTAAGTGAATTGGAATTGAAAAAGGAATTGAATTAGTTAAGTCTTCATTATACTCAAAATTGAATTAGTTAACTTCATTTGCATAGGGAATTTTCCATTTTAACTAAATCTCCTTTCCAATCTTTACCATTCATTTTATTTGATATTGACCATTGATAAATTCTGAAATTCTATTTAAGAAACCCTCAATTCCTCATTTTAGAGGGGATGCACATGAAAAGTATCAAATTTATGCTGAATTGATTACTCATTTTTGCATTCACAATCTCATTTATTTTCACATGTTATCTCTCATATAGTTTAATAATATTTATTTCTAGATTAACTTGCATACATTTAGATTAATCTTGCATATCTTATAGCTTGAAATCCTTCATTCTAGATGTTTGGTTGTTATCTTCTTCTTGGATTAGTTCAAATGAACAATCCCATGTTCATTCTGAGATGATTCTTCATATAATAATCATATTGAAGTGTGGTTGATTTATAGGACATAATGATAACTCATAGTTTCAACCCATACAGAGCTCCTTTTAGCTTATAAACTATGTGTTCTTCACTTGAAACTTCATAACCAAGTGGCTGCTCCACATACACCTCTTCTTTCAATACTCCATTCAAGAAGGCAGACTTCACATCCATTTGAAACACCTTCCATTTGTGTTGAGATGCAATTGCTATGACAAAATGCATATTTTCCATTCTTGCAATTGGGGCATAAGTCTCAATATAATCACTACCATATTTTTGGTTGTACCCCTTGAGCACCAATCATGCCTTATGCATATCTAGTTTTTGTTTAGCATTGTACTTGGTCTTATAGGCCCATTTAACTCCAAAAACTTGTTTCTTGGGAGACAAAATAGTTAGCTCCCATGCCTATTTTCTCTCTATTGTATCTATTTCTTCATCCATGGTTTTACACCATTTCATTTCTTTCACAACTTCCTCAAAATAAATTGGATCACTACACGAGAAAATAATGCAAAGTTAACACTCTCATCAAACTGTTCATCATACCTTTTATCTTGTAATATCTCCCTTAGACTCTTGGTCTTTCTTTGAAATATGGAGGCAAGAGTGGAGTCTAAAATTTTAATACTACTGTTGCTACCATTCTATATCCATTGTACACCAATCTGGAGTTGTTTGGAGCTACTCGGAGTTGATTCTCTTGTTGTCTATAGCTACTTTCCTTTCTGCCTATTTCTATCAATAGTAATCTAGAATTATCTAGATCTATCTATGTTTTTTGCTACATTATCATGCTAATTAAAAACTTCAATTTCCTCTTCAATTATTAGCACCTTACTTGAAGTTGTATTCTATGAAATCTAGTGTGCTTAGAACATCAAAAACTAGTCTAACATTCACAAACTAAATAAACTAGAAATATTTATGATGAGACAAAGGGGACACTATAGATGTAGGAAAACCAAGAATGGTAAGCTCCTAAAGTGTGACCTTTATGTTATCAATGTGTCTAAGTAAGGATGTATGTGTTCTCAAGCATGCTTCAAGCCTTCAAAGGATAAGAGTCTTTGAGTGGACAAAATGTGGTGTACAGGGCAAGTGAAGAATCTTGCATGGTAAGGGTATGATTCAGTGGTTTTTTCTCGAAAGGGACATTATAAGTTTTCATGGAATTTAAATGATTTGTGAGAGGGGAGGGATCCAATTTATAGGCCAAGGGGTAGTGAGATGAAAGATCAAGATGCAAGGATAGAGGTTTGGTGAGGAAGGGCTATGATGCAAGGAAGGGGGAGCACATGGATTGTGCTTCTTCAAGTGTCACAAGGGGATTGAATAGTGGAAAAGTATTAGAATGGGTGGTTGAAGGGAGTTATGAGGTAGGAGGTGTTTGGAAGAGTTATGTAAGATGAATTTAAGGGCCATGAAGGCATGTAAGAGCCATTAATGTTCTTGGATAGGAATGTAAGAGGATGAGGGAAGACCTTTGAATTTGGTTTGGGTTAGAAATTCTTAACCCATGTTTAAAATTTTACACTTGTTTAGGAGGAGGATTAGGCT
This sequence comes from Cupressus sempervirens, assembly GCA_028749045.1. Taxonomy (NCBI): domain Eukaryota; kingdom Viridiplantae; phylum Streptophyta; class Pinopsida; order Cupressales; family Cupressaceae; genus Cupressus; species Cupressus sempervirens. The sequence goes on along the minus strand of CM053784.1, from coordinate 677,413,601 downwards.
TATTTTTAGGAGTGCGTTATGATGTAAGTGGCTTAGTATTAGTGGGATTGGTTAATTAGTTGACTAGGTCAGGTTAGTATGGGTGAATGGGTTGGAATTAACTAATAATAGGGGTTTAGGATTAGTTAGGGATTTGGGATTGATTTAAAATGATTTATTTTAATAAAAGGGGGATGAGATATTAAATCAAATTGATTTATACATTTATTTAATTTGATAGAGAAATAGGGATTTAATTGATAAGTTGATTTTGGGTTATCATTTCTTTGTATCAATTTGACTATAGTTAATTAAATGAATTAATTAACTTAGGGATGATGATTAATTAATTAAATATAAAATATTTAATCAATAATGTCCTAGAAGATGACTAAATAAAATTACTTAGTAATGTAACATGATTTAGGTGTCTACATTTTTCTTGTCTTTGATATAGTGTTGGGACAACACTTTTTCAAAGAAGTTCAAATATAAACAATGTGAAGATGATTTTTTTACAGTAATAGGGTTGCCTCAGCCTCAAGTAAAAGAGGAGAGAATGGATTATGTAATTCCCCCTAAAGAAGGTGGTGGGGAGAGAAGGTGATGCATGATGACTTCTTGAAAATGTACAACTAGCTAAGGTGAGAAGGAGGATGCAAAAGGATTAAGAAAGTATTAAAATTGCAATTAAATTGAAAAAATGAAAGGGCTAGAGGAAAAGGAATCGCTAGAGTGTCAAAGAGGGAAGTATGACACCATAGGGGACCTATAAGAGGGTCTAGGAGGGCCATAAAGGATTACCTATGCTCATATTGATGATGACATATTACACTTTTTGAGCTCTAAGTTGGAGGATGTGATGGTTGCATAGGGATGACCAAAGCATTAGGTGGACATGGTACAATAAATGCAAACATGATGAACACCAGACCAATCGATAGGTGCTAAAAATTTTCACTTGTAATTTATGCTTTTCATTTGATAGCAATCCTGAAGTTTTGAAAATGTGGTCCCACAAGCATGGATCCAATGGGATGACACTAGGGATCAATAGGACATCGATCCTACAAAATGGCCAAGGGAGAAGGAGTAAAATGAGGAGTGGAAGCTATTTTGTAGGAAAGAAAATCTAGTTTACATCTCTTGTGGTTTAGCAATTCTAGCTAATAGATTGTGCGGGATAGTGATTTTGATCAGGGGAAAGTGTTCCCATTAGTGGGATTACAATCTTGTGGGCTAAGGGTTGGATAGGGAAAGTCATAGTGGGAATGGTGTAAAGTTGACTAAGAGGGTTCAAAGAGAAGAAGCATTTTCATTGTGATCTATAGCTATGAAAACACAGGGTCTAGGTGGGGTTGTAGGAGTATAGTTTAGGATTTGACTAGGGAGGGGGAATATGGGAACAAGAGTAGGTTCAAAGGATAAAAAGGGAGAATGATAAAACATATGTCTATGATTTTTTAAGATGAAGGGAGAACTGAAATTAGTGTTTCTTTGGTAGATGCAATGGTCACTTCACGAATCGGTGTCACCAGAGCAATGGATGGTCATGCTACATGCTAGGGAGAAATTCAAACTAGTAGATTAGATAAGGAATGATGTCATTGGGTTGGGATACCTAGAAAGGTTAGCTCATACTTGTACCTATATGGCAATGGTGACAATGTTGTGCAAGCACTGACATAGTGAGACCGTTATGTTTTATCTACCAACATGTGAGATGATCATGACCCTAAAGCATATATACAAGATCTTCTAGCTACTAGTGTGGGGCATGTTGGTGATGATGAAGAGGGAGGTGATAAGAGAGATGGTTGTGTGGTGACTGGTGGGGCCTACAATCTAGTTCTAGATCTGGAGGGGCCAATTTTCTTAGGATGAGCACTTGGATTGGGTGGCTACAAATTGATAGATATATGTTTATCTATTTAGGCTAGTGTCAAGATATATTACCCCATATATAGGTGGTACATGTGTGACATTGGCATTGATACACATGATCATTTAAATTGTGGTTGATGGAGTCACAACTGCATGGGGCTTATTAATGTTGGTTGAGCTATATCAAGACCATCATCAGATAATTTATCAAGGAGGAGGATGCCATCAGGGGAGGAGTGTGGGCTTTCTTACCCTTCTTTAGGTGTGGGCAATAGGGTGGAGAGATAGAAAACTAGAGGAGCCTATGGTATATATCTAGGGTGATCCTCTTACATACAACCATATAGAGGAGGTAGACTACTTGAAAGTCTAGTTGGATGAGATACAAGTGGTGACATGGAGGCTATACATGGGTCTCAAGCCATGGGTAGAGGAGAGGAAACAGCTATCTTATACTATATTAGTGTGCTTTGTTTATTGGTTGTGGGAGTATATAGCCAAGAAATATCAGCTAGACAAGGTGTTGCGATAATTTGAATGGGCATAGGTCATACCAGGGGATCTAGTCTAGTACTAGAGAGTGGCAAGAGAGTATGTGAAATTGTTCAAGCCACCTCTGTAGAGAGGGTTTTCTGGTGGTATGGTGGGATCTAACACCATAGGATTGGGATTGGTTTGTTGGGGTGGTGGATGTGGGGTCTACTTAGGACTACAGGGACCAACTCCAACACCCACCATAAGTTTGTAGGGCATAGGTAACTAGGCTAGTTCTAGTGGCAAGGGAGATCACCTAAGTGGTCAGGAGAGGGAGATATGAGGTGAGGGGGTTGAGGCAGTAGGAGGAGGTTGTGGTGTAGGGGGAGGCATCATAGAGAAGGAGGTGGATGGAGGAGGAGGGAGGATAGGAGGAGAGGAGGCCATAGGATGAGTCAAGGCCACAACATGAAGTGAGGGTATAGGCAGAGGATGGACAAGGGGCCCATTTTTTAGTTGTTGGAGGAGGAGGAGGAGGAGGGTCATCCTTAGGAGTAGGGGATGATGGGGGTTGATAGTGAGGTAAGCATTGTTATAGAAAGCACATGACACTATGAGCTAGCTATTGCAAGATATGTAGTAGGAGAGAGACCAGCTAAGGATAGAGTGATATCAATTTTGGAGGGAGTATGATGCTATGTAGGGACAACTAGATTGAGCTAAGATTGAGCTAGGGGGATTACTAATGGAGTTAGGGTAGTTGGAGGGGAGACTATATGTGATGGAGGGGGAGAGGGGGAGCCTTTAGGAGAGGTTGGGCATAGTCTAGGGGTAGAGGATAGGCTAGTGGTGGAGGTTGTGATGTTGAGAGCATAGATGGTGGTGGGAGAGGGTTTGAGGAGGTAGAGGATTTGTGGGAGAGAGAAAGTTTCTATAGGGGGACATACCATGCAGTGGTTCCATCATATCAGATTAAGCATTATAAATGACTGACATGGTTGGGCATAACTTGTACAAACATAGGTATGCTAGGAGATGGGGATAGTGGATAGAGGACTGACAGGTCTCACAAGATAGGAAAAAGCCAAGATGGGAGAGGGAGATAGGTGGAAGGAAAGATGAGGAATAGTGTTTGGGGATGTGAGTAAAATTATGATGATGTAAAATGGATCTAAAAGAATATGATGATGTAAAATAAATCTAAAATTATGATGATGTAAAATGAATCTAAAACTATGATGATGTAAAATGGATCTAAAACTTATGATGATGTAAAATGCATCTAAAACTATGATGAAGAGTGAATTTAAAATTATGATGAGGTAAAATGAATCTAAAATTATGATAATGTAAATGATTACTATAAATGAACTTAAGAACTATGATGAGGTGAAAAAAAAACTAAAAGGAATCTAAAAATTATGATGAGCCCAATAATAATAAAAAATGAACCTATGAACCATGATGAGACTAATGATAATGAAAAAAAGAACCTAAGGATTATGATGATGGAAAAGGATAATTAAAAGGAACATTAAAAAAGTAATCAAAATATGTCTGATGATACAAATGATAATGGAACTTAAAGAGATTAGGATAATGAGGTAAGAGATTAATGAATTTAATTTGAATGCAAGTATAATGGTAGGGGAGTGACTGTTGGAGTAGAGGGATGGGTAGGATGGATGTGTAGCATATCACTAATCAACTATAGCTTTGGTTGGGTGGGGATGAATGTGCACAACTTTGAATGTAGATGTTTGTAGGAGATCTTAGGGACAATTGGTAGGGGTAGAGATGGGAGAGATAGGTACTTGGAAGGGATGTTGTATTTAATGGTGGATTGATAGGAAAAGTGGAGGACTAAGAATGCTTTTGGACAAAAATGAAATAGTAAAATAGGTAGGAAAGGTGTGTATGGTAAGATAGGAATATGTAGGTTTTGGTAGTTTGATAGTCTGAGTAGACGGATATGGTCCCTCAAATTTTCTATTAAAACCATACCAGATTGGAAACTCAGTCGACCATAATCTTGGCTCCTTAGACCTCCTGGGGTTTAGAACAGAGGCATGTATTTTCAGATTTATCAGATGAAGTTATTCATTGTTTGGAGCTTTCACATATAAGCATTAGTTCAGCTGGTGCTAAAAGTCTAGAAGGGTCGGTAAGTTGTTCCAGTCCGTTCAGTCAAAAAATTGTAGTTTCACAAATACTGAAAAAAAATTATAAATTCACAAAACTAGTCCCATCGAAAGCCTCAATACATTAAAGAACAAACAGTCTGTTGAATTTTTTGGGTCCGTTTAGCCCAAAACTCGTAGAAAACAAAAAAAATAAAATTACAAATTCACAAAAACTAGACCCCATCTTGGCTGGTCCCAAGAGGGTGGGGGTAGCCATTCTCATTCATTTCGGCACTAGTCTTGTCCATCTGAATGGCTTTCTGATCATCATCATCACCCCATTTCATGCTTTTGTAATAAACGGTGTACAGAAGCAACTAGCATGCTCCCAAACTAGCTCCCAATCCATTTGGAAGCTTGAGATTTATGTCAAAGTGTATGGAAGAAGCACTAAGCTCGCTTGTGCATTATATTCTAATCTTCATCTCTTCTTGGAATTTAGAATATATCTCTTTTAAAATTTAAAAATTTATTTGAACCATCCACAAGAAATTTCTACAGATCATGTTAGAAGTTGTAATCTTTCCTTGGTGTATTTATAAACCAAGGTTAGAACTCCTTTCTTTATTGTTGTAATATATTAGGATATAAGCCAAGGTATCCTAATATATTTCCTTTTTGTCCTTTTTCCACTACATCTTATTTTGTCATCTAGTGGAATATGTGAGGACAAATATATATTGTAATTTCTAATTTTAGATTATTCCTCCTTAAGAGGAATCTCACACTTGGCCTCACACACTTATGAATGGTGGCATTCATAGACATGGGAGTTACATTCTAACTCCTCTCTCTCATCTCTATTTAAGAGATGACCCTCTTCTCTCATTTAACAATGAGGTTTCTTACTCTTCTCAATTATTGTATGAGCATTGCTCTCTATCTCTCTCTCTCTTCCTTCTTAGGCTTTTCATGCCTCATTCATAATATCACAAGGGGTTTTCTTTGCTTTCCTCTTTCCAAATATCTTGTCTCATGGTGTTGAAGCTTGAAGCTTTCTCTCTCCTATTTTATGGTAATATCTTTTCATGCATTTACTCACTTAGATTCTTTCTTGGTATTGCTTATTTATAGATTTCTTTTTCCATTTCTAACATGGTATCAGAGCAGTTTAATCTTTGTTTTGAGTGTTTGCATGAAGGTATGATTCGAAGGAGACTCTTGAGAGAGATTTCACTAATTTCCTCTTTAATCTTCTTAAGATGGAAGAAATTGAATTTTTTTTTTTTTTTTTTGAGTTTGGCTGGTTTACTACCAAACCCAATTAACTTCTAATAGTGTTCATAAGCTCAATTTAGCCCACAAATTGGGAGAATGTGATATCAAAGTGTTTTCAGGATAACTGTGATTCAGATAAATCATTTGAAAGAGATAAATATTCATGTTCCTCCATAATTCCCCATAATTTATTTAAATTGATTGTATTGAAGCTAGAAAAAGAGGAGGATACATTGATAAAACAAATCTTGATGCCAAATTTTTACAGCTAGTTATTCAAATTCTCTATGTCAAGCATTTGATTGTCCACATTTAGTTCTAAGATGGATTGAACTGAGGAAGTTGCAAAGAAATTTCAAGAACCATATGTGAAAACATCTTCTACTGGATGCAGAGCATGAGGAAAATAAAGTTTCAACTTACATGTGTAGATCTCATGATGACTCAAATCTTGCTCATCCTAGACTTTTTCATGGCTGAAAGCACATGCCATCTACACACAGCATGGAGAGGAAATTGCTCCATGCAAAGGAGGAATGACTAGTCAAGACTAGAAGCCACCAAGAAGCTAGTTCACGGCTTGGATGTATTTGTGCAAAGATAAAATAGAGCATCTAGTGTCAGAAGAGTGGCCAAAAAAGCAAGAAGTGTTGAGCATGTCAGAACAATGGAGCACACCAAGCAATAGAGCAAGGACATCTTAAAAAAAGGAAGCTGTAAGCCAAGGAAATGAGATCCACACCATACGAAAGAGAAAGAACCCATGCCCAGCTCAAAAACAAAATTGTCACACACAGACAATGATAAAAGAGTCCCACATTTGAAGCAAAGACAATGGTTCAAGAGGAAAAAACACTGCCCACTATGTAAAATAGCTAAGCACTAGTCAAAAAGGGAGAGAGCCATAGAAGCCAATTAGAAGATGCCCATAACTAGTTAAATTTCACAAAAGAACCCATGAACTTGTAGGGGAAGCCACCAATATGAGAACCCTATGCTAAAAAATGGAGCCACCATTAAGACAAAGGGAAATCTGCCAATGTTACCAAGGGAGGAGCTGCCTCAAATTTTTTTTTACTATAATGAGAGCATCCACAACAAGATTAAGGGAATTAAAGAAGAAAGCCCCACACTAAGTTAGAAAGCCACAGCTTTTAAAGAGACTTCCATGCCAAAATATTGACACATAGACAAAGAAGTATATAAGCAAGTTTTTCTTTTTCAAAAAAAAAAAAAAACCAAAGAATAACATTAAAAGTAGCAAAGGTCCACGTTGGCAACATACTAGGGTAGAGGAGGCATCAAAGACTAAGTCATGATTAGATAAAAGGGAAGCCACCAAGAGGTAGCAGATAGTGGTTTAGTCGGTAGTTAGAGTTTTGTAACTCTTTAGTCCCACATAGCCTGTGCAGTGGTATTCTTTGTTGTTTAAATGCTATTCCTTGCAGATGCTATAATGTCTTAAAGACACACCTTTTCAAAGGCCAAGCACACTTGCATGTGGGGCCCTTGTGGCCAAGTTGGACATGTGGATGATAGTTGGACTATAAAAAAAACAAAATTTTGACCCAGTATGTTGCTGCAATGACATGGAAACCTACGCCTAGATCACAACATGTGGACGATTCGATGATCGTCACTATGTCACTAAGAGAAGTTGCTTGTGCATGGCGATAAAGTGACCTTGCTAACATGCAAATGAGTAGGTACAAACATGGTAGTGGGTCCCAGATGGTGATGAGGTGGTGGGAAATAGATCCCAAGTGCTAAGATGTTGCTGCATGGCACAACCAACGGTCCTCGTTATCTCACCAAGTGAAGATGCTCATGAGATAACTATAGCGAGGTAGCGACACTGAGGTGGAAATGGAAAGTGGTGCTTAGGTGGTAGTGAATGGGCATGTAGGTGGTGATGATGTGGCACCACATGGGTGAGTATGTGGCATAGGCAAGCCAATCAGGTGCTTCCACGTAGCAGCCTGAGTGGTGCCCAGTGGGCCTAGTGAGGTAGAGGGCACAAGGATTGAGTATAAAAAAATAATTTTTAAATATTATTATTTTATTTTTTTTAAATGGATGATATGTGCAACCTTTTTAGATTCAAAAGAGTTATAATCTAATGTTGATACTTTAGAAGGTTTTAATTTTTTGAAAATTTAAACTATCCAAGTTGTAGAATTGAGTTTTCTACCAGGGGGGACATTTTTCAAACTGAGATTCAAGGGATTTCCTAGAGACTTATATAGCAATGTTATATATTGACAGAACCAGAATAAGATGATCTTTTCAAATTTGAAGTTAGTTTTTACACAAGTACTCACTGGTTCACATTGTAGGCCAATTTGTAAAATTTGGGGTATTAGCGACAGAACAAGAAAATTTGATCACTAATCATCAAAATTGGTGATGAGGTAGATATAAAGGCTTGGTGAAATGTAAAAGTGAATAAAATCAATTTTAATCAATTTTCTTGTATTCTTGAGGCCATTTCAACTTATTTTTACATTTTACCTTGAGTTCACTTTTACCTCAAAATCAGTTATGATCTTTCATCACGACTTTTCTAAGATATTTGATGCCTTTGAAAGAAAATCGAAAAAGGGATTTGATAGGTAGTTGAGGAGAGAGATTAGAGAGGGTCTTTTCATGGCAAAGAGAGGGAATTTCATGTGGATAGATGTCAATTGCATATTCAATCTGAGAATTCCTACCTCTATATCAATCTCATTCTTTCTCATTATTTTGGTTCCAATTTTAGGGAAGAAAAAGTTCATTGTTGTGAGACCATTGGTTCTAGTATTTTGACATGTTTCCTTGACTATGACACCATTTTTTAGCATAATCCTCTCATGTGAATAGCAGTAGTGTAGATAATACAACAATTTTTGATATGTTAGGTGTTTTCATGTTTTAATTTTATGCATCTGAATGTATAGTTTCAAGGAAATGAATACATATAAGCAATAATTTCACTAGTTTTATTCTGGTTCTTGTCTCTTGTCTTAGCAATCTGTAAGTCTTATGTGGTCTTGGAACAAATATATAAGATCCATTTGCATCCCCTTTAGGTTGTATGTTTGATGTATTTTGTTGTTGGACCAAAGGGCCAAGTAAATGCTTGATATGTTTAACAAGGTTACTGGTTACTTGAGAAGGATATTTTGTGAGAATGAGATCTGAATGAACACTGATGTATGAATCACAAGGTGATTAGATAGATCTTATGTTTGGGTATATGAAATATGTCCTGATGTCATAGATGTATGCTTTGAATTCATGGACTTTCCCAATGGATGAGGCACTATTCAGTTATAGGATCACTTGTTATACTTCTGCATATTTGAGGTTGTGTTGAATCAACATCATTAATTAAACATTTCCCCTTTCATGTTGAAAGTTATTCAAAGTTTAACCTACACTTAGCTTGCCAATTTCATGAGTCAGGTCATTAATTGTTTCATGCTTATGAAGTATTGGTTAAGTATAGAAGATTTAGGGGTTTTTATCTGTTATTCTAGATTCTGATTATGCTCATTGCACTAGTCACATAATTGGATCCTAAGAGGTTCACCCACCTAGGTTTTGTAGAGCCTAAAGTGAAGAAGGAGTGTAGCCTTATAGTTGGCCTGGGTTCTTGGTGAATTGTGTCCATTATTGGAGATAACTACCCATAGATGCAATCTTACCCTGTATACTTGGTTATTAAAACACAATTAAATCAGGAGCCAATAGAGGGAACAACCAAAGTGCTTGGAAATGATAATCTAAGAACCAAAAGGTGAAATTTAGTATCAAAAGAAAGAATAAATCTATGAAAAAGTAACCTTTTCCCAAGGGGATCAATAGGACTGGATACTAATGGACCATGATCAGATATGAGGAATGATACATCCTGCAAGAACCTATTGGTAGAATTTGGAACTGTGATGAGTTTGGAAACTATAACCTTTCCTAGGATAATGCTTTTGATGACAAGGAATCTCACTGGAGGACTTTCTGAAATACATGGCTAAGGGACCTATAGATTTTGATCAGATACTAACTGACATGAAGAGGTGAGAGATATGCAATAGTACAAAGCTAAGGAATGAATTTGGGGGATGTACAATAGACTGACCATGGTATTTATAAGGAGCTCTATACAAAAGCTTAGTATGATAGGATATAAGAACTAATATGATAGAGTACAATGAGAAAAATATCAAGAAGAGGAGATGACATGAAACAAGGTATGATACACTATGTTACAAGGAGGTTGGATTATATAGATATGTCATAGGAGGTGAGATACATTAGATATGATACATGGATATGACACATATATAATAATTGAGACATGATATAGGAGTTAGGATATAATTGATAGGATACATGGGTATGATACATATGGGAATCATCTATGATATAATACATTACTTTTATTTGATTTTCGAGCCTAGGGATGAGGACAGTGATAGTGGTAGGGCAGTATTAAGATTTGTGGAACACCTTGCAAAAATGGGATGATGGGTGATGAGATATGGGAGAGATACTGAACACATGAAGATCATTGATAGATAATGGGAAGGCCTAGTATGCATGGTACCTTTTTTCTAGGTTTTCACCAAGGTACCTATCCAAGGTGCCTGAATTGCCAAGTTTTCACCATTAGTCACTTTTATTTAATACTATTTTCTTTCTCTTTTTAAGATATTTTGTTTTCTTGGGTTTTTTCACAAGACTAGTAGGACACACTAAGGATATTAGGCATAGAACTTCTTGAGGTGAATGATGTTGGTGGGATCATTCAATACTTTCCCTTCTAGGGTTGACAGTTGTTAAGCTCTAGAGCCAAAATATATGGTGACAATATATGGACCAAGCCATGTGGGTCCAAACTTGCCTTTCTTTTCTTTGTCAGCCTAGAATTTCATGTTTTCTTTAAGGACAATGTCACCTACTTCAAACTATCATGACTGCACCTTTTTGTTGAAGTTTTTCTTGAGGTTATTTTGATAGACCATGAGATGGTCATAGGCCTATTGCCTTTTTTTTTCAAGTAGGTCTAGCTATTTGATTCTAGCTACTCTATAATCCTCATTTGATATTTGTCCTCACAAAGAAATGAACAAGGATGAGAGTTCAACTTCAATATGGAGGACTACTTTGGTACCATAGACTAAGGAGTATCAGGTTGTTTGTATGGATGTATAGAATGAGGTATGGTAAGCCCATAAGGTAGGGTTGATTTATAAATGCCAATTTGTGGCTGGAATCATTAACAACTTTCTTGATGATCTTGCGTAGGGTTTTTTTAATTTCCTCAGGCTCACCATTGCCTTGTGGGAAGTAGGAGCTAGAAAAATGGTGATGAATATGGAGGGAGGTGAACAAATATTCCATATTGAGGTTTTCAAAGTTAGCTCCATGGTCTATAAAAATGGTAGTAGGGATAGCAAAGTGACATATAATATGATAAAGGGGTAATTTTTAAACTTGAGCTCCTATGGCAATGATAAGTGGGACTACTTCTCCCTACTTGGTGAAGTAATTTGTTGTTGTGATTATCCATTTGTGACCTTCTAACAATAGAGGTGCAATAACACTGACAAGGTCAAACCCCCAACATACAAATGGCCATGGTGGTGCAATGGGTTGAAGATCTTGATCTAGAGATCATATTAAATTTACATGTTGTTGACAAGGTATACACCTTTTGACAAAGTCACAAGCATAATGTTCATTGTTAGGCTAGTAGTATTTAGCTCTGAGTATTTTTTTGGCTAGGACTATACCACTTGTGTGAGCACCACAAAGTCTAGTGTATACCTCTTTGAGAGCCATTACAGCCTCATTTTGGTCTAAACACTAAGAGAGAGTATCATGATAACCTCGATGATATAGGATGTTACCTATGATAGTGTAGTGGGATGCTCTACGAGTAAGGTTTTGGAATTGGGTTCTTGTGAGATGAGGAGATATGATACCATTTTTTAGATAAGCATGAATTTTTTGGTACCATGGGAATTGGGGACCAACCAAAATGCATACCTATTCTGATTCATCATTCTTGTATGTGGGATTGTGTATCTTCTCAACTAAGAATTCATATTGTGTGGCTTCCTAAGGGATCTCCAAGAGTAAACCAATAGTGGCCATAACATTTGCATCCTTGTTTTGTAACCTAGGCACCTGCGTGAATAGGAGTTGAATAAAAAAAATTTCTAACTAATAAATCAATTCTTTGTAGGGTTGAATTTTATCATCCTTTACCTGGTACTCATCAAAGACTTTCTTGATAATTAGTTGTGAGTCTCCAAAGACCTGCAACTTTGTGATGTTCTATTCAATGACTATCTTAAGTCCTGTATTAAGAGCTTCATAATTTGTGATTTTTTTGGTGTAATGGAACTAAAGTTTAAAGGATTTAGGAATATAGTTACCTTGAGGGGTGGCCAATAGTATGCCTACTCTAGAGCCATGGGATGAGTAAGATCCATCAAATTATAGCTTCCATTATAGTTGTTCCTCTATCATGTAGAGATGTTCATCTAGAAACTCCATAATGAGAGGGTGGTGAAGAACTAAGCATGCATCAGCTAGATGACCTTCTATAGGTTCTCCTTTGATTGCCTTCTTGTCGACATATTGGATGTCTAATCACTAAGAAGCTTGACCCATTTGGCTAGGCAATCTGTGAGTACTATGTGTGACAACATGTATTTCAAAGGATCAACTGGGAGATAAGTTTCACAATATGACTTAATATCTAGTGGCAAAGCTTTTGAGTATCAAATACCATAGCTAAGAAAGCTTTTTCCATAGGCATGTAATTAAACTCATAACCAACTAGAGTGTGGCTGATGTAGTAAATATCCCTTTCTTTTTCTTTGTCATCAAGCTATGCTAGAAGCGTATCATGTGTTGTTGGGGTAGCTATTATGTACAATATCAATGGTCATATGAAAATTAGAAAAACTACAATAGGTGGGTTAGCCAAGTATTGTTTGACAAGTTCAAAGTTATGTTGGAAAATAGGATCCCATTTGAAATCCTGATCATTTTTGAGAAAATGTGTTAATGACTTACATTTATTTGCAAGTTATGAGATAAATCTTCTGACTAATTGCAACTTGGCTTTGAGAGAGAAAAGTTGTCATAGTATTTTGGTAGAAGACATATCCATGATGGTTTTGACCTTCTAAGAGTCAATCTTGATACTACACCATGATACAATAAAACCTAGGATCTTGCCAAATGTAATATTGAAGACACATTTCTTGGTGTTCAACATGAGATGGAAGTTGGCTAGCCAACCAAACACTTCCTCAAGGTGAGATAAGAGATCAAGGGCATTGAGATATTTGACCAAGATGTCATCCACACAATCTTCAAGGGTTTTATGGATAGGGTCATGGAATATGACTATCATAGCTTCTTGATAGGTTGCCCCTATATTCTTAAACTTGAATGATATCATGTTATAGAAAAATGTTCCCTAAGGAGTAGTGAATGTTGTCTTATGTTGGTATTCTTCTACTATGTGAATCTAATTGTACCTACAGAAACCATCCATGAGAGATAGGAGCTCATGGCCTACTATGAGGTCAATAATCATGTCAATATTTGGTAAAGGGAAATCATCTTTTGAACAAGCTTTATTGAGGTCCCTAACTTTAGTGCATATTATGATATCACTTGAAGGCTTGGTGACTAGTACCACATGATTATAGATCCAATCAAAATAGTCAATGAGGAAAATGATCTTTTAATCTAGCATCTTTTCTAACTCTTCTTTGACTAGTAGAGAAACTTTGGGATGCATCTTTTAGATTTCTTCTTGTCTGGTTTGACCTTTGGATGTACAACATCGTGATGTACCGCAAACTTAGGATTGAGTCCTGACATGTCTTGATACAACCATGTGAACTGACCTATATTTTCCTTGAGCACCTCTATGAGAAGGTTTGCTTGTTTTGGTGGTGAATATGTGTAATGTATGTGATCCTTGGTATCTCCATTAGACTAATATTTACTATTCTTGTGTCCTCTATTAGGATGGATGATACTATAGGCTTGTGAATTTGTAGGGGAAGGATGAAATCTCCATCCTTAGGTGCCTTAGAATTTTTTTCACCATCACATACATCTTTTATTTTTATTTTTGAGTGATTTGATGGTGCTCTAGAAGAGTTTTCAATAGGGGATAATTTTTCTTTTCTTTTTTTATTTATGTTTTCTTTCTTTTGACCATTTTTGTGATTAGAGATTTCCTCCTCCATATAGTAACCTTTGGGATCCAACTTCTAGACATAAGCTAATTGTGGTGGTAGTTTTTTATGTGGTTTCTTAGCTCCCATGAATCTGAGGAGTTCATGCTCTATATAAAACTTATCAACATGAATAATGCTTGGTTGGCCCTAATTGATGAGTTCAAGATGAGTGAGCGGGAGGTCTATGAGGTTAATGGATAGTTAATATAGAATAGAGGCTACTAAGATAGGTTTGTCATGGAAAATATCATTGTAGGTTTTCTTTTTGACTTCCTCAAGGATGTCTTCAACCTTGACAAGATTGTTCTAGATGTTTAAAAAGGCATGACCATCTTTTGTAGTGCCCCTAGTTGTAGGGAATCCATAAGCAAGACCTTTTTTTCCTCTTTTGTGTATGCTTCTATAGGGTTTCTAATGCCTATCTCTTCACAACCTAGGCCACCTCTTTGATAATCCCACTATTAGGTAGCAAGGCAATGTGAGTGTGAGTTTTTTTTTTTTGAAATAGTAAAGGAGCTCTTTACCTTTTGGAGGTTGTTCTTTGTATATCCATGTACTAATATCAGGGGTGGTTTCCTCTACATTGGGATCCCATTTGTAATGAATGTGGTGGGTCCAAGTTGTTTAATTTCAAGGGTCTTGTCTAGCTTTGGCCTTTGATAGGTTAGGCACCCCCGAGTATGTGGGTCAAGTGGTAAAGAACCCACAACAAATGCATCTGAGAGACTGCATTCACCACAACCTTGGTAGTTGATCTTAAACTATGGAAAGAGTGGAGGCTAGTATTGTATCTGGATCATGGAAAGCACTGGAGGAACTGGCCATGGTGATGCCAATCTTAATTTTGAGGCAATGGTTATTATATGAGGTGTCTACCACATTGCAATAAGCAAAGGATTTCAGATCAGTGTGGATGGTTATCTCAGTGCCATGATGTAGAAATTTGACTCATTGATGATATGTGGAGGGAACAACCTTCATATCATGGATCCATGGTCAACCAAGGAGAATGTTAAATGGAAGGTCAAGATCAACTACATGAAAAATTGTCTCTTGAGTCGCAGGGCCAACTCTGATAGGTACCAAAATAGTTCCTTCAGTGGTCCATTCTAGGTTGTCATAGCCTTTGATAATGGTATTTTCCACCAAGATATCTTCTTCATTGTATCCTTTTTGTTTGATTAACTCTAATGTACATAGATTTAAGGACGATCCATTATTTATCATGACCCTTTTAATAGTAAAGTTAGATACCATGACAACTCTGTGAAGTGGGAGAATATGATCTGGCTCAACAGTTGGAATGTCAGAAGCTTTGAAGGATAAGGTGCATTAGGTAAAGAAATGGCCTACCAAATTTTGGAATTCGATGTCATTAATATTAGTGCAAAAAAGAGACTCATGCAATGCACTATCAAGGATTTCTTTGTAAAGTGGACTAGTGCACAAAAGCTCTAGAATGGAGATTTGAGCTAGCATGTTTCCAAGGTGTTCCAAGATATTATATTATGGAGCTGTTGGGATAGGTTCAAATGGTCTAGTTATGCTAACTCGAGTCCTTCTTGTGGTAACCACACATTGATTATTTGGGCCTTTGATATTTATTACATTTACAAAAGGTTCTATCTGAGATATACACCTGATCAAATTTCCATACTCTAAGTAGGCTAATGTATAATGGTGTGATTTATTGCAGTTATCACAATATTTATTAATCATTGTTTGGTTTATTGGTATTCTTAGTGGTAGTATTGTTCACAAGGGCTTTGCCTGCATTTTTGTTGTGTGGGGAAATTAATTTTGGTATATCAATAACCCTACATTTCTGGACATTTGTGCCCCCACTATGATTTCCTTTTGATTGATGAGATCTTGCATAGAGTCTTTGAGCTGCATACACTTGAGGGTGGGGTTCCCTTTAACATGATGAAATTTGCATAACTCATTTTCTTTATACTAGGACACCCTTGATTTATTTTTTTGTAATGGTTGAGTCTGTGGCTATCAGATAAGATTTGTTTTAGCCAATTTTTCAAAGATGACATCAAGTGATTCCCCCAAAGGGGTGTATACTCAAGATTGTCTCTAGATGTGCAACCTTGACCTAGCTATGATAGTAATTGAGTTCATCTAATTTAGAGGATTTTATGCTTATGGATTGTGTTAGGTGTGTTGTGATGGGGGTTATTGGTATGATTGGTTGTATGTACTTTTTTGATAAGCAAGCTATTGTTGAATTGTGTCATTTTTGGATAAGAGGGATTAGGTGCATTGGGTGCTACTCCTACAATATGAACTTGTATATTGGTGGCACCATCGGCGACCATGTTATAATTTTGTTTCAATATCATGGTTTTTCATTATATTGACCTCATTCTTGCTTATTTTCTTTCTAAATTTTGATGACACCATATTTAATGAGTCCTTGATCCAGGCCCATTCCCTTTTCCTTGATGTCTTTGTATGTTTGCAAGCAATTTATAAGCATGCGGTGTGCAACACTAGGATGCGCATTTTTAATGAACATCTTGACAAAGTCAAATTTGGGTATGGTGCATGAGATTCAAGTTGTGAGAGTTTTCCATCACTATAAGTAATTTGCAAGGCTTTCCCCTCCTTTTTGTTTGATATGAACCATATCCACTACAGATAACTTGGTCTTAACTAGGTGAGCATATTGAGCCACAAAGGCTTCTAAAAAATCAACAAAGGTACTAATTGTGCCTTGGGGTATGCGATGGAACCATTCAAGGGAAGAGCCTCCTAGACTTTTAGGGAAAAGAGACATGAGGAATATGTCATTGTAAGACACTTCTTGGAAGTGCATATAAAAATCTTTGACATGTCTAACCATGTTGCCTTTCCCCCTAAATTTATCTAATTTTGGGATTTCAAAGTGTTTAGGAAAGGACATCATTGTTATAATCTAGTCAAATGGATATGGATGGTCATTTTCAAACTTGAAGTTCTTGGACTCATTTACATCCTTGAGTTCTTTTAGGGAACTTTTCATTTCTTCCCACTAAGGGTTGACAGGAGTTATGGATGGTACCCTCAATCTTGGTGCCCTTGATAGAGGGTATGTATCTTATTGTGTAGGTCAAGGTAGGTGACTTTTTTTCATATACTATGATGGATGAAATGTGGATTGTACTATTGTTGGGATGATAGTTGTGGGTTGTTAGAATGGTGGCTAGACATATTGTTGTGCTTGGTGGAAGTAGTTTTAATAGGGTGGCTGTTGCAACAAAGGAGAAATGTGAGACTCTTGTTTAGTCAAAGGATTCTCTATGGGGGTTTCGACATGTGATGACTATAGTGGGAGTTGTTGGAAAGGTCTTGTAGGCAGTGGATATAGTGGCACAATAGTTTGTGATTACATTCATTACATTCAGATGAAGCAAACGATGCAATCAAAGAACTCATAGAGAAGAATGGTTCCCTACAAGAAGAAGTGAGAAAGCTAAAAAGAGAACAAGAAATTTAGTTAGTAAGATTATGTGAAATTTTGGAACAGAAAAACAAGATAAAAGAAGAAATGGATGGAAGGAACAATGAAATCTAGAACCAATCCCTTTAGCAAGAAGACCTTATGGATCAGCTCTCCAATGCAAATGAGTAAATCATGAGCCTAAGAAAGGAAGATGAAAGAATAAGGAACGATCTAAATTTTGAAAGGAAAATCAATGAAAGAATAAAAATTGAGTTGAGATCTGAAACACAAATTAGTGAAAGATTGAGAAATGACCTAAACATTGAGAAGCAAATCAATGACAAAATGATGAAATCTCAATCATACATGGATCAACTAAATGAGCAAAACCTCTTTAAGAAAAAATGAAAAGTAGGAATTGGATACAAAGAAGAAGGTGAATCCTCCAAACAAGGTGTTCAAAAGAATCAAAGACCTTCTTACAATCACTATGGCAAGATAGGTCATACATCTAATAAATGTTGGATTAATGGAAAAGAAAAATTTAGTGGAAAATGCTACAATTGCAATCAGCATAGTCACAAGTCTAATGAATGCAAAGAGAAACCTAAATTTGAAGGCAACTGTCATAAATGTAAGAAACATGGACACAAGGCATCAAACTACAAAACAAAGACATTGAATCCTATAGAAAAAATTGTGAAAGTAATATTTGGTTGGGATTACAACACCTGGTGTAGATGTCATTATTGTGGAGAATATGGTCACATTGCTATGAATTGTGTTAAACATCATACCACTATAAGATGTTTCATTTGTACAAAAGTGGATCATCTTGCCAAGAATTATATGAATACTAGTAAGATTGAAGATGAGAAGAAGGAAAAGGCTGATAACATTTGAAGGCAGATGAGATAGCAATGGATTCATAAGTCTACTGAAGATACTAGTCTAAGTAATGATAGTCAAGTCACTCAAGAATTGGGTGACTCTACCATTTATAATTAAGTTCTTAAGAAAGAACTAGAATCAAGCTTTCAAATAAGACATCAGAATTAATTCTAGATGAAAGGTGACAAAGATCCAAATTTGTATGTAAGATACAAGGAGATCACTGAGAAAGATCTATATCGATCATTATCGAGTTACCTTCTCTACCAAGTAAGATCAGGTCATAGACTCTATTGAGCAAGGTTAGGAGTAATGAAGGAACTTATGGTTATCGATTCATGAAGACTTCACCAAGTGATCAATATAGAGTAGTGGATGACAATTTTTAAAGCATTTTTTCAACTCATCTACCAACATACTGAGCATTAATGGAATTTTTTTAACAAAGGCATGGAAGAGAATTCATTTTTCATTGTGAATTTATGAAGTGGCATTACGAAGAGCTATTTTCTATGTGATCAAGTGACTTGAGTGAATTTTTTGCAATCATTTTTGAATTTTTCTCAAGCTACTCAGTAAAAATGGAATCCAACACCAACAAGGTGAAGAAAGGTGCTGACATGTTGGTTCAAGGTGTTGAGTGGAAGGCACCAGATTTCAAGCTCATGCCCATGGTTGCAGAAACCCTAGACCCTAGTGGAGCTCAACCACAAATCCTTCCCAAGGTACTTCTTGTTAATGATAGTCAAACTCATTTTAAATGTGAAAATCAAGAAATTGTTACTCTTGAGATGGATGATGCCCTAGCTTAGTTGTGCATTGATGGAACCCTAAAACCTGAGCATCAACACTTGGAAGTGAAAGGATTAACTCACATTTTCCATATGCCCTAAGAGTTTCAAATAAAATTGATTAGGTATATCCTTAGCCAGGTGCATAATGGACAAATGTGATTAGAATAGCCAATATTGATAACTAAGAAAATGATTCATTGAATCACAGGCCTTCCCATGCTTGCCAAAGCCAAAATGACCAAAACCCTAGGTCAAGCTGAATTGGAAAAGAAAACCCTAGTTGAGTGGGATGGTAGAGGCATGCAGATAAGTAGTGTTATAGATGCAAAAATGAAGTTTGGTATTCATGTTATAGCTCATAAGACATATAGTTCAAGCCATCTTAATAGTGTATCCTGTGAAGCTATAGACTTGGCATATAAAGTGCTGAAGAACAATTTATCCTATGATTGTGCCGAGTTATTATTGAGGCAATTCAATAAGAATATGGAAAGCATTAGAACCTCCAAGAATAACCCATGTAAATTTGGTTCTTTGTTAACATGTTTATTCTTTTATGTTCAAAAGCTTTTCCCTTCTGAAGGCATTGTAGTCTAGAGAAAGGATGTGCCAGTATTGTACCAAATAAATGAATACATTGCAAAAATGAGAGAAAAGTAATGTAGCATCATGGACAACTACTTTGATGTGTTTAAAGAAAAAATGAATAATAGGTTTAGGATACCTAATAAGTTAGTTGAGGACTACAAGGATGATGTGTTCTTCATGGTTGATTGCAACAAGGTATACATCTAGGTAGTCAAGCCTAGAGTTATGTGGGTCAAGCCTCTTGGTTATGAGGTAAACATTGATGAGACCAAGGATAATAATTGAAGCCCTTGTCAATGAACCTATGGGTCCCAAGGCCTCTTATTTTGAAACTTATGAAGAGGCTAAGGCAAGAATAGAGCTAGAAATAAAGCTCCCTAAAGTGGTTAACAAAGGAAAGAGGAGGATAGCCAAACTGAAATCTAGTGAACCTCTCATGTTAACCAAGGGTATAGGTGAAGATGAGAAGTAGGAAAAAGATGAAGAAGAAAAAGAAGAAGAACCTTTGAAGAAAAAGGGAAAGGTGATCACCACCAAATCTCCAAAGGCATCCACTACAATCTTCATAAGGAGGTCAAAGAAGAAAGGAAGTGACATTGTACTCAACAGACCTCCACCCTCCCTTTAGGAAAAGTTGAAGAAAATGGAAGAAGGTGCTAGAATAACAAATTTCAAATCTTTGAAGTATGAGACTAGGAAAAAGGTAGAGCAAAAAAAAGTTGAAGAACTAGTGCTGACCAAAATGGGTAAATGGAAGTACTCATCAGATTAGATTGCCTCCCAAATCTCTAATTAATTGCTAGAGAAATTAAAGCCAATATGGGATTTTTCCATGCAAACAGAAAAAGATATATATGCACAAACCCTAAAGTAGTTACTACCAAGCATAATAGATGCTGATGTTAAAGAGTCTTTAAAGAAAAATGAAGAAAAAATGACTCTAAGATTTAATACCTATTTAGTTTTTATTAATGATATAAAGCATGTTGTGAGGAATGCTACTAGCACTTGGAAGAATATTTATTTGCTACATAAACCAAGTGATTTCCTAGTGGATGTAAAGGATGATGATGAAGAAGAAGAAAAGGATGAAGAGGATGATGAAGGATCAACTCATTATGTTACCATTGATTATGAAGAGTACAAGGAGCAAGAAGCTAAAGAAAAGGAAGATGAAGAGGATCAAGGTGAAGAAGCCATCGAGGAAGATAAGCAAGATGATGAGGAGACTAAATCTGTCAAGATAGTAGCTATAGTTATTGCCTCACTTCCTCACTCCCTGAGCAAAACTTTGAATACATCAAGTATGGAGACAACTTCAGCAAGTTTGGTTGTGACTACTTTAGATACATCAAATGTCCAATCACTCTTTTCCCCAACACAACTCAGCATATCATTGACATAAGTGACTTCCACTTCATCAACCAAGCTATAGATTCCTTCTCCATCTGCTGAGTTGAGTTCTTCAATCATGACCTCTCAAATTTTGACTTCTTCAATTTTGTGTGCATCCATGGTAAGCTCTCCAATTTTAACTTCATCAATTTTGGATTCTTCTAGCATCTCTATAAGTATTCCACCAGTCAGTGCTATATCAGTTTTTACTGCAAGCCCGAGTATGTCCACTATTGTTTATATTCCAGGTACCAAAGTAATAAGTGCAAAGATAGTTGAGCCTAAGGTTCAACAAAGTACAAAACTTTTGAAAGGAAAAGAGATAGAAGAAGATATAGACTTGGATGAGGAAATAGAAATTACCAAATGGGATATCTATAATCTTTCTGCAAACCAAATGCACATATTTGTTGAACTCCTTTAGAAAAAGGCCAAGTAGCAAAGATTGAGAGAGGAGAGAGATAGAGAATACAAAATTATAGATGATGCCAAGAACATTTTCACTGAGGCTATTAGAGTTGAGGTTGATTCTTCTCAACCTATTTTGTTTTAGCATGAAGAGGTAGTCCAAAAGTTCAAAGAGGACAGTGAAGGATAGGAGAAATTGGTTGAAAAGGATGAAAATAAGTAGAATAATAAGTGCTGGAGCACATTGGTCAGAAAATAGCCATTAATCAAGTTGATCTTTCAAAAATTTTGGTCAATCTTGAGGCATCATGTTCTAATGTGTCATCACTTTTTGCAAAGCTATGTGATGTCACTAAGTATACCAAGGAAGTTAACGAAAAATTATCCAAAATTTATACTGATCTTAAGGCATGTGCTCAATAGTTGCAACTTAACCCTAGTTCAAGTTCTACATATTTTAAGAAGATCATATTTTTGATAGATATGCAAGTAGAGTTGTTAAGAGAAGAAGCAAGGATCCACTCCACACTAGTTGATATACAAAATATGATCCTTCTAGTCATGGATTCTATATAGAAACACATTGTATATGCAAAGACCCTGATCCATGATAACAAATTTTCTATTGCTGACCACATGATTGAATTATCAACTGAAGTGAAAATTTCCATTAATACATGCAAGGTACTAAAAGAAAACTAGGATAAAACTCTGGCAATTACCCTCAAGGTACATGCTGAATTCTTAACTCAATTTGGTGTCTCCATGTAAATATGTTGAATAAATATTTGGAATTATTATCAAAAAGGGGGAGAAGAGAAGTTTTATAGAGAAGAGATGAGAAATGAGAAGAGAAGAGTTACAGGGAGGTATGTATATAAGAGAAAAGTTACATGTACATAATAGATCACATAGTATTAGGGAGATATATGCTATGGTATATATATCTTACAAAGACTAATTTTGAAAAATCTCTAAAATAGTCCAAGCTAGTATCACATGGTGATGAATACAAGGTATTCATTTTTGGGCTAATAAGTGTTTTTGTCACTAATGCCAAATGGGGAGATTGTTGACATATCAGTCAAGTTTGTTATTAGTGACACACACTTATTTAGATTTTATATAGCTACTGAGCTCATTGAATAGTTTACAATGTTTTCCATGTAATTTAGTAACCACTGAGCTTCTATAGTTGCTATCGAGTCCTTTGGACTAATTCCAATGGTTACCAAGTTCATAGTTCATGTGATGTGAAGCCTATGTTTACCAAGCATTATAGTATCTACCAAGTTCATAGTTTAGGTGATGTGAAGCCAATATTAACTGAGCTACTTCATGGTAACCAAGTGATTTAGTGTTTGTCAAGTTGCAAAATATCTATCTAGTCACCAATGCAAACTGAGTTCAAGACTACATGAAAGTGATTAGTATGGACTAGGCTTCTACATCTACCAAGAGTATGATGATGCCAAGCAATGATAGTGGATGCCAAGTATCAGAATCTCACCGAGTTAGTCTTTAGAACCTGAGTAGCTTCATATGTGCTGACTTTGTAATTTTTGTGTTAACTTGTGTTAACTTGTGTCATGGTTGACTTTGTTATTTTGTAAATTGGATTGGTATATATATATGTGATGTATTGTATCATATCCAATGTATGGAATGTAATGAATGTGTGATGCAAGTACAAGAATGCGAATGTGAAATGAATGCAATAGATAAAGTAAATAAATTGAAAAGGCCATATTAGTATAAGGAGTAGTAGTGATAAATCTATCACAAAAGCTGATCAGTACACTAAGGAATCTCTATCAGCAAACTCAGTTGCATATCAGAGATCTACTACTTCATCCTAATAGGTGAACCAATCAAACTACTCTAACAAGGTAGACCTAATAGTCTTTTCTAAATCTCTTTATCGAGTCCATACTTCACTGTATGTTTGTAAATCCTCTCATAAGGTGGACCTAGCAATCCTATTTTCTCCTAATAGGGTAGATCATCAAAAGTGATCAATGTAAGTTGTAACAAGCCAACTTTATGCTATAGTACTAAAGTTTGTGGGTATCATCCCCACCCTAGTTTTATTTTCTATTTGGAAGGTTTTTGGGTCACCAAATTTTTATGTTCAAGTGTTATGGATGGTTTCATGTTTTTAGTTTCTTATGTATGCAATTAAATTAGATATGGTGAATTAAATGATAATTGGTTTATTGGATTAAGAATTGTAATTGGTAAAAGTTTTAGAAGTTATTGATTCACCCCTCCCCTCTTAGTAACTTAGCATAGTCTTGAATATTTCCAAATATCCCTATGGTATAATGAGGTGGTTGTGCTGCTGAGAGGGATGGACTATAGCACTAGTAGATGCATATAAAGTAGAAGTGGAAAGTTGAAGGAAAGAGGATGCAGCACTACTAGATGGGATAGAAGTAGATGGAATAGTGAATATGGTGCGGTTTATAGATGCAAAAAGTGTAGTAGTGGTATGTTGGGATGTTGTGTGGACCAATGATTATGCTATGGTAGGTTGATTACTTTGTGGCATCGAGTTGGGTTGATGGTATATTTTGATCTAGGGGTTCTAGTTGTGTCACTTTATGTTCTCATTTTGGTATTAAAAAGGATCACTTGGATCAAATAGTCCAATGGGGGGTGGTAGCCTTCTAAATAAGGGATGGGGAGGATTAGATATGTCTAAAGGCAGTGGTGTCCCAAAGCCAAAGACACCAATGTTGTCTCTTAGGAAGTTCACCATGATGGTTTCCCTATTTCTATCTATGATGGCATTAAAAATGGTCGCATATCTTGGTTGATTCATATAGGCATCTATGTCTAGTGAGGGACTCAACTCTTCAAGATTCTATGGTGGTGGATCATGCGTGATTGTGAATACTACTAGGTACAATTGTGTACTTGATTAACTACTAATAAGATTAGGATCCATATATTTCTTCTTCCTTTTGTTCTTAGTGAAACATGTGGTAGGCAGCATGAAATGATGATGTTCCTAAGGATGAAGTGCAAGATGGTAGGACAATGAGTGCAAGGATAGATGGGTGGATAATTTTACAAAAATGCTCTAATGATATAACAAATATGATATAGGGATTTTCTAGGATGCACAAAGATGTATGATAGATGTGTAGGAAGGACCTTATGTCTAATGATATGATACCTAGGAAACCTAAAGATGAGTGATGGGATGCCAAAGTAAGAGAGAGGATTTTTTCCCCTATCTGTAAGCTCAAGATATGATAGTGATGTCAATTCTAAGGTAGACTTGTGTCCTTTTGGAGGAAAAATGATGATCAAGTGTGGAGCCCAACCTTTTGCTCAAGGTGATGAGGGACACATGAGAAAAAAATAGTTTACCCTAAACAATGATTAGTTTGAGGGATAACCAAGATAGTGTGATGGATGTAGGATGTAGGGTAAACAATTCTCAAAAAAGTGACATCAAATGCTTAAGTGCGATGGAGATGATGTAGGATTTTGATCTATGATTTTGTGATGTAGATGGGTTTGGATTTCTAAAGATGATGGATCTATAAAATGCCTAAGTAGAATGAGAACCTATATAAAGACATAAATTTATGATAGACACCTAATCTATGATATGATAAATGCAAAGTTTGTGTGGAAGAAGTGTTGGTCTTAGAATAGTCTTGACATTCAAGTGTCAACACACTTAACCAATTTTGACATATATGTCAAGTACACTATGTATGCCAAGTAAGTTATAGTAGTTGCCAAGTTAGAATCTTAATAGTGTATATGAGCAATGTTAGTATGCTAATAGAAACCAAATTTAAATAGAGCTTCTACAAACTAAAAAAAATTCATAAACTTCAAGATAGACTAAGATGAACTCTTAATTGAGAATATGAGCCATTAATGGACTCTCTCAATGAGAAGCTCTCTTGTTGAGTGGCTTTGTCTAAATAGATAGGATGTATGCTCAAGCTTATGCTTCAAAAAGGGCTTCAAATGGAGTTGGAATTTGGGTGTGAGTGTATGGCTTTGATGTAAAATGGCTTCTTAAAATGGCATTATGACTTTACTTCATGGATTGTGTTGTTTTGCAAAGGGGAAGGATCCAATTTATAGGCAGGAGGCTTGAGGGATTGAGGGCTAAGATGCAAGGATGGGAAAAAGGTCATGGAGGGCTCAGATTGCATGAGAGGAGAGCACATGGATTGTGCTTCCTTACAACCAATCAGGGAGTGACACATTTCACAGGGTGAGAGGATGGAGGAAAGGGGAAGGATGAGTCAACAAAGGAGGCTCAAGGGATAAAATCTTCATAAAGACCCTCATAATGGCTTGTAAGAGCAATAAAAGGGATTGGAAGAGTCATTTATGGCCTAGTGGACTTCATAAAGTTTTATGGTTGGGATACTTTGAAGGAGATGAGAGGAATTTCGACTTGGGGTTGATTAGGAATGTTTTAAGCTTGCTTAGGATTGTGAAAATGATTAGAGGATGGATTAGGATGGTTTAGGATTGGCTTAGGGATAGGCAAGTGGATGGCATTTAATGAGGGTGGGTGAAGGAGGAGATATTTGTTAACTTTGGCTTGGGTTAGTAAGTCTTAACCCATGTTTAGAGAATGTGACAAGGTTAGGAGGGAATTAGGATTAGGTCTAAAGACATCTTCTAGAAGAGTCTAGACTTTGGATGAGGATAAATACTTTCTAAAATAGTCTAGAACTTCCTAGGATAAGGATGAAGACTTTCTAGAAGAGTCTAGAACTTCTTAGGATGAGGATAAATTAGATTTTTCGGAAATAAATAAAGTTTTATTTATTTCAAGGGTTTGGGTTGAGGAGATATTTATTAAAACTTTTTTAATAAACATGAGGATTAATATTTAATCTTAATTAAATATTTTGAGTTGGGATTAGGGGTAGGAAATGATGGGATTAGCCTTTAATCAAAATTAAAGAAGGATTAGAAGATTTTGGAAGAGGTTAGTGGTTTTAAGGAAATTGGCCAAGTTTTGGGCAAAAAATAAATTTTTTATTTATTTTGGGTTTTTTGGTCAATTTATTAATTAAATAATTAATAAATAAGGAAATAATATTTAAATAAGATTTAAGCATTTTTGGGAGGGATTCCTTAATTAAATATTTTTAATTAAGATAAAGGGATTTAATGGCATAAAAATAAATAAATTAATTAAATAATTAATTAATTAATAAATGATGATGTCATCAGGAATTTTTCAGAAAATAAAAATACTTTATTTTCTAAAGGTTTTTAGGTGTCTACATTTTGCCCCTCTTTGATGTGATGCCGCAAGTGGCATGGCATCAAAGATAAGAAAATAAGATGCCCAAGGCTAGAGTAGAAGAGGAGAGAATGGACTGTGAGATGCCCCCTCAAGAAGGCAGTGGGGAGAGAAAGCGAGGCTCGATGGCTTCTTGAAAAGTACAAGAATCTCGAATGAGCAAGGAAACTCAGATTGGCAAAGAGAAGGGGCTGAATTAGCTCAAACTCTCACTATGGGAGAATGATAAAGGAGAATCAGATGCACAAGAGGAAGAAAGCTTAAGACTTTAGGGAAGGTGGAGGATGAAGGAGTGGAGCGCTATAAAAAGAAATCTAGGATAGGGAGATGGATGAGGGGATTATAAAGATGATGCAATAGGATTTCAAAGAGTCAGATTGGTGGTAGATGGGTTTTGGAGATCCCTAGGACTAGGATTGTGGATCTTGAAAGATGAGGCTTGGTGGATTGATTTGGATTGGTGGATCCCTAAGACTAGGATTGTGGATCCCTAAAGCTAAAGGTAAGGAGTGATTCAAAGAGATACTGATGCATAAGCTGGGGTAGGAGAGACAGATGCTGAGTATGGATGGGGGATAATGGAGATGAAGGAAAACCATTGAAGCTTTTTGAGTGGGGGGATACTTCAAAGAGAAGTACCACCATGTAGTTTAGCACTAGATTTGCTATAGGACTATTGGTTAATTGCCAAGGTTACCAAGAATATCAAGGCCTTTTCACCAACTATCTAGAGGACTGATGGACTAACTCAAAACAAACACACAAGGATTGTGCCAGCATCACACATGAATCTCGAAAGAATCAGAGTGGAATCGACGCTAGGTAACCCACAAGCAGAAAAGAAAAACAAAAAAAAGACTTGATCAAGACCTTACGC
Organism: Cupressus sempervirens; assembly: GCA_028749045.1. NCBI lineage: Eukaryota > Viridiplantae > Streptophyta > Pinopsida > Cupressales > Cupressaceae > Cupressus > Cupressus sempervirens. The sequence goes on along the minus strand of CM053784.1, from coordinate 677,385,929 downwards.
GTAGATTGCCCCATTCGTAGTATACCATGATATGGAAGATTATGGCAACTTTGAGGAGGGAACAAAAAGATTGTTTGGAAAAGATACTTCAAGACCCAAAAGAGAAAATTCCAAATCAAAAGAAAGTGAAAATCCAAAAGAGAAACATTTACCAATGAGATGGGTAGGATGAGGTACTAACGGATCAAGATCAGACATGAGGAAAGCTATATCCTACAAGGATCTATCGGAGAGCACCTAAGCTGGTGGATCTGGATGAGTGATGCGTCTGGCAAGCTGAACTAAGAAGGATAACACTTTGGCGACAGGAGATCTAGCTAAAGGATGCATTGGGATAGCTAACCAAGGGTTGTGCGATGTGTGCAAGATGTTGAGCAAGGACGATCTAACACAAAAATTGGATCGATACAATGGTACTAAGCTAAAGAGGATGTACAAGCTGACAGACCAAGATATGTTACAAATGTACAAGTTTGTTCATGTTTTGGTTTTTGTGAGATGGAAATGTTTGTGAAGGATGGGATGTCTATAATAGTTGATAGGTGGATAGGTAGATGGTTTGTGAAAAGCTTAAGTGAAAATGGGGTTCTTTGTGTGCATGTGATAGGATACAAGCTAGGATACAAGATTATTTACAAGCTAGAATATGGTACAAGCTTTGGACAAGATTTGGATATACAAGCTATGATACAAGGGGTGATACAAGATTTACAAGGTATAATACAAGCTCTAATACAAGATTTACAAGCTAAAGTACAAAATTTACAAGCTGTACAGGAGGTATTTTAGAAGCTCCATTAGATTTTGGATATTTGGTTGGAACACCAAGGGAACTAGCAGGTGTTTTATAGAATGGTGGGTGAATGGATGAGGGATAGGATAGTGATAGATAATGGACTAGTCTTAGTACACAAAGTGCTTGAATTACCAGGTTTTCACCAAGATACCTATCCAAGGCACTTGAATTGCCAAGTTTTCACCATTCGATGCTTATTTTTCTTTACTATTCTTTTGTATTTTTCAAAAGCTGGTTATACCAAGGATCTTCAAGCATAGAACTTCTTGAGATGAATGATGTTAGTAGGATCATTCAAAAGTTCTCCTTCTAGTGTAGATAGTTGGTAGGCGCTAGAGCCAAAGGATGCAGTGACAACATAAGGACCAAGCCATGTAGGTTCAAACTTGCCTTTCTTTTCTCGATCTGCTTGGACTTTCATGTTTTCTTTGAGGACCATGTCACTTGGCCGAAAGTGTCGTGGAAGCACCTTCTTGTTGAAATTCCTTTTGAGACGAGTTTGATAGACTGTGAGATGATCATAAGCTTGTTGTCACTTCTCGTCTAAGAGATCTAGCTGGGTGAGCTAAACTACTCTGTATTCTTCATTTGATATTTGCCCTTGCAAAGATATGAGCAAAGAGGGAAGTTCAACCTCTATAGGTAGTACTGCTTCAGCACCATAGACTAGGGAGTATGGAGTTGTGCTTGTGGATGTATGAAAGGAGGTTCGATAGGCCCATAGGGCTGGATTTATTTGTAGGTGCCAATCACGGCCGGAATCATTGACAACTTTCTTTAGGATTTTGAGGAGGGTTTTGTTAGTTGCCTCTACCTAGCCGTTACCTTGTGAGAAATATGGGCTAGAAAAGTGGTGATGGATGCGGAGGGAAGTGCATAATTCTTCCATGTTGATATTTTCAAAGTTACCTCTATGGTCGGTGAAGATGGTGGATGGGATGCCAAAGCGACAAACAATGTTGTACAAGATGAACTTGGAGACCTGAACTCCTGTAGCTGAGAGTAGGGGGACTGCTTCCACCTATTTAGTGAAATAGTCTATAGCTGTTATTATCCATTTATGTCCATCAGATGAGAGGGGTGTGATAGTTCCAACTATATCAAGGCCCCAACAAGCGAAAGGCCAAGGTGGTGCAATAGGCTATAGATCTTGTGCTAGAGCATGCACAAGATTTGCATGCTGCTGACATGGGAGACACTTTCTGACAAAGTCACAGGAGTCTTCTTCAATCGTAGGCCAATAATAGCCTAATCTAAGGATTTGTCACGCTAGGACAATACCACTCGTGTGGGCACCGCAAAGTCTAGAGTGTACTTCTTTTAACACCATCACGGCCTCGTTTTGGTCTAAACATCAAGAGAGAGTATCATGATAACCCTGACGATATAGGGTATTGGCTATGATAACATAGCAGGATGATTTTCAGATGAGGTTTTGGCGTTGGGTATGTGTGAGGTGATAGGATATGATACCATCATTAAGGTAAGCGTGAATCTCATGGTACCAAGGGGATTGGGGACCAACCAAGATACAAACACGATTTGAATCCTCATTAACATAGGCGGGTGTGAGGAGCTGCTCGACTAAAAACTCATACTGTGTAGCTGCTTGGGGAATTTCCAAGAGCGAGCCTATAGTAGCCATAGCATCTGCTGCTTTGTTTTGTATTCGAGGCACTTGTGTAAACTGAAGCCTTCTAAAATGCTGGGTTAGCTGATCAACTAGCTCTTTGTAGGGTAATAGCTTTTCATCTTTGGTTTGATATTCATTTAGGGCTTGCTTGATGATGAGCCGAGAATTGTCAAATATTTTTAACTCAGCAATGTTCCAATCTGCAACTATCTTTAATCCTACTATGAGGGCCTCATATTCAGCTATATTGTTGGTGCTAGGGAATTGTAGCTTGAAGGCTTTTGGAATGTAATCTCCTTGAGGTGTGACCAACAATATTCCTACCCCTGATCCATGAGATGTGTATGAGCCATAAAAATAAAGTTTCCATGGGGGCTGTTCTTCAATTAGACAAATGTGCTCATCTAGAAATTCTATGATCAATGGATAAGAATCTATTAGAGGTGCATCAACTAGGTGATCAGCTATAGCTTGCCCTTTGATTGCCTTTCTATCCACATTTTGGATGTCAAATTCGCTAAGGAGCATAACCCATTTGGCCAAACGACCTGTAAGTGCTATTCTAGAGAGCATATACTTGAGAGGGTCAATCTTGGAGACTAGTTGGATGGTATGACTTAGCATGTAGTGGTGAAGCTTTTGAGTTGAGAAAACAACTACCAAACAAGCTTTTTCCATAGGAGTGTAATTGAGTTCATAACCAACTAGGGTTCTACTGATGTAGTAGATGGCTCTTTCTCTACTATAGTCATCGAGTTGTGCTAGAAGTGCCCCTAGAGCAGTAGGTGTTGCTAATATGTACAGAATTAGGGGACGACCAGGAACTGGTGGAACCAAGATAGGGGGATTGATGAGATACTGCTTGAGATGGTCAAAGCTATGCTGACATAAATGATTCCATTTGAAGTTCTCATCCTTCTTCAGTAAATGTGAAAATGGTGTACACTTATCTGCAAGCTGGGAGATGAAGCGTCAAACAGATTGAAGCTTTCCCTGAAGAGAATGAAGTTGTCGCAGTGTTTGGGGAGGGGGCATGTCTAAGATAGCTTTGACCTTCTTGGGGTCGATCTCTATACCTCATTTAGAAACTATAAATCCTAGAAGCTTGCCAAATGTGACCCCAAAGACACATTTCTTGGGATTTAGTATGAGATGATATTTGGCTAAGCTATCAAAGACTTTCTCCAGGTCAGCAAGATGATCCATGAAGGTATGAGACTTGACCAAGATATCATCCACATAATCCTCCAAAATGCTATGGATGAGATCATGAAAAATGGTTGTCATAGCTCTTTGATAGGTAGCCCCAGCATTCTTTAGGCCAAAAGGCATCATGTTGTAGCAAAAGGTTCCCCAAGGGGTAGTGAATTTTGTCTTATGCTGATCCTCTTCTACAATCTTGATTTTATTAGACCCAGAAAATCCATCCATGAGGGACAAAATTTCATGTCTAGCTGTAAGATCTACAATCATATCTATGTTGGGAAAGGGAAAATCATCTTTTGGACAAGCTTTGTTAAGATCTCTGAAATCAGTACAGATTCTGATGTCACCAGAGGGTTTAGTGATGGGGACCATGTTGGAGATCCACTCTGAGTAGTCGATAGGTCAAATAACCTTAGCAGCTAATATTCTTTCTAATTTAGCTTTGACCAGTAATGCCACCTTGGGGTGCATTTTTCTAAGCCTTTGTCTGACGGGCTTGATCTTTGGATCTACTGCAAGATGATGAACTAAAAGCTTTGGATCAAGCCCTGGCATGTCCTGATATGACCATGAAAATTGACCAATGTTCTCTCTTAAGACCTCAAAGAGGAGGTCAGCTTGGTCTTGTGATAGGGATGCAACAATGTCAACAAGCCTAGGGATCTCTGAAGAACTGATGTTGACTTCTCTAGTATCCTCAATTAGAATAGAACATATCTCTGGTCGATTATCTTGAGGAGGTAATGCTAAATCCTCATGTTCTGCTTGTGGCTCTAGATGTTCTTGTTGAGGGGTTCTCTTCGCTGCCTTAGCTAGTCTCAAATTCACCTTTGTTCCAGTTTTGGGTGTATCAGAACTAGGTTGGGGATTTTCTCCAAAATACCCCTTAGGATCTAGCTTGTAGATATAGGCATAATCTGGCTTTGTTTTCTTGTGAGGTGTTTTAGCTCCCATGAATCTTAGAAGCACTTCCTTTGATGTGAACTCATCAATGTGTATGACGCTTGGTTGGTCCCAATCTATGAGTTGTGGATGGGCAAGTGGTAGGTCAATGAGGTGGATGGATAGTTCTTGGAGAATAGAGTCTCCAAGGGAGATTTGGTCTAAGATATCATCATAGGCTCTCTTTTCAACTTCCTCAGGAATGTCTTTGATTTCAAACAAGGTCACGGTGAATGTTTGAAAAAGTGTGACCGTCCGTATTGGTGCCCTCAGTTGTGGGTATGCTAAAGCCAAGACCTGACTTCGATTCCCACTTGTGTGCGTCGATGAGGCACTGCATGCCTATTTCTTCTAGTCTTAGACCACCACCTTGATAGTTCCATTTGTTAGTGATGAGCTTATGTTCTTGGGGATACTTCTAGCTAAAGTGATCAAGGCGTGCCTGATTTCTTTGAGGTGCATCCTTATGTAACCAATTGTTGATATCTGAAGTGAGCTCCTCATGAAGAGGGATTTTTGAGGATACAAAGGTTGTTGGGCCAAACCGTTTGTATCGAGGAGGTGGAATCTCCTTAGCTTTGTGATATATCAGTCACCCATGGGCATGTGGATCAAGTGGGAGTGCCCCGACAGCAAATGCATCCGACAGACTGTACTCTCCATAGCCCTTGTTATTGATCTTCATGGTAGACATGGTAGAGGCGATGATCGTTTCTCAGTCATTATAATTGTGGGATGAGCTGGCAATAGATGTGCCAATATCAATTCCAAGGCAATGGTTTCTATATGAAGCTTCAACCACATTGTAGTAAGCAAAGGGTTCTAGATCAGCATGGATGGTTACCTCAGTGCCTTGATGCGGAAATTTGATGCACTGATGGTAAGTGGATGGAACAACTTTCATGGCATGAATCCATGGGTGACTGAGGAGGATGTTGAATGGTAGGTTTAGAACAATAACATGGCAGAGTGTTTCTTGGATGACTGGCCCAACCTTGATTGGCAGCAAAATAGTTCCTTCTGTGGTTCTTTCCAAGTTGTCATAAGCTTTGATGGCGATAACCTCACTGATGATATCTGCCTCAGTATACCCAGCTTGTTTTATGAATTTTAGGGAGCAAATATTCAAGGCTGATCCATTATCTATCATTACTCTTTTCACAAAAAAATTGGATACCATGATGGCTATGCGAAGTGAAAGGGTGTGATCTGGCTTGACCACAGGTATGTCGGTGGGTTTGAATGATAAGGCACATGAGGATGAAAGGTGTCCAACAAGATTACAAAAATTAGTAGCATTGATATTCAAAGGGACACAGATTCTATGAGAGCACTCTCAAGGATGTTCTTGTACATAGGACTAGTGTGAAGAAGGTCTAAAATGGAGATTTGGGCTGGCATGTTCCAAGATATTGTACTGGCTTTTTGATGGAGGTGATGGTGCTGGTGGAATGGGTGGGCCTACGATGTTAAATTGCGCTCTTCGAGTGGTGACTACACACTCATTGTTTGGTCCTTGGATATTGATAACATTGACAAAAGGCTCTTTCGTTGATATACAACCTATAAGGCTACCATAGTCTATATAGGATGAAGTGTGGTCATTTTTCTTCACATGCTGTTGGTTTGGCTGACAGTTGTTGGTGTTGTTGTTGTTGGTTTGGATAGGTGCTTTTCCAAGATTTTGATTGTTGTGAGGAGGAAAAGAATTTTGATAGATCTGTAAGCCTACATTGGGAGAGGTTTGGGCACCAATAGTGATTTCCTTCCGATCAATGAGGTCTTGCACATAGTCTTTCAGTTTCATGCATCTGAGGGTGGTGTGACCTTTTACCCTATGAAATTTGCAGTACTCATTGTCTTTGTACGATGCAGCTTTGGATTGGCTTGGGTCAATTTGCTGGGTAGGAGGAAATTTGATTAGGTTTTTCTTGACTAATTTCTCAAAAATGACATCCAAAGGTTCACCAAGGGGTGTATAATTTCTAGGTGCAGGTTGGAATTTGGGCTTTTGCCCTGTAGCTACATTGATGGCATTAGCTTGATTGCTAGACCCTTGAAAGTTGTGTCTTGGATTGTGGTTTTGATAGTTTTGGTTATTCTATTGTTGGTAGTTGATATCTTGTTGATTGTTTGATTGATATGGTGGGTTAGATTAATTTTGGGAAGGACCAACAATATTCACATGTCTGGTGTCAGTGACGCCATCTGTTGCAACATGCTTGTTTTTTTTCCAATACCTAGACTTGTCATTGGAATGTGATTGATTTTGGTTGGCTTCCTTGTAAATCTTGACCACACCATCTTTAATGAGTCCTTGCTCAAGGATCATTCCTTTCTCTTTGATGTCTTTGTAGGTATACAAACAGTTCATGGTCATGTGGTGAACCAAGCTAGGATGGGCATTATCAATAAACATTTTCACCAAATGGCACTCTGGCAAGGTGCAAGATATGCAGGTGGTAAGGGTTTGCCATCTTTGTAGATATTCAGGAAGGCTTTCTCCACCTTTTTGCTTAGTGTGGACAAGATGAACTACTGATAGCTCTATTTCAACAAGATGGGCATATTGGGCTACAAATGCCTCAGACAATTCAGCAAAATTTTTAATTGTGCCATAGGGGATTCTATAAAACCATTCAAGAGCTGGTCCGGCCAAGCTTTTGGGAAAGAGATGCAAGAGGAAGACGTCATTGTATGCCACTTCTTGGCAGTGCATGTAAAATTCTTTGATATGTGTGACAGGGTCTCCTTTTCCTCTAAATTTGTCAAACTTGGGTGTCTCAAAATGCTTGGGAAATGGTGTCATGGTAATGGCTCTGTCAAATGGGTAAGGACACACATTCTCAAACTTGAAATTTTTTGGATCATTTCCCTCTTGGATGTTCTTCAAAGCTATTTTCATGGCTTCCCATTCTGAATTAATGGGTGACATCTGGGGTGCCCACAATGTAGGAGTGCCCTAAGGTAGGCATGTGCTAGATGGGGCAATGGAATATGGATGGCTTTGAGGTATGGGCTGGTAGGGATTGTACATGGCTTGGGCAACTGAATGGTGGATGATGGGTTGCTAAGGTGGAGGTGACACATATTGCTGCATATGTTGCGAGGCTTGCTGCTAATATTGGATTTGAGGTTGGGATTGAGGAACATAAGCTGGCTATGGGATAAATTGATTGCTTTGTGGAGGTAAGGTATAAGATGGGTGTGAAGCTTGGGGAAAGGATCGGGGAGCTTGTGGAACTTGACTTTAGATTTGAGGAGTTTGACCAATATATGTGGATTGTGCCCCTATTTGGGAAGGTGTCTACATGGAAAAAGAGGCCAAGTAATTAGTGGTTGGTGGTGGTGGATTTCCTCCTAGAAGTGGCATAGAAAAATAGTTGGTAATAGGAGGTAATGGATTGGTTGGTGGTGGAGGTGGTGGGAATTGAAAGCTTGGGAATGGAACTAATGGGGTTTGATAGCTTGGTGGCTAGATTTGAAAGCTTGGTAAAGAGGTGGTAGGAGCTTGGGTCACTTGAGAGCTTAGCAGAACATTGGTAGTAGCTTGTGGGGTGTGATAGCTTTGTAGAGTGAAGGTAGTAGTTTGTGGATTTGTAGCTGATGGCACTAAGCTCCAAGGACCTAGTGGAAATGATGGAATTGTGTTTTGAGTGGAGGTAAATAGGCCGGGGGTGATAAAAGGTTGATTACTTGGCCCCATGGGTGGTATCCCAATTGTATATTGTTGCAGTTGGCCAAAGATGCTAGCACTGATTCGGGAGATGGGTGGATTTGGAAGGCTGGGTTGGGGGGCAACAATAGCAATAGTGAAGGGAGTGAATGATGAGGTGTTTTGGGTGAAGGGGGTTTGGTATGAAGTGGTATGGACCAATGGTGGAGTGGTGGTGGCTGGATTGACTTGTGGAAGGGAGATTTCAACTTGAGTGGAGGCTGGTATGTTTGGGTTTGTTGGATCATATGGGGTGGGTTGAGGCTCTTCTTTTGGCACATATTGAGGATAATTCAAATCATAAGAGCCTATGGGTGGTGGGAGTTTCTCAAACAAGGGGTGAGATGGATTTGATAAGGGGGGAGGTCTTCCAAAGTTGAAGCCTCCAATGTTGTCTCTTCAAAAGTTAGCCATGATTGTTTCCTTGTTTTTGTCTATAATGGTGTTCACCAATACTGCATTTCCTAGTTAGTTTATGAAAGCTTCAATGTTAGTAGGTGATGGTATAGCATTCTTTGGGCTGAAGGATGGTTGAGTGCTCAAGGGGAGTAATGCTATTGGATCCAAATGATAGGGCTCCATTTTTTCCTTCTTCTTCTTGCCTAAGCGAGTGACGGGTGGCATGAAAATGTAGAATGTTTCCTAGGGATGAGATGCAACAATGTTGATGGAGGCAAAAGAGGAAGGCTTTTCTATGCAAATGATTTCCTAGGTTGAGGCAAAGTTGTATTACAAAACCTAAGGAGGATTGGGTTGAGGATTCTAACTTCAAAGATATGTTGTCAAAATATGAAAGGTCTGCTTTCCTATGTGCAAGCTTGGTGGTGATTGTGTCAACTTAAGGATAGACTGATGATCCTTTAGGAAGAACACGAGATTGACCACTTGTGGATCCCAACCTTTAGCTCAAGGTGATGAGGGATAACAAGTGACAAAGCTAAATTACCCTAGACAAAGCTCTGTCAAAGGGATAACCTGGGTGAGATTGGTGGATTTGGAAGATGTTAGGAATGGCAAACTTTTGGCAAGGTGACAATAATTTTTGAAGGCTTCGATGTGAAGATTTTGGATTGCTGGCTAGATGGTTTGGTCCTAAATGAGATGGATGAGCTAATAATGCTTAAGGGGATAACCTAAGATGGCTGGATTTTCTATAAAGATGACTCTAAAGTGAAGCTTATCCAAGAAGATGTGGAGAAACAAGGGAGTCTAATCATAGAAATCATGCCTAGTTGGTAAGGCATAAGTAGGATTAACTCCTGGATTTTGGCTAAATTTGATGGTGCGCTCTAACCAAGCCTCTTGAAGGGCTTCGTTAGCAGTTTTGTCCTCTGCTTTGTGGAGTTTGGCAATTCAAGGACTTGGTGTTAGTTCCTTTCTCTTGGCTCAAAGTTCTTGGTATGCCTGAGATGGATTGAGTTTAACTTTGTGAAACTTTTTTTTGGGTTTGGGTTGCTTAGACATCAATTCCTGAATCTGGTTAGCTTTGAGAGATCTTGGTTTTTTTTCTTCAACTTGTTCAACTTTTGGAATAGGTAGTGACTACTCTAAGTGTTCCCTAAGCTAAGATTGACCAAGTTTGGCAAACATGCATTCAATAAGTAAAATACCAAGCAATAGATAGAAACAACCAGATAGAAGTTTTGATTCTCGAAATGTGATACTTGTGCCAACGAGTGTGTATGTTTTACAAATGTTTTGATCAGTCACTTCAAACACATTAACATCTTAGATGGTTCTCTACAAGGCTGACAATTGGTTTAGCTAGGGAGTCCTCGATATACCCAAGGTACATGAGGCCCAAATCTGTAGATGAAACCAAAAAGATGTCACATAGCCGAGAGGAGCGGTAACCCACTTCTCCTCTTTCACGTCTCAAGGGTATAAATTTCCTTGAGGCTTAGCCCGTGTGACAAAATCTTGATCCCAAGAGAGGTGTCTTTCGATTCACCTCCTGATTCTTATACTCCACCGGAACACTGGAGTTGAGGTCGTCCAAGGGCTGATGAAATCCCCAAGCAGGCCTTCTAAAAAGAAACAAGGTTTTGGATCCTAATCTTATGCACCCAAGATGGCCTCGAAAGACGACAAGGGGAGAAAAGACTTGGATGACCTTGGGCTAAAAAAAATTCTTGTTCTTTTTACCAACTGACTCTTAGGTGTGTTGATCTAGACTTTGCAAGAACTCATGTTTAAGAGACAATGTTCAATTCCAACTTTGAAATGCACCAACAAACCAAAATTGAGTGAAGAATGAATACAAGAAGAAGAGTTAGGGTCAACAAAAAAGTAAACCCACATGCCCAGAGGCCGTCCACGTCAAGTATCGATTAATTTTCTTTAAGGCATTCATGAGTTGGTGTGATTTTGTTTTTAAGCGCAAAACAAAGATGTGTGAGATTCGATTTCAAGCGCGTACTCGGAGGCCCTCCACATCAATAGTTGTTCAATTTTAGTGCCCAAACTTGAAGTGTGATTGATTTAGTCTAGAGTTTTGGTCATTTAAGAATTTTGATAAAGTTAAAGCAAACATTCAAAGACCAAGTGAGTGAGTTAGATTGTGGAACATTTAACACCTTTTTCAAGTAGACCCATCCCCATAGATGGCACTGAGATTGCAACCAATGGTTGAATTGATGGGTGATTAGAAAAGAGGTGAGTCCAAGGAACTACTCAAATTGATTTTTGAAAATTTGTATTTAACTTAATGAAGTTTCTTAAATGTCCAAAAATCAAACTTTGCCTAAATTGCACGTGGAAAAGAGATTTGTTTTGTTCAATTTTAAAAGCTCCAAATGAAGTGTTTGATATTGCAATGGTTAATTGATCCTTGGCATTCAAGATTGGATTTTTTGTTTTAATCATGCATTCAAGAAAAATTTGATTTTAATCCATGGCATTCAAGAGTGTGTTTAGCAACATGCATTCAAAGACAAGTGATTAAACATTCAAGTTTTTTCCTTTGAGCATTCAAGATTGAGATTTTGTGTGTTGTTTTAAGAACTTTGAAGTGCTTTGTTTTAACCTTAGATCATTCAAGATTGTTTTGGACTCAAAAGTGAAAATGACTCTTTGGAATTTGGTTTTCATTCAAGATTTTGTGTTCTAGTTTGCATATTTTAAGCCCAAAAATGATATTCCTAGATTATTTTGATGCATGAAAAACCTAAGAAACATTCAAGATTTTGCAACAAGACATTTGTTTGGTACAAATAACAAAGCTTTTAGGACAATTTTTGGCAACCATTTAGGACTCTTAGTTTTCATGAGATTTTTTAAAGAACTTTAAAATATTTGCAAATGAGGTTCATTTTATCCTTGATTGATGCTTTGAGTTTGATTTAGATTTTAGTGTGCACTTAGTGTTGATTTTGAACCTTTTGAAATGGAAACTTGAAGTTCTTTTTAAATTCCCAAAAATGAAGTGTTCCTAGCTTTGCATGAATGCATCTAAAACCTTGATGTTGCAAGGATGCAAATGATTGGATTGGTTTAGTTTCACTTGTTAAAAGATTTTTTCTTTTTTGCAAATTTTTAATTTTTTAATAGATTTAAGTATGATTTGGGGGTTCATTTTAAGCACTAAAAAGAAGTGTGTATGATTTTGCTTCCTTAAAAAAAATGGCCAAGATCTTCCACAAGAAGAAGAAGAAGAAGTAGATGGAATAAGAAGAATATAGACAAGAAGAGGAAGAAGAATTCCAAGTGCTTTGTCCACCTATAAGCTTAAAAAATATGCAAATACTATGAGATAGACTATGAGTTCCTTTGTCTTCTTCATGCTCATGTGGACGTACAAAACCAATTTATACAATCCTACCAATCACAAAAACAAGCAAAATTAGCCAAAATTAGCAAATGACATACAAAACCTAACTAAAAAAGCTAATGAAGATGACCCATGCAGGGTCGCACCGAGCGTGCCAAAATGTATATGAGAAATTTTAGTATGCTAATAGAAACCAAATTTAAATAAAGCTTTTACAAAATAAACAAAATTCATAAACTTCAAGATAGACTAAGATGAACTCTCAATTGAGAATATGAGTCATTAATGGACTCTCTCAATGAGAAGCTCTCTTGTTGAGTGGCTTTGTCTAAATAGATAGGATGTATGCTCAAGCTTATGCTTCAAAAAGGGCTTCAAATGGAGTTGGAATTTGGGTGTGAGTGTATGGTTTTGATGTAAAATGGCTTCTTAAAATGGCATTATGACTTTACTTCATGGATTGTGTTGTTTTGCAAAGGAGAAGGATCCAATTTATAAGCAAGAGGCTTGAGGGATTGAAGGCAAAGATGCAAGGATGGGAAAAAGCTCATGGAGGACTCAGATTGCATGAGAGGAGAGCACATGGATTGTGCCTCCTTATAACCAATCAGGGAGTGACACATGTCACAAGGTAAGAGGATGGAGGAAAGGGGAAGGATGAGTCAACAGAGGAGGCTCAAGGGATAAAATCTTTATAAAGACCCTCATAATGGCTTGTAAGAGCAATAAAAGGGCTTGGAAGAGTCATTTATGGCCTAGTGGACTTCATAAAGTTTTATGGTTGGAATTTTTTGAAAGAGATGAGAGGAATTTCGACTTGGGCTTGATTAGGAAGGTTTTAAGCTTGCTTAGGATTGTGCAAATGATTAGAGGATGGATTAGGATGGTTTAGGATTAGCTTAGAGATAGGAAAGTGGATGGAATTTAATGAGGGTGGGTGAAGGAGGAGATATTTGTTAACTTTGGCTTGGGTTAGTAAGTCTTAACCCATGTTTAGAGAATGTGACAAGGTTAGGAGGGGATTAGGATTAGGTTTAAAGACATCTTCTAGAAGAGTCTAGACTTTGGATGAGGATAAAGACTTTCTAGAATAGTCTAGAACTTCCTAGGATGAGGATGAAAACTTTCTAGAAGAGTCTAGAACTTCTTAGGATGAGGATAAACTAGATTTTTAGGAAATAAATAAAGTTTTATTTATTTCAAGGGTTTGGGTTGAGGAGATATTTATTAAAACTTTTTTAATAAACATCAAGATTAATATTTAATCTTAATTAAATATTTTGAGTTGGGATTAGGGGTAGGAAATGATGGGATTAGCCTTTAATCAAAATTAAAGAAGGATTAGAAGATTTTGGAAGAGGTTAGTGGTTTTAAGGAAATTGGCCAAGTTTTGGGCAAAAAAAAATTTATTTATTTATTTTGGGTTTTTTGGTCAATTTATTAATTAAATAATTAATGAATAAGGAAATAATGTTTAAATAAGATTTAAACATTTTTGGAAGGGATTACTTAATTAAATATTTTTAATTAAGATAAAGGGATTTAATGGCATAAAAATAAATTAATTAATTAATAAATGATGATGTCATCAGGATTTTTTTAGAAAATAAAAATACTTTATTTTCTAAAGGTTTTTAGGTGTCTACAAATAGGTACTAAGCAACACAGAGTGTAATAGGTGCTGAGCAATCTAGAAATGTAACATGTGCCAAGCAATACAGGAACATTCATGCGCTGAGCACTAGTAATGTAATATGTGGCGAGTAACACAAAATCAACATATTAGCTTGTGCCCTCACAAACCTAGATGTAAATCATTTTTGGAGCTAACATAGAGAGATTTTAAAGGAAAAAAAGGATAAGGACGAATCTTTTACATTCCCTATGTGATCTACATGTAGCCAATTAGAAAAATGGAGAAGCCATGCAACCAAGGAGAAAAATGCATGGTATGAGTGAGAATTTGAGATTCAATATGGATCATAGATCCATACCTAACCCTAAGTCTTAATAATCTTTAAAAGGAGGTTGAAAACTCCATTAGGTATGCAAATGAGAATAGTGTATGGGGAGATTATAGCAAAATTTTAGTGTGAAGAAGGTAAGACTTAGAGGAACAGAGCAGGAATTACATATCTAGTTGATCATAATAGAATAGGGGACACATACAGAGATCAGATCAAGCAAGGATCAGAATAGGAAGATCAGATCTAGTACCTGAACCCAGCAATTGAAGATTGCACTCTATTAGGTCAAATGTTCTAATACTTTCTTACCATTGTATTAGATGATGAAAATCCTATGTTGATAGGTTAGCTTAATAGCTAAGTGGGAAAAACTTTGGAGAAGGTGAGAAAAATCCTATTGAATTAGATGGGTTTAACAACCTATTATAAATCCTTTAACAGGGTGACACTTCTTGTAAAGTGTATGTAAATCTTCTAACCAAGTCACTATTGACATAGTGTAAAGCCTTTAACAGGGCACACCTTTAACATGGCAGACCATCAGAAGTGGTTGAACATAGTGTTGTAGTAATTTTTGTGGGTGTCATCTCCACCCCAGTTTTACCTTCTTATTCCTAGAAGATTTATGGGTTACCAAATCTCTTGTGTCATGTGTTGATGCATGCTTTCATTTCATGTTTTCTTATATGTTTACATGCATGTACTTTACTTTCAGTTATGTGTTAATGACGGTTTAAAAAGAAAAAAATTAGTTACTTCTCATTCACCCCCCTCTTAGAAGTACTCTTCCCATTTGAACATTCCAACAATTGGTATCAGAGCTATTAGTTCTCATAAGGATGAAGCCTAATAGCTTAGAGAAAAGGTCTAAAGATGGAAGTCTTCAAACTTGGGAAGATTATTGACAATCAACTGATTGATATGCACCTTGCTCTACACAAGGTAGAGGAAGCTAGAGAGGAACTAAGAATATCCTTGAAAAGAAGAAAGGACATAGCCATAGCTAAGAATGACACACACTACAAGGAGATTGACACCACACAAGTGTTTTCCAATGGAGGTTCCAAGGATTTTGATGGAACAATAGAAGAATTGATGGAGAAAAATGGAGCACAAGCTGAAGAAATCAGATTACTCAAGCTTGAACAAGAATCACAAGCCATAATGCTTTGTGAAGTGACTGAACAAAAGAAAAGAGTTATTGAAGACAAGGCCATGATAGAAGATGACAAGAGAAATCTCACCAATAGACTAGAGGAGAAGACAATTGAGTTTGAAAATATCTCAAACATGTAGCTGGACACCTTAAGCCAGATGATGAATGCTCATCATGAGCTAAACATGAAGGACATTAAGATCCCTACCCTAAAAATGTAGAATGAAAAATTATAAAATGAGTTAAAAAGAGAAAAAGAGATAGAAAAGAACTCCAACGAATGAAGTGAAGCCATCAAGTGCTTTAAGCAGTTGCTAAAATCACCAAGATCAAGCAATGACACTTTAGAACTAGGATTCACTAGTATTGGAGAAGGTGAAACATCAAAGAGTGCTAAGCAAAGGAGTGAAAAAGGTAAATACTATAAACGGACTTTTCATTTCTATAATAAAAAGGGGCACACTACTAATTTTTGCAAGAGTAGAAAGACCAATCAATAGAACACGTCCAAAAACAAAGGTTATTATCACAAGTGTAACATGCAAGAACACTCAACACAAGTCTACAAAACCAAGACCATGGGGACACCAAGATTTGATGGTCACTACTACAACTGCAAAAACGTATGGACATAGAGCTTTTGAGTGCAGATCAAAGCCTATGTGGACATCTAATCAGCTTGCAAGGAGAAACAACTATGTATGCCATTACAATTGGGATTACAATACTAGGAAAAGTTGTCACTACTGTTAGGAATATGGTTATGTTCATCATAACTACATAAGAACACACTTCAAGGGAAATTATAGTAGGTGGTTAAGAAAAACCACATGTTTTAGTTGCTTGAAGACATGACATGTCAACAAGAATTGCCCAACAAAGGCCAAGGCACCCAAGTCAGAAGTTAACAAGGGTAAAGAAAAAGTTGATGTGGAACACATTAGGGCAAAAATAAAAAAAGACATGGCAAAGAAGAGATGGAACAAGTACATCTAATGGAGAGATCACTTCACCTAAGAGGTCAACTGATCCCACTTCATTCAATTAAGCACAAGATAGGTACATGGGGCTGTATATATAAAGATGTATCATACATCAGCCCAAAAGAACAAAGAAGTTCTGCCAAGAAGAAATTTGCATGAGAAAAGATGTCAAGTTAAAAATTAAAAAAATTGTAGAAGATACTAAGCTACCCTTGGATGCAAGGTGAAACTCCTATATATGTCAAACTGGAAAATCTAGTTGATGCTGAATGAGATATGTTAGTGGTTGCCAAGTAAATAGAAAATAGTGGATGCCAAGTGTACAACTATAAGCACTATGCAATAAATACTAGGTTTTGAGCCTAATAAAGTTGAAATCACTCATTTTCAAGCCATTTGAACATAGAGTGAAAATGAAAAGAGTGAAGAGGTGATCAAATAGTGATTTAGTAGCAATTTAGACCAATCTCAATAGAATTTCAACTCAAACTCTTCAATTCAAAGGTATTTCATCAAGTGCCAAGCTATGCAATATTTGAAAGTTTATTTAAATATTAAACCCTAGTTTGGTCAAGATGGAATCTAGGTTTAAAACCACAAAGGGAAAGGATAGTCATGAAATTCAACTTGTCAATAATGAGGTTAAGCAACCAGAATTTAAACCCATTCCTGAGGTTGCATATAAAAATGACTAGCTGGTGCTTTTTCAATCATTCTAGAGAAACTAGTCATGGTCCAAGACATCAAGAAATGTTATAACTGTAAGATTGGAGCCATAGGTGACCTAGAAATTTTCAATGCCTTTGAAAAGTTGTGTGACAAAGGTATATTTAAGGATGAGTTCTCAATAGTTGAGAAGAAGGGTTTAACTAATGCCCTAGTTTTCCCCATTGTATTTAAGACTGAATGGATTCATATAGTGTTGAGCCAAATTTATGATGGATCATTTTCGTTAGAAATAGGGCCAGTGAAGATCACAAAGAAAATTGTTCATGGGGTTACTAGATTCCCAACCCTAGATCAGCCTAAGACCCTGAGAAGTGACAAAAGGGAGGCCATAGAGAAAAACACTGATGCAAAATGGAACAATAGAGGAATGACTATTAACACCATCACTAAACCCCTACTTGATTTCACCATCAGAGTCATATCCCACAAATTCTATCAATCAAGAAGATTGAACAGCGTGCCATGCATAGCAGTAAATGTTGCATACAAACTTGTGAAGAAGGACCACACTTATGACCTAGCAGAGCTCATGCTACAACAAATCAATGAAAATTTGGGATCCATAAGAAAATCTAAAGGAGCTCAATGCAAATTTGGATCAATGTTGGTTTGCATATTTGTCTATGTCATGAAAGAATTTCCTTCAGTTGGAAAGGTAAATTGGGATTCTAACAAGACAATTGTCACACAAGTCAATGAGTTTATTGAGCAAATAGGAGAAAATTTTGATGCTCAGATGACAAGCTACTTTGAGGACTTCAAGAAGTCCATGAAACAAAGGATGAGGATACCAATATCATTGGTTGAGCAACATGTAAATGACATTTGTTTCATAGATTACACCTACATCCAAGCCATGGTACCTAGTGTAAGATGGCTTAGGCCACTTGGATTTGAACTTGATGTAGACCAAGCTTTATCTGCAATCACTACTTTACTTGCAGAGGAGATAGACAAGGCTGCAAAACCCTTTGGGACTTATGATATTGTCAAATCCAGGGTGGTAACAGATTTGAAGACATCCTTTATAGTAAAGAAGGAGGAAAAAATGATAAGAAAGATAAAGAAAAGATTTGGAGCTGATATAGAACTAGTAGGCATTGCAGTAGAAGAAGAAGGAGATGAAGATGAAGACGAGAGTGAACAAGAAGTAGATGAACCAAGGCAAGGGCCATTAGAATTGACATAGGGCCTAGGAGAGGACAAAAAAGAAGGTGTTGAGGAAGAAGAAGCCAAGGAAGCACCCGTTAAAGCCAAAGCCACCAAAAGGAAAGCCAAAACTTAGCCTACATCCTAGCCCAAGGCAAAGAAGGGGACAAAGCCCATTGGGATCAAAACAAAGAAGCCCACTACAAGGGCTACCACTAGGGCTGCAACTCGAAAGGAAAAAGATGATTCCAAAGAGAAGAAAAAAGCCACAAAGTAGACTAGTGAATACTCAAGGAAGAGAAGGAAATATGTTGCCCATCCAGACTCAGATGAAGAAAGGATTGAGTCAAATGATAACAAATAGTTTAGAGTGGTAAGTCCTCCCTCTAATTTTGCCATTGAAAAGTTATGTGTAAATAATAGAAAAGAAAACTTGAATGGTTTAAAGACTATAGACTTTAATAAGCTCAATAAAGAAGAGCAAAATAAAATAGAGGAATCAGTGTATGCAATGATTGTCGAATACAAACACACACCTCTAGAATTAGATAGTATAATGCCCAAGGAGCTATAGAAGATAGTTGAAGATAAGTGGCATTTTTGTTTACAAATAGAAAAGGAGATAAGAGAAATAACCCTAGCTTGAGTGCTGCTAGACCTGACTAAAGGTCAAATAGCTAAGAAAAATAAAAAGCATAATAGAAAATTTTCTCCTAAATATAGAGCATTTTTCATCCTCCAAAATAAGATAGAGGATGTTGTAAATAAATCCACAAAATTGTGGAAGTCAATATACAATAAAATTGATGATGTATTTGACAAGGAATATAAGGTAGAGGCTAGCTCAAAGAGAAAAGAAGCAAAAGAAACAATAGAGAAAGTGGATGAGAAGAAAGATGAAGAAGAGAAGAAAGATGAAGAGGAGAAGAAAGGTGAGGAAGGAAGAGTAGAAGAGGAAGTAAATAAGGAGGAAGAAGAAGACAATACAGCTAAAGGAGAGGAAAAGGCATTAGATGAATAAGAAGAACAAAGTGCACACAACACAAAAATGCCATCTCCTATCCCTCCTCATGCCACCATCACACCTGAAAAGACCATAAAAATAAAGGATGCTATTGACACTTCATGTCAAAACATCAATCCTTTAATTGGAGAGGATCTTGTAAAGATCCTTGATCAAACTACACAACATGCTTGTCTATGTACAAACCTAGTGGTGATCAGTGTTGATGAGTTAAACAAGGAAGTAGAAAATCCAAAAGAAGTCAAGGTGAAAAGATAAGAACCACCTTCAACCTTTGATGTTACTAAAATCTTACTACTTCCAACACCATCTCCTCCAAAAGTAGTAAGTGATGCACTTCAGATGTCAAGTGTAGCAATAAGGGAAGATATAGGAAAAGAAGAATAGTCAACAGGTTCACCCCCAGCAATTGTCAATGATAAAGGGAAATTGGATGAAAATAAGGAAGAAACAAGAGATGAGGAGCAAGCTACAATATAGACATTGGTTGAATTACCAAAAATTGGTACTCCCACTTAGACTCTTCAGAAGTCAAGCACTGATATGATATCAATACAAGTTCAAAAACCAGGCTTGAGCTCTAGAAAGGTAGCCAGGATACTTCATTATGGAGATCCTGAACTTGATGAATAGATTATCATTCCCTCCTATGAATCCAACACCCTCACCATAGAGAAGATAAATGAAATACAAGGTGCACTGGATAGGAGAAAGAGACAAGAACTACTGAGAAGAGAATACAAGTATAGGCAAGCATTGAATGAGATAAAGGACATCTTCATGGATGCCTTTAGCTTGTACTCACTAGATGAAATGAGGCCTATAATAGAACAACTATCATATATAGTTGACTAGGTGACTAATGTAGACCATTATACAAATGTAAAATTAATGGAATGGTCAGAAAGAAAATTCTAGGGCAAAGTAAATGAGAAAATATAAAATGATATATCATTAGCACAAGTGGAATTGGCTAAGAAACTAGAAAGCGTGAAAATTTTACTTGGGAACACTTTCTCATTGTACAACAAATTGTGTGATTTTTCCAACTTTACACAAGAGACTAGCCAAAGAATAATGAGCTTGGAAAGAAATCTCAAGATTTCTATCATGCAACTTCCAACAAATTTAGCTCAGAGTGAGAACCATTTTGCATAGATGCTTTGCACAAAGGGAATCAGTTGTATTAACAACAGAGGAGGAAAACATAAAGGCAAAATTGATGCAAATCCAGTCCTCCATAACCCCAAACATAGAGATCCTCCACAAGGAGCAAGCATATGCACAAAAAATCCTAAAGAAAGATCCAAACCTTTCTACCCTATATGGACTTGTACACCTTGCTACAAAGATTGCCATCCAACACAAGTCACTAGACATTACATTGGAGAATTGGGATGTAGCTCTGAAGATACTCTTGGAGGTAAATAGTACATTTTTGGCTAAGTATGGTATTACTCCTTAGAACCCTTTGACATCAATGTCAGAAAGGGGGAGATATATACATTAGGGGGAGATATGTATATATGGGGAGATATATGAAGACATGTGGAGAATACCAAATTTTGATAATTTTGATTAAATTCTTTCATTCATTTTAAGAATAAAGTGGAAAGTCTATAGATAGCCAAAAAGAGGGAGACAAGAAATAAGACAAAGTGAGGGGGAGATGCAAAATATTAACAAGCATGTAGAAAATAGGGGGAGTCATAAGGTATATTGTTGCTCACAAAATTTTGAACAAATTTTGGAATTTTGCATGTATGCCAAGCAAGAATAAAGAATGTACTCAATTAGATCAACTCATTAATGCATAGTTAAGTGTTTTTGACACTCATGTCAAAGGGGGAGATTATTGGTCTTAGAATGGTCTTGACATTCTAGTGTCAACACACTTAACCAATTCCACCATATATGTCAAGTACACTATGTATGTTGAGTGAGTTAGAGTAGTTACCGAGTCAGAATCTTAATAGGTGCAGAGCAACACAGAGTGTAATAGGTGCCAAGCAATCTAGAAATGTAACATGTGCCAAGCAATAAAGGAACATTCATGTGTCAAGCACCAGTAATGTAATATGTACCGAGTAACACAGAATCAACATATAAGTTTGTTCCCTCACAAACTTAAATGTAAACCATTTTTGGAGCTAACATAGAGAGATTTCGAAGGAGAAAAAGGATAAGGATGAATCTTTTACATTCCTCATATGATCTACATGCAAGTAATCATAAAAATGGAGAAGGCATGCAACCAATGAGAAAAATGCAAGGTATGAGTGGGAAATTGAGATTCAATATGGATCGTAGATCCATACCTAACCCTAAGTATTCACAATCTTTAAAAGGAGGTCTAAAAATCCATTAGGTATGTAGAAGAGAATAGTGTATGGGGAGATTATAGAAAAATTTTAGTGTGAAGAAGGAAAGACTTAGAGGAATAGAGCAACAATTACATATCTAGTTGATCATAATAGAATAGGGGACACATACAAAGATCAGATCAAGCAAGGATCAGAATAAGAAGAGCAGATCTAGTACCTAAATCCAACAATTGAAGATTGCACTCTATCAGGTCAAATGTTCTAATACTTTCTTACCATTGTATTAGATGATGAAAATCCTATGTTGATAGGTTAGCTTAATAGCTAGGTGGGAAAACTTTTGGAGAAGGTGATGAAAATCCTATCGAATTAGGTGGGTTTAACAACCTATTGTAAATCCTTTAACAAGGTGAAACTTCTTGTAAAGTATTTGTAAATCCTCTAACTAGGTCACTATTAACACATTGTAAAGCCTTTAATAGGGTAGGCCTTTAACATGGAAAACATTCAAAAGTGGTTGAACATATTGCTGCAATAATTTTTGTGGGTGTCATCCCCATCCCAGTTTTACCTTCTTATTCCTAGAGGGTTTATGGGTTACCAAATCTCTTGTGTCATGTGTTGATGCATGCTTTCATTTCATGTTTTCTTATATTTTTACATGCATGTACTGTACTTTTAGTTATGTGTTAATGAGGGTTTAAAAAGAAAACAAACTAGTTACTTCTGATTCACCCTGCCCCTCTCAGAAGTACTTGAACATTCCAACAAGAAGAAGATCCTAATCAAAATGGGTATAGCTAGTATAGTTGATAAGTCTTTGATTGAATCCATTTCATAGGGTTAAGTTAGGAATTTTGTGATCCCACTTGGTTTTTAGAGCAACTTAAACACCTTCTTTCTCAATCCATCTAGTTTGGCAAGTCTTGGATTAAGTGTGTACTTCTTGCATTTTGCTTCTATCTCTCTATAAACTACTATTTGTGGAAGCTTGACCTTTTTGAACCTGGTTTTTAGTTGTTCTAACATAAGATTTTCTTAATAGGTTTATCACAACTATTGGTTAATGTAGTGACTATGCTAAGTATACCTTTCACTTTACGTTGGACACCATGGATCTTTTGTATAGAAAAAAATAGGTCTAAGTAGGCAAGAAATGGTTTTTACCAAAGGATTAGTTTTAACATAAGGAATAAAGTATGACAAACTAGCCTTAGGGTTGTTGTGAATATACTTGCTAACAACTATTTTTGGGATGGTAAGGATAGTTTCCTTTTGATAAGGAAATAAGGAATTTTATCAAAGGATGGTGTGACAACTTTTGTTTTAGAAGAAGTGAAGTAAAAACAACTAGATTTGGGGTTGCTGTGACTAAAATTTCTAACAACTTCTTTGAGATAATAGAGATAAGACTCTTTTTGATAACTAGATGTAGTTTTTTGTGAGCAAACAATCTCTCAAATGACAAAGCAACTTTGAGATGAATAGACACATGATCTCTTTTTAAAAAGGATTTGATAGTAATCATAAATGTGTATGTTCTACAAATGTTTTTTGTGAGGTCACTTGCACAACTAAGATAATTCAAGAACACTTTTCATCCCTAAGGTCAATTTGGTTTCAATGTATTACTCATTAGGCCTCCTAGGCAGAGCCCATCTTGGTGTTTTTTGGATCTAGTGTGATATTTCCTCTAATCAAAGAGGTGAGTCGATACAAGAGTTGATTGACAAACTTAGAAATCAATGATCCTTCAACATATGGCAAATAGAAGGCCCCCTTTTATGGGGACAATGAATTTTGGAGATAAAACTCAAGTAACCTTATGCCTCTACCAAGGAAAACACATATGTTAGGTAACTTCAGAGAAGGCTTATATTATCTTGCACCATGAGTAATACACCAAGGATAAAAGGGTAGCTACTAAATTGGTTTGTAATTAGGTCTATGGAGTTAGCCACTCACTTTTTACAAATGTGATCCATTTAATAATTTATTCCAAACATGCTAAAATAATGGGAATTTTTTCCCACCTTAGGCTACCCCAAGAAACACACTACTCGAACTGTCTTGATGGAGCAAGAAGGTTTACCCTTCCTCTCATTTATTTATATACCAACCTAATTATTTACTAGTTTGAGCTTCTATCCAAAGGTGATGCACTTTCCATAGGATGATGAACTCGCTAGAAGCACTCCTAGGTTGTTGTGGATGACCTTGCTAACAACTTTCACTACATGCATTAGGTATTTAAATGGTCCTAGTTTGCAAGAAATAGAGAATTCAAAGATGTGCTAGAAGGATCAATCTTAAGACACACAAGGCACTTGATTCATTCTATTTGTGAAGCTAATAATGTATCAATCATATTCCCTACTTGAAAACACTTATGATTATCATTTAAATGTTCATTCCAGCTTAACAACGATGGTCAAAATAATGAATGGAGTCAACATAAGAAAATTGTGTGCATGAAAGCTTTGAAAATGGTGTGAATAAGGGCAATTTTTATTTAAGGCATTCAAGATTGTGTGACTTTCATTTTAAGCCAAAAATTTTGAACTATTTTGTCCATAATGTTCATTAATGCTCAAACTAAAAGTTTATTTCATTAATTCATTTTAATACTTGGCATTCAAGATTTATTTTTTTAACTACTTAATCATTCATTCCATTGAAACATGTTAATTTTTCCTTAAGGCATTCAAGATTGGATTTTTTTAGAGTAAACTAAGTAGAACTCCAAAATAAATAGTTAAAGTTCACAATCTAGAAATATAGCTACAAAGTATTTGCCTACAAATCCAACATAAACATGTTAATAAAAACTAGCAAACCCAGGTGAGTCAACCTGCAATCTTGCAATGTGGGAATAAGGTCAAATAGTGTGGGATCATGGTACAAAAAACTAGTGAAAAATAGAAAAAATTTCGGCCATAGATGAAATACTTATAGAAAAACCCATGATGAGGAAATCGTACTGGCATAGTAGGTGTTCCCACTGATAGATTTAACTATAGGTTTGATGACAAAAGTTAAAATAGGATTCTTGACACTGTCTATTCTAGCAGAGTGACCATGTAGGCATTACAAGTGAACCCACTAGTAGTAATAGACATTCTCATGGGTATATTGGAAGGTAGGAATGATTAAAGAGAATTTAATGGCCATGTGGTAGCTAAATGTGTTGAGAAAATATTGTTACAAGTATGAGAATGTGTTTCCATCATTGTTTTGTCACAAATGTCAAACCTACTACTTGTTGGTAAGACAACTACTTAGTTAGTTTGAGTACTATCATTTTTTTTATTGATGAAAAGGTTTTCATCAAATATGATAAGAAGAGGACTTAGAGGAAAGGTTGATTCATGGTATGAAAAATTATTACAAAGATCAATTAAGATAGTGATGATATAGTGTATTGTTTATCTACTTAAGGCTATAAAGGTTGGATACACTTATTAAGTCTAGAAGAACAAGTAAGAATAGTTGAGTGTTCCAAGCTTGACTGAGTGGACAATAGGTGTTGAGACAAGTTGGTGCAAGCCAAACAACATGAAGATTTAGTGTATGCCAAGTGAACTTAGTGCAAGCTAAGTAAAGTTTAATTGATGCCGACCATTAGTAAACTTTAGTGTTTTCCAAGTTATCTAGTTGAAGACAAGTGGAAAAACAGTATGGAAACCAAGTAACAATGTATTGATGTTGAGTGTCATTATTCATGTTAAATCATAGAAATGACAAATCCAAGAAAACTATTTTTTTTCTTGAATTGTGTGAAGCGTGTGGAAGATAAATATGATGAGTTGGTGGAACAAAATTCAAGGTAAACCATTTTGAGGTGAATTCAAGGAAGATTGAAGAAGAATTTTCTAGAGGAACCAAATGAAAATTTGGGTAGATTCATTGAATCCTACCTAATCCTACCTAACCCTAAAATGGATGATTAAGGTGAAACAAAAAAGGATCATACATCTCTATTTATAGATGACTAAAAAAGAGATCTATAATCTGTAAGTGAGTTGTAATTTATTACTAGATGAAGGCTTACTATTTCTTTCTAATAGGGTTAGACTTTCATTGGGAATCACTTCAAAAGAGTGAGAATTACTAGCATGTTACTAGTGGTATTTGCCAAATTGGGTTTTCACATAAAATCTATGTGTCAAATGTGTTATTAAATCTATTATGTTTCATGTTTACAATTTCTACCAAGATGTTTTTACCTAGGATAGTAACCTAGAAAGTTTAACTATTGTATGATGTAATGGATGCATTCATAATAAGGTTTTATGGATATTATTTCACTAAGTTGTGTAAAGTTTTATTTGTAAAATTGGACCTTGGTTTCACTAACTTGTGACAATTATGTTTATAAGAAAAAATTTGATGCTTTTGAAATGTTTAAGTGGTAATTAGCAAGAGTTGAGAAGGAAATAGGTAAAAGCCTAAAATATCTAATATTTGACAAAGGGGGAGAATTTACATCAAATGATTTTGAGATGTTCTGTAATGACAAAGGAATGAAAAGAAAAACATCTACACCTAGGACCCCTCCACAAAATGAAATTTCTGAAAGGAGGAACATATCTATAATGGATTGTGCTAGGACACTCATGATGGAGAAGAATGTTACTTTGAAATACTAGAGAGAGATTGTAAGTACAACTATCTATACCTTGAATTGTGTGCAAGTAAAGAAAGGTACTCATTCAAAACCTTTTGAATTATGGTATGGATACTCACCCAAGGTAAAATATTTTTAGGTATTTGGAAACAAGTTCTATATTCTTAAAGATTTTAGGAATGGTAAATTAGATACTAAAAGTGAAGAAGGTATATTCCTTGGCTATTACACAAGAAGTAAAGCTTATAAGTGTTTAAATACTAATGCTAAAAAAGTTGTAGAATGTGAAAATGTGAAGTTTGATGAATATACAGAGATACATGACTCTGAACCTATGAAGGAACTAGAGGAAAAAAAAAACTTTTGTATACTTTTATGAAGGTATGCCTATTGATGAAAATGTTGTAAATCAAATTTTGAATCAATAGAAAGTTTCAGTGACTACTAAAAAACATACAATGAATGTCGAGTTTCATTCAAGAACAAAGCTATAGTCAAGAGTGAAGAAGGTATATTCCTTGGCTATTACACAAGAAGTAAAGCTTATAAGTGTTTAAATACTAACAATAAAAAAGTTCTGGAAAGTGAAAATGTGAAGTTTGATGAATATATAGAGATACATGACTCTGAACCTATGAAGGAACTAGAGGGAAAAAAACCTTTTGTATACTTTTATGAAGGTATGCATGTTGATGAAAATGTTGTAAATCAAATTGTGAATCAACAGAAAGTTTCAGTGACTACTTAAACACATACAATGAATTTCGAGTTGCATTCAAGAACAAAGCTATAGTCAAGAGCTAAGTTGTAGACTAAAGCTAAGACATATTTTGACTCTAAGATTAGTGTACATGAAGGAAATGTTGAATTATCTGATAGAGAAGTACATAGTGATTCATAAGTTGACAGAACTAATGAGGAAAGTAGAGCAGAACCAAGATTGTAAAAGTATGTCAAAACACATCACCACCTTGCAGAACAAATTATTGGAGACAAAGATGTTGACAACTAGCTAATAGTGATATGTAATTATTTTCATTTATGGCAACACATGATATAAAAGCTTGCAAGAAACCTCAAAAATAAAGTTACTTAGTGTTTAATAATCAAAAAATTGTCTAAGTATAGAATTTGGTTTACAATAGTATATTGTTTTTTATAACTTGTTGCTAATGTCATATTATAACTAGTGAAGTTAGATGGAGATAGTATACATTTTGGTGATGGCATGTATAACCTAGGAAGTTAGTATGGACTATACAAACATAGAAAATCATGTTTTAAGCAAAATAGGATAGGGAAATTGAAGGAAAAAAATATTTTGTTTACAAGATAAATACTTGTCCAATTAGGGTCGACATCCTAGATGTTTACTTCAAGTTGGAAAAGTAGATTATGGTCTTATCCGACCTAGCAAAATTTTTTGAAAAGGCATGGTATTTATGCAAAGAGCATTTTGTAGTAAGATTGTGATTATGATTGCAAGTGTTATCTTGTAATTGTGATTATATGTGAATTATTGAAAGCGATAATGCAAAGTTTTATATGAGCTATTTGGTGATCCAAGATCAAGCTAAAGATCAGAGATCAGTCAAGGAAGAGGATATAGTACTTATATTCAATTTGATTACTTGTTTGAGTAGTGAGCTCTTCTTGTAAGCAGAAGTGCATGTTTGGATACTAGGCTCATCTTGCATCTACTATGCTACAAATCCTAACAAGGTTGGAATCTCCCAACAGGGATTCAAAGTCTCCTAACAAGGACTCCTTATACTAAATTTTCACATTGACTCCTAATAGGGTCCATCCTCTAACATGGAACTTATATATCAATATATTATCTAGTGGGTATTATCCCCACCAAGGGTTTCCCTAGTTAACAAAATATAGTGTTACAAGTTATCATTGTGCATTTCTACTGTTGCTATTGAACCTTACTTTATTTCTTTGTTATGCATGGTTTAAAGTAAGAAATAATATCTAGTTGGTGACTAAAGTTTGTAGATTGTTGATTCACCCCCCTTTTAGTAATCCCTATTTCTAATAATTGGTATCAGAGAACAGTTACTTTGCAGAGGCTTAAAAACTTGAGCAAGATCCCTATGGATATGGAATAGTCAATAAAGAAACTTGAAGAAGATCTTGAATAAATTGATCTCCTTACTGAAGAATGTGATAAGCTGAAGGATAGATATGAAGACTCCAAAACATACTTTGGTCAATTAAAGGAAAATATTGAATATCTCAAA
This sequence comes from Cupressus sempervirens, assembly GCA_028749045.1. Taxonomy (NCBI): domain Eukaryota; kingdom Viridiplantae; phylum Streptophyta; class Pinopsida; order Cupressales; family Cupressaceae; genus Cupressus; species Cupressus sempervirens. Next base: position 677,357,660 of record CM053784.1, on the reverse strand, counting down.
TCCAAGCTTGAATCTAGTAGATCTGAAACTAGTGATGATGATTATTCAAAGTTGAAGATAGAGTACAAGATCTTGAAACATGAATTGAAGATTACAAATCTAAAGTTGACTTTGAGAAATGATCCTAGAAAAATTGAATCTGATTTAAAGATTGAATATGCAGATCTGAGAGCAAGTTTGGCAAAGAAAACATCCAAGTTTGAAACATTAAAATAAGATCATGAAGAACTGCATAAGTACAATACCATTGTGAAAGGTGAATTAACTTAGTGCAAGCAAGCAATAGCTTGAGAAGCTCTATTCTAGTAGAGAAAAGCTTGATGATTCAATGTCAATACAAAAACCTATTTATGATAAGACTAGTCTTGGTTATCTACTTAACATGTCTCCAAAGAAGCTTGATATTAGATCAAATCAAAAAGAAAAGGACAAATCTAATGATAAGATTGAATCCAATAAATCTTCTAAAAAATCCAAAGAAATTGAGCAAAACATGGAAGTTGAAATTTTGGATGAACCAAAGCAAGTAGAATCTCCTAAGCCAACCAGGTATGAATTTAGAGGTAAGTTATTTTAATGTAATGAAATAGGTCATATGAAAAGAGATTGTACAAATAAGTCATTTAATCATGTTAAAGACTTTTATCGTCATACATTTTTATAGTATGGATCATAATGCAACTGATTATAGGAAACCTAAGTATGATAATGATAGAAGAAATAGTATAATGTCTAGAAATACTAACCCCATAGATAGAAGAAGATCTAATGAAAGGACATCGAGAGAAGGAAGATCTTAGGAAGATAGAAGATAGATCGTGTGTTATAAGTGTAACAAATTACGACACATTGCTTGGAATTTTCATGCACCTGATGATCAGAAAAATCCTAGAAGTAGAGCAACTATATGTCAGTCATGCAACAACTTCGAACACAGAACAAAGTACTATAGAATGGATAGAAAGTTTACAGATAGAAGAAATAATGGAATAAAATATAGGAATAGAAGGAATGATGGAAAGAACATTGGAAATAATAGAAGGAACCATGAAAGAAACTATCGAACCAATAGAGACAATGAGGAGCATAGAAACATTCTTAGTGAACTTCAAGAAGAACTTAATGAGGCATTTGTAAAAGGAGTAGATATCTCAAAGGAAAAGCTAGATGATGATGAGATAGGAAGATTGAAGTTATTTGTTGAGTTTGATTCAACTAAGTTGAATTAAGCTTGTTCACATGATTAGAATTTGAGAACTTCATCCAAAAATTGAATTAGAGGTAGTGAAGTTAGGAGATTTAGTTGTTACCTAAGATCACCTGTAATTTGGAGCTTATCTAAACAAGTTATGAAAGAATTTAGACTTACTGGTATTATAGGAAAAGGCTAATTCTATAACAAAAGATGAAAAGTATGTTTTTTCAGATAATTTCATGATGCAAAGTCTATTAAATTTTTTTCATGATGGAAACTAGCTATGGAAAACCTCAGGTGACATTTTAAGATTGGATAGATTATCTTGACCAATTATTTGATTACTGAGGATAAATGACAACTTTTTTGTGTTTACAAAGTACATAATTAATGAAAGTTCAACTTGATGGAATAAAAGGAGTACAAAATTTATTTTCACTTCATTGTGAATTTGTCCAAAGAAAAGAGCACTTAGAAGCTAGTAGTCAAGGCAATTTTGAAGCAAACCCTATTTTTAGAAAGTGGTATTTATCATTTTTTTGCAAATTTGTTTGGTAAAAGTTCTTGTTTCATACAATCATAGATATGTCAGTAGTGCACAGTGTTGATAATGAGGATAGACCTAAGTTAAAATTTGTTTCCATAAAACCGACTAAAGGAAACCCTAACTCAACATTCTCTATCACTCCGAACAACATAGTATATCTTGAAGATGTAGGAAATTATTTAAATAGTAAGTTTGAGTCTATTGGTAGTGAATTCATGAGCAAAGATATGGAATTGGTTTTCATTCACAACATAACTATGAAGCCTAGATTTGAACACTTAAGGGAACTAGACCTGTTCAAGTATCACTTCTACCATGAGTTAGATATAGATGAGTAGACACAGATCATATTGAGTAGGATACATGATGGTAAATTATGGATGCAAGACAATGTAGTTGATATTTCTTTTGACCTTATTCATGAGGTAACTAGTCTGAGTAAATAGGGTAGTGTACCTATAGGTTAGAAAATGGTCAAGAAGAAAGTTGAGAGCTATAATAAAGTGGTGTATAATGGAAAGGCTATGGTGATCAACACCATCAAGCAAGATGATGTGATATTTCTGAGTAGAATTATTTCCTATTCTATTTTTGCACATTCAAAGATTGATAAACTTTCATCAAGATTCATCTGTGCAACATATAAGTTATGTATAGAGAAAGAATAAGTGAATCTTAGTGAAATACTAAGAATGCAACTGTTAGGAAACCTAGAAAAAATCAAGAGAACAAAGAATGGTGTGTATAGATTCTACTCATTGTTCAATCACATATTCTTTCATGTACTTAAAATATTTCCTTACTTATCAGTCACAAACATAATGAGTAGTGAAAGATACACAATGGAGAAGATTACAAAAGTATACAGAAGGCATCTTCTAGATAAGATATTAGACAATGGCATATTGATAATGAGAACATGTCAGAATGAAATGAAATAGAGATTTAGAATTGCACCTACAATTGTTGAAAGATCTAAGGAAGACATTTTTATTTTGGTTGATATAGATTATACCTATATTCAAGAATTGGAACTTTAGGAATTAAATGATGATATAGCAATTGGTTATATTAATCTTTTGTTGAATTTAGACAAAGAAAAAGCATAATATATATTTGGTACATATGATGAGATCACATAGTCAACTTATCAAGCATCTATGGAGAAGGCATCACATAAGAAAGAAGAGTCTATAATGAAGAAGGCACTATCACAAGATAGAATGACAGATAGTGAATTCGAGGTTGTAAGTCAAATGATCAAGCAAGGAATATTGAACATTCAACCTTTGTCAATATCTATTGTAGAGACATCTTCGAAAAAGATCATTCTATATGCAATAGTATCAGATGTTTAGCCTAGTGAAATGAAAAGAAAATCTAAAAGATTAGTGGAAGTAGTAACTACTAAGACCAAGAGGGTCAAAAAACAAGACACCAGACCAAGAAAAAGATAGAAAACATTGTTGACAATTGATTCCAATGATAAAGAAGTAGAGGAACAAGAGACCAAGAAAGTAGAGAAAGTGACTCTAGGAAAGCAATCAACATGCAAAGCTTGACAACCTAGGAACCCAAACATAGAGAAGATCAACACAACTATTGCTAATGAAGGTAACTTTTCTCAGATGAACAAATTTTATGATTTGTATATTTTTTTTAAAAAGGATCAGATTAATATCTCTACTATGAGATATATTGATGTAGGAGCATCTAGTGGTGCAAGGGAAATCTTGTATCACCCAAAAATATTCTTGGTGTTAGTTTTTATTTAAATATTTTTTCATTTCTAGATACCCATTTGGGTCGAATAGAGATTCCAACTCTCATAGTTCCACTATTGGTTTTTTGGGTTAGAGTTTTTGAGCACCTTGGGATATGTGCCAATGAAAAAAAGGTTATTTTGTAATTGAGCCATAATTATAATGAGTTGGAAGTTGTAAGTGGGAGGGATGATTATATTTGTAATTTAAAGCACTTAAGAAAAAGAATTAGGTGAAAAGGCTTTATGGTTTGAAAGTTATTGTAGTTTTAAGTTGCTTGGAGACCTCCTAAGAGCACTTCAAAGCCAGATTTGAGGCACTAAATAGCCTTGTACAAGCACAAAAATTTGGGGATAAATGAAGCTATTCCATAAGGCTATAGAGAACTTGGAGAGCTTTCCAAAAATATAAATGGTTCATCAATTGGAGTCCCAGATCAAAAGTTATACCTTTCAAAAGTTGGACTACCATTTCTGGATTCTTCAAATTTTACACCGACTTCTGATGCATTTTATAGAACCTTCTATTTTGGTGGTGGATTCAAAATGGAATATTATAAAATGCATTCCTAACCTTAAACCTAATTTAGGTTACTTAAGGTCACTTCTGGGCATTGTAAAGGCAGTTTTTGGTGGAGTTTGGGAGCAAGTACTATGAGAAGGGTTTTCTCCAGAATTTGATAACATTGTAATCCCATAGGGCATGTCATGGAGTCTATTTTTGTTTTATTTAATGTAATATCATATCATTTCTAATAATAATATTTCCCCTCTCCTATTGTGTTTATTTTTTTCTCAGATTGTCCCCCCATCAAGTGATACCAAGGCAGGTCTTCCTAAGTGTGTAGATAGAGTGCCAACTGTGAGGTAGTTTGCACCAGGACCATGTGGTTGTGGGTTTTAATACAAAAAGATACCTCCATGGAGGCAGTGTGGTGGAAGGGCTAGAGTTGTTACTCCTAAGGTTAGAGCCCTCCAAAGGCAAGTCCAGACATTACAGGAGGAGATCAGTAGAGGGATGAATGTTGTTGTAGGCAATGGAAGTGAGGAAGAAAATGAAGAAGGAAATATTGGGTGGGAAGGGGAAGGAGACGGAGAATTCCTAAACTAGGTGGAGGAGAGACTTTTTAGGGCCATTGCTAAGCTTGGAGAAAGACCTAAAATTGATGTTGACATGTTTATGGGAAATCTAAACCCAAATGAGTTGATCAATTGGATCAATGAGCTGGAGGAATATTTTGAGTATGAGGATATTGAGGACCCTAATATGGTTAAGTTTGAAAATGCCAAAATGAAAGGCCATGCCAAAATATAGTGGCAAGAGATTTAGATGGAAAGAAATAGAAGAGAAAAGGAGAAAATCACAAGATGAGATCACATGGTAGGCAAACTAGAGAAGTAGTTCATTCCTATTGGTTATGGGCTTGATTTGTTCAAAATGATAGAAGGGTTAAAGAAAGTAGGAAAATATATTTAGGAATACATAGAGGAACTTTACCGAGTCCTTATTAGGGTAGAGCATGTAGAAGCAAACAAGGAGAAGGTTGCCTATTACCTTAATGGATTAAGACCTAGCATTCAGGAGGGGTTAAGTTTAGTTAGAATGACTATCATTGAAGAGGCATAGAAGTTTTCCTTGCGAGTTGAAGAGAAATTAAACAAAAATTTTGATGGAAGGAAAACAAGGTGTAGTCAAGTAGGAAAGGGTGGTGTTAGGTCGTTTGGAGGCTGAAATGAGAACTAGAAGAAGATGAAGATGTGGGTACTGGCTGAAATTATAGGAATGAGGGTTTCAATTGCTCCTATGATCAAAACTTTTGAGATTAGAGAGGAAGAGGTAGAGGACATGGACAAGGTTTAGGAAGAGGAGGCTTTTGTGGTACCTATTTTCATTACAATGAAGAAGGTCATTGTGCCTTCGAATGCCCTCATCACCCAGGAAGGATAGATAGGAGAGCTAATGATCAAGAAAGGGTTTCTCATGTGGATGATGATGCATAGTCATCACATTCAGAGGATGTAGAAAAAGGAAAGATTCTAGTTAATGGAAGGGTCTTACTGAGTAGTGAGACTGAACCTGGATAAAGGAGGAGTTTGTTTTGTAGTAGGTGCAGGTGCGAGGGTAAATGTTATGATGTGATTATTGATGGTGGAAGCACTAATAACTTGGTATTAGAGGAGATGGTCTCAAAGCTATATCTGAAGAGGGAGAAACACCCCCAACCCTATTAGATTGTTTTTGTGTAGGATGATCATAAGGTCCTAGTTAGTGAACAATGTTTAGTAAAGCTCAAGATTGGGAGTTACCATGACGAGGCTCTCTATGACATCATTCCAATTGATGTTTTCCATTTATTGTTGGGAAGATTGTGGAAGTTTGACAGGAATGTTATACATGATGGTCATGAAAATACATACTCTTTGATAAAGGATGGAGTTTGCCACAAATTGAAGCCCTTGATAAAGGAGGGCGAAAAGGTATGCAGTAGTGCTAGGGTATGTCTTGTTGATGGAAGAAAATTTCTAGATGGCATGAAACATCAGCATATGTGTTATGTTGTGATTTCGAGAAAAGATAAGGAAGGTAGTAGTGAAGTTCCACTTGAAGTTTTGGGTCTATTAAGTGATTATGGAGATGTCATCTCTGATAATGTTCCATAAGGGTTGTCGCTAGGAAGGAAAATCAGTCATCAAATATATTTAGTCCCTAGAGCTAGTTTACCTAACAAGGTTGCTCATAGGATGACTCCTACTAAGACTAAGGAGCTAAACAGACAAGTTCATGAGCTATTGAGGAAATTTTTTATTTGAGAGAGCTTGAGTCCATGTGTAGTACCTATAGTGCTATCACCAAAGAAGGATGGAGAGTGGAGAATGTGTATAGACTCTTGGGCTATGAATAGAATAACCATCAAGTATCGGTTTACTTTGCCAAGAATGGATGATCTTATGGACTATTTGAGTGGAGCTCAGTACTTTAAAAAGATAGATCTCAAGAGTGGTTATCACTAAATATGGATATGAGAGGTAGATGAGTGGAAGACTGCATTCAAGACCAAGGAGAGTCTATATGAGTGGTTAGTTGTGCCCTTTGGACTAACCAATGCACCAAGAACCTTCATGCAGCTTATGAATGAGGTACCAAAGAAACTTTTGGGAAAATTTATTATTGTCTATCTAGATGATATTTTGATTTTTAGCAAATCTTTGGATGAACATTTATTGCACATTCATAGTGTCCTTGAAGGTCAAGGGAAGGGAAATTGTTGATTAATTTGAAGAAGTGTAGCTTTGTAAAAAAATAGTTACTCTATTTGGGGTTTGTTGTATTAGCTGAGGGTCTCAAAATGGACCCATAGAAGGTGAAGGTCATCCTAGAATGGCCTACTACAAGGTCTACCACTGATGTAAGATCATTCCATGGTTTGGCTAGTTTTTATATGAAGTTCATTAGAAATTTTAGTAGTATACATGCACCCCTAAATGAAACAATGAGGGGGGATAGAAAAGAGTTCAAGTGAAGTACATGAGCTACAAGGAGTTCTGAACTATTGAAGAAGAAGGAGACAAAGAAACTTGTGTTGCCACTTCTTGATTTTGGTATTCTAGGTGGATTGTGATGCTAGTAGCAGTGCAATTGGGGCTGCATTGAGCCAAGAAGGTAAACCTAATGCCTATTTTAGTGAAAAATTGAATGATGCAAAGAAGAAGGATTCTATTTATGATAAGGAGTTATATGCAATAGTTTAGGCCTTAAAGAAATTGAGGCATTATTTGTTTCCAAAAGAATTTGTTTTGTATACTGATCACTAGGCATTGCAGTACCTAAATAGCCAAGGTAAATTGAATCAAAGACATATAAAATTGGTAGAGTTCATGTAAACCAATACATTTGTATTATAACATGGAAGTGGAAGGTCTAATAGGGTTATAGATGCATTAAGTAGGAGACAGTTGTTGCAAATAGTAATGCAAGTTGAAGAGGTTGGGTTTGATGAACTCAAGAATCTATACCTTGAGGATCCTAACTTTGTAGAGGCTTGGAAGGCTTGTAAAGAACATGCTACTCTAGATAGGACCAGGTGGCTAGATTAGATGATTCAAAATGATATGTTGTTTAAGGGAAGTCAAATTTGTATTCTACGGAGTTCCATGAGGGAGAACTTGATCAGGGAAAAGCACAGTGGAGGGATGGGAGGACACTTTGGTCAAGATAAAACCATTGCCATTATTAGAGATCATTATTTTTTGCCTCAATTGTCATAAGATGTGAATAAGTTTGTGTAGAGTTTTCAAGTATGTCAAAAAACCAAAGGATTTAGTCAAAATACTAGACTCTATCAACCATTTCCTATTTCATTAAAGCCTTGGGAGGCCATATGTATGGATTTTGTCCTTGGATTGCCAAGGACACAAAGGGGTAATGGCTCAATATTTGTGGTGGTTGATAGGTTCTCCATGATGGCACATTTCATTCCATGCCGCAAGACTCATGATGAAGTGCATATTGCTGATTTTTTTTCAGAGAGGTAGTGAGGCTACATGGTCTCCCAAAAAGTATTGTTTTTGACAGAGATACTAAATTTGTTGGATATTTTTGGAGGAATTTGTGGAAGAAGTTGAAGATAGAATCAAACTTTATTTTTGCACATCATCCATAGATTAATGGACAAACAAAAGTAGTGAATAGAAGTCTTGTAAATTGTTATAGGTGTTTAGTAGGAGATAAACCCAAGGGATAGGATTTGATTTTACCACTAGTAGAATTTTCTTACAATAATTCTATAAATAGGAGTACTAGTAGATCATCATTCCAAATTGTGTATGGAAGTAGTCCAAGGACTGCACTAGATTGAGAAAGATGGAGCAAGTGGAGAGGATAAGTGCTGAGGTAGAAGACTTTGTTGAACATGTCAAAAACCTACATGAGGAGGTGCAATCACATATTACCAAGATGAACCTACAGTATAAGGCTAGGATAGATCAAAAGAGTAGACATAAGAAGTTCCAAGTTGGAGATCATGTTATGGTATACTTGAGGAAGGAACAATTTCTAGTGGGTAGCTACAACAAGCTAAAGGTGAAGAAATTTGGCCCCTGCAAAATTTTGAAGAGACAAGATTCAGGGAATGCATATGAGGTGGAGTTGTCAGATGGGATTCACATTTCTCCTATTTTCAATATTGTTCACTTAACAAAATATCATGATGATGGTGCATATGAGGAGTTGATGTTGGAGCCATGTCCAATTCCTACTTCCATGAATGAAGAGATTGAAGAAATTATGGATAGTCATGTGGGCTAGAGTACTAGAAATAGGTAGTATGAAGAATACTTGGTGGAAAGGATGACCAATAGAAGACTCTACTTGGATATTTGCAATAGAGGTTTCCCATTTGGGTTTTCCTCTACCAGCTATAAAGTGACAGGGTCACTTTTCAATCTACCCTAGGTGTCTCATGCAAGAGCATCTAGTGGTGCAAGGGCAATCCTGTATCACCCAAAAATATTCTTAGTGTTAGTTTCTATTTAAAGTTTTTTCATTTCTAGATACCCATTTGGGTCAAATAGAGATTCCAACTCACATAGTTCCACTATTGGTTTTTTGGGTTAAAGTTTTTGAGAACCTTGGGATACATGCCAATGCAAAAAAGTTATTTTTTAATTGAGCCATAATTAGGATGAGTTGGAGGGTGTAATTTGGAGGGATGATTATAATTTTAATTTAAAACACTCTAGAAAAAGAACCAGGTCAAAAGGCTTTATGGTTTGAAAGTTATTGCAATTTTAAGTTGCCTAGAGACCCCCTATGAGCACTTCAAAGTCAGATCTGAGGCAATAAACGGCCTTGTATAGGCCCAAAAAATGGAGGATGATCAAATATCATCCATAGGAGTATAGAGCGCTTGGAGATCTTTCCAAAAATGTAAATGGCTTTCAATCAAAGTTTCAGATCAAACGTTATGCCTTCCACAAGTTGGACTACCATTTCTAGATTCTTCCAATTTTACACTAATTTCTAACGCATTTTCTAGAACCTTCTATTTTGGTAGTGGATGCCAAATGGCATATTCTAAAATTTATTCCTAACCCTAAACATGATTCGGGTTACTTAAGGTCACTTCTGGCATTGTAAAGGCAATTTTTGGTGGAGTTTGGGAGAAGGTACTATGAGAACTGTTTTCTCCAGAGTCTGATAACATTGTAAGCCCATAGGGCATGTTTTCAAATCTATTTTTGTTGTACTAATTGTAATAGAATATCATTTATGATAATAATATCTCCCCTTTCCTATTTTGTTCATTTTTGTCTTGGATTGTGCCCCCATCATATATTATAGAAATCAATCTAAAATTGAAGGATTTTGAGAGTATAATTAAGTTGAAAGTCTATGAGAAACTCATTCAGAAGAAGGCTCCTACAAGGAAAGAAGATCTCGAAATTTGAAAGTCTTTACTTAGAACTATTTGCAAGATTGATGATGAAGAAGAGATTAAAATATTTTTTAATCTCACACCATACTTAAGGAATAAAGTGAGACCATTTCTATTCATGGTTGCTGAAAAGGATAAACTAAGAAGTGAGACTGCAACTGCTATTAGTGAGATATTGACAAAGTCAAAGGCAACATCTCCTCTAGCATCTACAACCTTGGAAATTTGAATGAGCAGTGACACGATGTAAATTGATCAAACCAATGTTACCATTAACATTCATGATACCTATCCATTTGGTGGTTTCAAACCTAATGAACTAGGCATTGAGGATATTGAGGAAAAATTGAGAGAGATTGAAGAAGAGAAAAGGCTACTTGAAGAAAAGAAGAAGAAAATAGAGGAGGCCAATTAGAAATTGATTGAGGAAGAAAAGAAAAGAAAGGAAGAAGAGGAAAAGAGAAGAATTGTAGAAGAAGAGACGAGAAAGAAAATTGAGGAAGATGAGAAGAAGAGATTGGAAGAAAAGAGAGTAAAGGAAAGAGAGAAAAATTAAAAGAAAGAAGAAGAAAAAACAAAGGGAGGATGATACTAAACTATCTAGTTCATCCACTCTGCTCTCTTTTTCTAGTTTAGCTACTAATGATGATGATCAAACATATCTAATCGCATCCCCAACAAAGCTTATTGAGAAAAATAGGAAAGTGAAAAGATTATAGAGAACCTTAATGGAAGTTAATGATAGACTACATAGTACCTTGGTAGTAAAACACACTAAATCAAATCCTAAATAGAGGGTACACGCAGTGCTGAAATCATTTGATGAATAGTTTACCAATTTATTGAATGTTGCAAAGGCAAAGGCACAAATTTCCCATGATGCTAACTTGTTTAACACCATCTCTCAAAACATCAAGAATGATTTGATTAATCTTGATACTTTTATAAAGGAACTTTAGAAATTCCAACAAGATGGGAAAACTCTATATATTAAGTGTGCCTTATCATACAAACTGACTAAAGACATTGACAATCAGATAAAGGTAAAGATGAGTGAGTTAGAGAACTTATCCAACTAGATCCAACATCCATCTTGCAAAGTAGATGATTTTGAAGGATAAGTGACCAATATTCATAGCAACATCAAGAAACTAGAACTTCAAAAGATACAAATTTTGAAGAGGATATCAGATTTTAGAGAATCTATTGCTTTGAAATTATCTTTTGTTGAGAAATAATTGGAGGAATGTGTCAAGGCCAAGGACACATATTTTAACTTCTTGTATTGAGATATTAATGCACTTGAGATTGCATCATATTATTGATGTACAATTCTCACCTTAGCTAAGTCCACCAAGGAGACATGGACTAAGGGTATGGATAGTTTGAAGGCAAACTTTGATGATTGCCTTAAGATCATATCAACATAAAAAAGGACAACATTTTTGGATAAATTTTTGACATTTTGACCTTTGTCATTAATGTCAAAGGGGGGGAAATTGTAGAAATTTGTTAATTGTAGAAAATTGAATTATCAAAAGGGGATAATATTGTAAAGCATATTTTAAGGGGGAGCATATGTAAAGTTGGACAAATTGTGATAGATGTAATGTAAGGTGTTATTTATTATTTTTGTGTTAAGTTTTTGTCACTTAGCCAATTTTTCCTATTTTGTTGCCATCAATACCAAAGGGGGAGGTTGTTGACAATTGGCTAATAGTGATATGTAATTGTTGTCATTTATCACAACACTTGATGTACATGCTTACAGGAAACCTTAGAAATAAAGATACTTAGTGTTTGGTAATCAGAAAATTGTCTAAGTATAGAATCTAGTTTACAATAGTATATTATTTTGTTTATAAATTGTTGATAACATAATATTATGACTAGCCAAGTTAGATGGACATAGTATACATGTTGGAGTTGATGTGTATAACCTCAAAAATTAATACAGAGTGTACAGAACATATATAACAAGACAGCGAAATCGAAGGAAATGATTATTTTGTTTACAAGATAATTACTTGTCCAATGAGGGCCAACATCCTAGATGTTTACTCTAAATTGGAAAATTAGATTATGGTCTTAGCTGACCTAGCAACAATTTTTGAAAAGGCATGGTATTTATGCAAAGGACATTTTTCGGTAAGATTATGGAAGTGTTAATTGTAAGATTGTGATTATGATTGCAAGTGATATCTTGTAATTGTGATTATATGTGAACTATTGAAAGAAATTTATGCAAATTTTTATATGAGCTATTTGGTGATCCAAGATCAAGCTAAAGATTAGAGATTAGTCAATGAAGAAGATACAGTACTTATATTCAGTTTGATTACTTGTTTGAGCAGTGAGCTCTTCTTGTAATTAGAAGTTCATTTTTGGATAGTGGGCTCACCTTGCATCTATTGTACTACAACTCCTAAAAGGGTTGGAATCTCCTAAGAAGGATTCAAAGTCTCCTAATGTGAACTCTTTACATTGAATTTTCTCATTAACTCCTAATAGGGTCCATCCTCTAACAAGGAACATATATATATATAATCTAGTGGGTATCATCCCCACTAGGGTTTTTCCTTGGCTAGGGTTCCCCTAGTTAACAAAATATGGTGTTATGAGTTATCTTTGTGCATTGTTACTATTACTATTCAACATTACTTTATTTCTTTGTTATGCATGGTTTAAAGTAATAAATAATATCCAGTTGGTGACTAGATTTTGTAGATTACTAATTCACCCCCCACCCTCTTAGTAATCCCCATTTCTAACAAAATATGCTAGAATAATGACATGAAACAAGATAAGAAATGATACATGTTTATGAAGAATGCATGAACCTAATTCAATGAAAGATGCCTTAGACAATGTGGACTAGAGTAAAGCCATGAAAGAAGAGATTGAATAGATTGAGAAAAATAAGACATGGACTCTAGTTCCTAGACCAAAGGATAAGAATGTGCTTGGAACCAAGTGGGTATATAGAAAAATGTTAGATGAAAATGGTGAAGTCACAAGGAATAAGGAAAGATTATTTTGCAAAGGGTATGCACAAGAAGAAGGGATAGACTATGGAGAAGCATTTCCCTCTATTGCAAGATTGGAAGGAGTAAGAACTTTTCTTGCTTATTCTACATACAAAGGTTTCAAAGTTTATCAAATGGATGTGAAATCTATATTTCTGAATAACATATTAGAAGAAGAGGTCTATATAGAATGACCAAAAGGATTTTTTTATGCTAACAACAAGAAAATGGTATGTAGACTACACAAAGCTTTATATAGTTTAAAGCAAGCACCAAAAGCATCATATGAACAACTTCACAATTATCTTGCAAAGATTGGATTTAGGATGGCTGATGATAATAACAATCTACACTTGAAAAAAAAAGGAGGTAAAGGAATTTTACTATCTAAAATTTTTGTTGATGATATCATATTTGGAGGTCAAGATTGATTGTATAAGGCATTTGCAAATGAAATGAAGAAAGAACTTGAGATTTCTATGTTTGGAGAGATCAAGTTCTTTGTTGGTTTGTAAGTATATAAGATAAAATATGGTATATACATCACTCAATGTATGTGAAGGAAGTATTGAAAAATTTTGGACTAGAAGATTCAAAACCAATTAGCACACCTATGGTGATAGGACACAAGTTGTCAAAGAATGATGATTCAACTAATATGAATCAAGCATTATATAGGTCTATGATTGGAAAATTGCAATATGTAGTACATAACAAACCTAACATTACATTATTTATTGGGATTGTTGCAAGATTCTCTGCTAATCCTAAGGAGAATTATTTGATGGCTGTAAAAATAATAATGAGATATTTGAAAGGAACGAAATACTTTGGTCTATACTACAAGAAAAATGAAAAGTTTGAGTTGAGAGTCTACATTGATGTTGATTGGGCTAGAAACATTGATGATAGAAAGAGCTATAGTGGAGGATAATTTTTCTTAGGAAAAAGGTTCGTCACCTAGATCAACAAGAAACAAAATTACATACCTTAGTCTATTTCTGAAGTAAATTGTATAAACATTGTGTGGATCAAAAAATTACTCAAAGGTATGAAGGAAGAAACCATTGAATCTATGATACTTTACTATGATAATACAAGTACTATAAATAAATCAGAGAACCTTGTGATGCACACAAAGACTAAGTACATTGCAATGAAGTATCCTTACTTGAGAGAGTTAGTTCAAGACAAATAAGTAAAAATGGAATATGTGAATACAAAGGAGTTGAGAGCTGATATCTTCCCAACAACATTACCTAAGGATGCTCATGAGTATCTAAGAGGTAAACTATAGGTGATTCCCCTATCAAAATCTACTTAAAAAGCATGAGTAGTACCCTACATTAACTAGAGCTGAATATTGTATTTTACACATTGATGTAGTCGATCTTACATTAGGAGTTGCCCATAGTAATCAAAGAGTTAGTCTAGTAGATCAGTCACAAGAAAAGTGACAGAGGGGAGAAACTAAAATTGTTAACATCTGCATGTTGAGATGAAAAGTCTTTGGCATTGTTGTCAAAGAGGGAGATAGTGAGGACACCAATCAAAGTGAGATAGTAAAGTAAAGGAAGAAACATGGAATATCTACTGAGAGGGAGATAGTGTATCTGATGCTTAATAAAGAGGGAGAAATGATAAAATGAAATGCATCTACCTAGTAAGAGGGAGATAGTGTTGAGGGATATAAGAATAGTGTAGAGATACCTGAATATTAGAAAGAGGGAGTCATCAAAAGGGAGTCATAAGGAAGAGTTAATGTCTATTGATTAGAATAGAATTTTGTAGCCTATATAGAAGATGAAAACTAATGATAAAGGGAGAGATTTCAATACAAGAAATTATTTTCTTTGTGGTATTGTTGTTGGTAATGGTTTGCCATCAATGACAAAGAGGGATATTATTGAGAAAAGTTTGATACAAGTACAAGAATGTGTTTCAAACATTGATTTTTCATTGATTTCAAATTGTTTTTTACTAGTAAGACAACTACTTAGTTGATTTGAGTACTATCATTTATTTGATTGATGAGGATGTTTTGATCAAATATGATAAAAAGAGCACCTAGAGGAAATGTTGACTTATGGTATCAAAAAGAAGTACAAAGATCAGTTAAGACAATGATGATATAGTGTATTGTTTATCTACTTAAGGTTGCAAAGGTTGGATCCATCGATTAAGTCTAGAAGAACAAGTAATATGAATTGACTCTACCAAGCTTGACCAAGTGGATAATAGGTGTCAAGCAAAGTTAGTTGAGTAAAAAATTATTTGGAGCCAACAAAGTGAAGATTCATTGTATGTCGAGTGAACTTAGTGTAAGCCAAGTAAACATTAGTTAATGCCAATCACTAGTAAACTTTAGTGTTTTTCGAGTTATCTAGTTGAAGATGAGTAGAAGAATAGTATGGAAGTTGAGTAACAACATATTGATGTTGAGTGTTGGTATTCATGTTAAATCATAGATTTGATCAATCTGAGCCAAAAAAAATATTTTCTTGAATTGTGTGAAGCATGTGGAAGATAACTATGATGAGCTGGTGGCATGTAATTCAAGGTAAACTATTTTGAGGCAAATTCAAAGAATATTGAATAAGAAATTTCTAGATGAACCAAATGGAAAAGTGGGTAGATTCATTGAATTCTACCTAATCCTACCTAACCATAAAATGGATGATTGGGGTGAAATGACAAAAGATCTTAAATCTCTATTTATAGAGAGAGCTAGTTAGAAGCAAAGTTTGTCAAGTGTGAGAACCTAAGGAAGACAAGGAGTCTAGGGTGTTACTTCATTCAGTGGTCAAATATAAGAGACTACTATTGGAAAGAAAAGAAAGAAGGCTCAATTGTATGAATGCTTGAAGGGTGAACAAGTTATCAGAGCTGAATTGTGTGAAAACCAAGTAGAATGGAGGACTAAAACAAAGATCTATAATCTACAAGTAAGTTATAATTTGTTATCAGATCAAACCTTACTATTATGTTCTAATCATTGTATCAGTCTAGGGTAAGATATAACGTCCCACTAGAGAACCCAAAATAAATTAACCTAAAGTTTCACTAAGTTGGCCAAACAATTTTTTTTGAAAGATAATGAACAAAAAAAAATATAATAAGCAGAATCAATAATAACAAGAGAAAAAATAGTGGAAGCAATACATAAAACCATCATAAGTAGATTACATCTCCTAAGGATCCCATTATGTTGAATGACATTTAAGTTTAATTAAATGCTAAATCTAACACATAACTAAAACCATATCATGGAATAATCATAAGTACAAATCCATTTAAATAATATATAATTACAGGATGCCACTTGGCAATAATTAGAATGCACAATCATCCATTATACAAGTCACTGGGTATGAAAGGCTAAAAGAATATACATCAAAAAATTGATTAAATCATCTTGTAAGTTCTATGAAATTAAATAAAATACAATAGAGTACAACCATCCATCATAGTACACAAGAATAGAATGAAAGGAAATATAGATTAGGAAACTCTAGCAATGGCATCATACTATCGAATCTCAATGGTACAAGAAAAATACATTACCACTTGACCTCATGGAACCTAAATGGCTGACTCCCACTATACTAAGGAGATAAACTCAAGTCCCATATGGATAGAAAAACACAAGGCATAACCAATTTTTAGGTTAAGGAAATACCTAAAAGAAAAGTATCTCAAAGGGTACCAAGATAACAAGTATCAACTAATTATAGAGGCAACAAGACATGTAGGAGATCTACTATGTAAGTGGGAAAGTGTCATCGCATGAGCCAACTCTAAGGTTACCCTAGTAACCTCACTAGACTCCGACCCCCTAGTTTCTCTATGTGGCATCAATATCCTTTCGTATAGACAAGGCATACTAATGAGTCAACTCTAAGGTTACCTTAGCAATCCCTTAGGACTTTGTTGCCCGAGTGAATTTATGTGGCACCAATATCTTATTAATTAATTTTAAAACCATTTAATGAAATGTTATCTCTTATTAAAACAACCTACAAAGGGTTACCCAAGTAGGCTCTTTAGGGCTTCGACCTCCATTGCAAGCCACTTCCCATCATGACATACAAATAACCTACCCTAAGCTCAACAAAAGAATAAGGTCTCATATGACCATACAATACACATCATTTCTTAAGCAAGCAACTAGAAAGCATTGAAATATCATTGGTCAAAACCACAGATTTTACCAATACAATCATCCTAACAAGACTAGTCCAAAATCAAGTACACATATACCAACCCATGACATCACCAAAAACAAATCAAAATAATCACCTCAGTCCTATAAAAGCAACTAGAAAGCAATCCAAAGATAAGTGATCAAAGACTGAAGGGTTATACCAGAAATGTCATACCATTCACCTCAGTTCTACACAAGAAACTAGAAAGTACAACAAAACATCTGATCAAACTCATCATAGAACACACATGACACATCACCATGGTCAGGTATAAAAATTCATGATAAAAAACTAACCATAAAATTATCATAGAAAAAAATTCTCAAGCCTTTTGTAAACATCCTAATTTGGTCAAAGGTAAGTCAACCCCAAAGCCAACATCAATAGACTATACATCGCATACAATACATACAAAAGTAACTTTCATAATTCATTAGGTTTTGAAAACACAACATTTAAATTTTCACTAAAGGTTTTCATGTTTTCAATTTCATATATTTGAACCATATAAACACATCCAAGCATATAAAAAAAAATTAATTCTCCCAATTAATTTTTTTGATTTTCAATGTACTTTAAAATTTTGTTTAAATAATAAAGTAATAAATCAAATTTCCAAATAATTAAACTAATTTTTTTTAAAATACTTATTAAAATTAATAATAATTATTATTATCAATTATTACCAAAATAATTTTATATTTATTGATCTTTGGAAAAACTTTCTCGAAACGAAAACCTAATAAAAATGGTAACTTCCCAAAAATACAAACCAACTAAAAATGGAAACTTTCCAAAAATGGTAGTCTACTAAAAATAGAAACTTTCTAAAAATGAATCCTCAAATCCATCGAACAAAGGTTTCAAAATTAAATTCATTCCCAAATGACTTTCAAGAAATGAAGAACAATAAATTCATAAACAAGGGTTTCAATTGTCAATTAATTTACAGAAGTTTTCAGAAATAGAGAACAATAAAGATACAAGGTTTTTAGTTTCTCAATTCATATACCAAGGTTTCTCAAACAAGGGTTTCAATCCAGAGGAGTTCTTAAAACAAATATACAACAAACACGGAGAAGAAAAATATTTTCAATGCAAGAACTATTGCGCAAAACTCACAAGATCCTACTTGGATCAAATGTTTAATAACGAATGCACCAAATACGTAGAATTTTCCTTCTCTTTCTAAAACCCTCTTCTCATAAATCGGCTCCTCCAAATCCGTCTATGGAGAAATGAGCTCTTATTTCTTAATAAAGAAATTTTTGCCAAATTAGGGCTTTGACTGTGCAATCATGTGAAAACCATTTTCCATTATTATTTTATTATTTTAATTTATTGCACAAGCTTTATGCAATTTAATTAAAATAAACTTTATTAAATTAATGCTTTCTCTGTCTTCTTAAATGATGAGACACTTTTAATATAATATTTATTAATATAACTAATAATATTATTTAGAGCTTATTATTAAAATAAAAATTCTAAATAAATTATTATTAAATTAAATAAATATAAAATGCCAAAATTAGAAAATTTAATTCCTTTATTCAATTAATTTCTCAATTAATTAAATATTGAATTTTTCTTTACAAAATTTCTTATAAATTAAATCATTAAAAACTCTTTTAATTTGATTTAATTATAACAAAAAATATAACAGACCCACAAAACCAAATACGAAAACTCAACTGAAGGACAAAGCATAGAATCAACTAGGTCAAAATCATGAATTCACATCACTTGATGAATTTAGATGGGTAAACAACTCATATACTTGTCCTACTTTCTAAGAAAATTGATATATCTTAGGATTTTGACTCAAAAATTATCTCCCCACTTATACCATTGAGATATTGTGATAGGGTATGCTCATCTTGGCAATTCAACTAAGTTGATACCTAGTACCTATAATCTACAATAAAATTGACGCATATACATACTCATATATTCTAAACTAAATAGGCAATGGAAGGGATGTTGGAAATATAACAAGAGTAACTAAGAGGGGAGGGGTGAATCAATTACCACTAAAATAAATCCTAGATCCCTTAAATGTCAATATAAATCAAAACTCTAATTAAACTATATTCTACTTTAACTTGATAGGCATACATGTATTTGTTTACACTAGCAAATGTTGTAACTTAGTAAACACTGAAATAACTTGGTAACTTCTTAACATGAAAATCTTAAGATATTATATGTGATTATCCTTACTTTAACTTAGTTACAAACACATAAAATAAATAGGATGAACACAATTGACACCAAGATTTAACGTGGAAACCCAATTTGGGAAAAGTCACCAATTACAACTAGTTACTAATTTTCACTCTTTTGAAGTGAGCCCTGTTAGGAGCCAACCTTGTTAAAGGTTACAAAACACATTGTTAGGTGTGACCCAATTAGAGGATTTAAACACCCTATTAGGAGTAGCCTTTTTAGAGGTCTTCAAACACTTCAATCTAGAAATGTCACCTTATTAGAGGATCTACAAATAGCTATTAAGCTAATTCGATATAAAGATTTAGATCACTGCTACAATGATTATAAAGTAATAATGAGATGACCTAATTTCTAATGCAACTGAATTGCTAATTAAAGATCTCAATTATGGCTTGTATACTTGATCTTTCCTGATCAAATGTATCTTTGCAACTCAACAAGGATATTCTACTTATCCTTCCAATTCGCTTCCTATAAGCATCATCAAATCTTCTATTATGTTCCATGCATACAATCATCAACTTGACCTTATATTTATATATTACACACTCTCAAGTTTTATTCAATACAAATTAGAATACTTAGTATTCATCTCCTTAGTTGGCTAGAACCAACAGTTAAATCAATTCAACTTAATATGCAAAAACAAGACAATCCTTTGTTAGCTAACCATGCTTGGTAGATAGTAACTTAGAAATGATTTTCATGTGTTAACCAAGTGAACTCAATTAACACTACATATTCACAATGTTCCTTCAGTAACCAAGTGAGCTCAATTAGTACTAGTTCCATCCAACATTTCCTTCATTAACTAAGTGAGCTCGGTTAACACTAAACTTCTACAAACTTTCCTTTGAGGAACGAGTGAACTTGGTAAACACAGTCCTCTAACCTTCACAAACTTTGGAATTCTCAGCAAATACAAAAAACTATCTTCAACACCCAAGTGAGCTCAACATACACTGACTGGCAATCATATGACATTTTGTGTAACATAAAAGACAATACACAATTAATCAATTATTTTCAACAATCTCCCTCTTTGGCATTGATGGCAACACAACATGTCATAAAACAATGAAATTTTTAGAGGAAGAATAAAATAAGGAACATATCCTTATTTTCATTCTAATTCTCATCCATGAGAACACCCTCTATTAGTGTGAACTCTCTTTGCCTTCAATTTCTCCCTCTATCAAAAAAACTCTGTCTTCAACATCTTTTGATAGCAAAACTTTCTTTGTTTGATATCAAACCAAGTTCTCCCTCATTGACATCTCTGGAAATATATACTCTCCCTCTTTATAAATTTTTTTTGAGATATGATAGAAAACTTCTCCCTCTTTCACATCTCATGCCAAAGACAATACATAGTGAATATCAATGTACCTCATGTACTAATTCATTTGCAATGTGCCTTGACAATACTGTATCAACTAGTTGATCTTTAACATGCTTTGGTTGATGCATCACTAAACTACATTTAGTGAGCTTCAGATAAGGGAATGACCCCTAACTTACCTCTTAAATACAAAAATGCATCCTTAGGTAATGGCTTAGTGAATTTATCTACAATTTTCTCTTTAGTATTCACATATTCCAATCTTACATTTTTATCTTGTACCAATTCTTTCAAAAAATGATATTTTATAGCAATGTTTTTGGTTTTGGTATGTTTCATAGGAATCTTGGATATGTTAATTGTAGTGGTGTTATCACAGAAGATAACAGCTGGATCCTTGATCTATATCTTCATACCTACCAACAATTTCTTAAACCAAACAACATTTGAACAATTAACTATTGGTACCACATATTCTGCCTCTATTGTGGACTAAGAAATACAATTCTTCTTCTTGCTTTCCAAGACACAAGTCTTTTACCCTAAAGGAATGGTCGACCATTGGTGCTCTTTCTCTCATCAACACTTTCTACCCAATCAACATCTATGAATTCTTTAAAATCCAAATTGCCTCCCTTTTTGTACTATAATCCATAGTCTTTGATACCCTTCAAAGACCTCATGATTCTATTTATTTCTATCATGTGATTTTTTTTGGGATTTTATGAGAATCTTTCCACCATACTGTCTACTAATGCAATATCAGGCCTTGTGTGCACCACATTCTGCAATTTTCCAATCATTGATTTGTATGTGGTTTGATCTACTTCTTTGGAATCATCATTTTTGGAAAGCTTATATCCATGGACATAAGTGTTCCAACAGGTTTTGAATCTTCGAGTTCAAACTTCTTTAGTATCTCCTTGATATATTTGGATTCAGTAATGTAGATACCATCTTTCTTCCACTAGATCTACAATCCAACAAAGAATTTTATCTCTCCAAACATATATATCTTAAATTCTTTACTCTTCTCTTCTAAAAATGCCTTGCATAAGTCATCATTTTTGTAGATGAAGTATCATCCACAAATATTTCTGCTAACACAATTTTCATATTTAGTCCTTCTTTATTATATAAACTATTGTTATCATTTGTTCTTTGAAAACCAATCTTTTGTTAGAAATACAATAGGGAAGTAAACTCTGGGGGGGCATTAATCAACACTTAAAATTTTCAACCTCAAAAATCATTCACCACACATCCATCTCACAATCTATGCATATAAACTGAAATACCAAATTAAGCATATGCATCCATACCATGAAAGTAAAATATTTAACACATGTATTACACAAGATATTTAATTACCCAGAAAACCTTGAAGGAGAAGGTAAAACTGGGGTGGTGATGATACCCACAAATCTTAACTACTGTAGTAATAAAGTGTATCCAATGAAGGTTACAATGTTTTGATCATAAAACATGATCTACCCCATGAAAGATCTGCCCTGTTAAACACTTACAAGATTATTAGATCTTACCTTGTTAAAAGTGTACCTAGGAAAAGGACTTTAACTTACAATGAAGTAATCACCCTATTAAAGGATTTACAATAGCTTATCAAGACTACTTTGTTAAGAGATTTAATTGATTGACCTATTAGAATGTCTCAGCAATGATCTTTCAATTAGTACTCTATTTGTTGATGTCAGATCATCTCTATCCTAATGTGTACTTGATCCTTTGTGATCAAATGTATCTCTATTGTCTTTTGATTCCTTTCTTCTATTCTTGTTTAATTTATTTTACAATGTAACTCAAATTATAACTCCTTAGTCAACATGAATGCTCTATTTGCACAAGCAAATTCTCTTCAATTCTCCCTAAGAATTCACAAAAGTTTAGGATTCATCATCATTAAAAAGACCTAGGTGACTTAGGGTTAGGTATTAATCATTGATTGTGATTCACCCATATTTCTGCCTAATAATTCCCTTCTTTTTATTTGATGCATGTAATACATAGGAATTCACAATTAAGATTCATCATTATCATCAAAGATTGCCAAACAATCCTTAGGTCAACCCAAAAATGGTTTACATACAAGTTTGTGCCATTACAAAAAACTATGTCAAAATTTTATAACTTGGCACTTGAAGTCCCTAATGCTCAGCATCTGCTGCAACTTCAATGTTGTAACTTGGCCTAAATGACTCAATATCCACTAATCACTCAAAATCTAAATAGCTTGGCACATACTATATGCTCGACACTTGAGTGGTTTTACACTTGCTAATTACTCAACACATACTAAAATATATGTCGCTCAACATAAACTACCTGACAACTTATGCTTAGCATGTATTACTTGTTTGGTATGAACTAAGTGACTTAAGTATATTGTCACTCATATGTCAAAACCAATATAAGATTAACAATCTTCCCCTTTGACTTGAGTGGCAAAATACATGGTCATGCATGAATAACTCTACCCTTTCAAGCATAAATCATATAATATCCATACAAAATTTCAAAAGCTTCAAAATTTTGCAAAAACTTATGACTCATCAGTCATACCTCAAAAATTCAATAATTATCCCTGAGTTCATTGTGGTGTTCTATATCTAAACCAAAATCTATCGGTTTCTATCATTGACTCCCCCTTTCTCAAAAATAGTAGCTCCCTCAAAAAATTATCTCCTCCATAAATATATTATCACCCCTACACTTTTTCTTTCTCCCCCATTTTGATACATATGTCAATGACTTATACACTTAGAGTGTATTTGTCCAAATTTGTTTTGCAGATCTCAAGCATGATTTTCAAAGCAACATCCCAATTGTCACAAGCTATCTCCAATGATTTGATTTGGATTTCTAGCTTGGCAGCAAGGTAAACTAAGACTTCATGATTAGAAATATGTAGATCTTTCTTCATAAGTGTTTTAGTAAAGGCTAGTTCCTTGTGCAATATCTCCATATGTGGCATCAGAATAGATTGGATGTTGATAAGTGTAGCCCTGATGTTTGCTTCATCTGCATGTAGTATTCTTACCTGACTCTAGGAGTTTAGGAGATTCCTAAAAAAATTCTCTCTCTAGGTAGGAGACCTTGGTAAAGTTATACCAAATTCCTCCATATGGCTTTCCAAACTTAGAATGTGACTCTCGATTTCTTGTAAGAAGAGTGTTGGATTACATGATTTGGTGTACAAAGAGAAAATCTTCTCTAGAATCTTCTTCACACTATTAATTTTGGTTGCTAACTCAACTTGTAATAGTGTAATAACACTTGATATATTTTCATCAACCTTATTTTGAATCTTCCTATTAGACCATTCAACTAATTTCACATTTGAATCTAGGTCTATGTCATTAACCTTCTCAACTATGATGGTGAATTTCTCTATGATAGGCTTAGTTGCTTTTAGTTCTGGTAGGCTAAATGCATTAAGAAAAATGTCCTTGATATATAACAAGGCTTTCTTCTACCTATGCTCCTGTCTAAGCATTTCTTGGTTTTCCTTCTTTGCAAGAGCATCTTGGAGTATGCTCATCTATTCAATACTGATGGTTGCAAAATCAAACTTGGGCAACTCAGTCTCTTCATCCAAGTTCAAATCAAAAAATTATGTAACTTCATCTACCTTGGATGTACTTGGACTAGGCCTTGATGATTGTAGGGGTATAGCTTCTATACTTGACCTATGAAGAGCTTGGCTTAGAGGAGTAGAAGATGTTGGCAAAGTCACTAGTGTTTGTAGTGTTAGTTTCTTCTTAGGCTTTGTAGTCATACCTAGCTCTTTAGTCTTATCCTTTCCTTTCACTTTATTCATAGATACACCTTGATCGTGTGTTGTAGGTGCAAGAGTATCATCTAGACCTATTTGTGCTTGACTTCCTTCATGCTCTTCAGATTCATCTTTGTGCTCTCCAACTGTCTCACCCTTGTCATTTCCTTTGACCTTTTCATATCCTAAGACTAGAGTACTTTGTACCACTGTACTGATAGTAGAATTTATTGTCTCCTTCCTTTGATATACCACAAGGGGTAATGTATGTTGTATCAAGGTGAACTAAGGAGGGGCTATAGATGTCACTTGTTTCTATACTTCCTCATATACAGATGCCTTATTTGCCTTCTCAATTTTGTCAACACTCACTAGTACAAGATTTTCACATAGTTTGGCCTAGGTAGTTGATTCTACTAGTATCTTCTTCAAATCTTCCTCTGTAAGGGGATTGATTTTTTGAGCGACAATATCAAAAAAATCCTCAATCTTCATAGTATCATTGTTTGTATTCACCTCATGTTGAGGACTGACACTCAACACTAGTGTATCTAGTACGCTTTGTTCTATCTAA
This sequence comes from Cupressus sempervirens, assembly GCA_028749045.1. Classification (NCBI taxonomy): domain Eukaryota; kingdom Viridiplantae; phylum Streptophyta; class Pinopsida; order Cupressales; family Cupressaceae; genus Cupressus; species Cupressus sempervirens. The sequence continues at coordinate 677,332,550 of CM053784.1, read as the reverse complement.
TGCTCATCCTCAGCTAGTGCCCATGTATCTTCATGTGTTTTAGTGCCCTCCTCATGTGCAACTATCTCAATATCAACTATGGTGATCTTGTTTACTTGTTGTTGCTCATCTTTTTCCTCACCTACCTCAATAAGTGTTTGCATTATTGCCTCAAGTGTTGTCAAACCATATAAAGATTTCCAAATCAGAGGGGTCTTTTGTACAACATCCTCAATATTGTTCAGTAATATGTTGAATGCCTTATATTTAGGTGAAAACTTTCCAGTATGCTTCTTTATTGACTTATCCATTATTTCCCTATCCAATTTTTGCATCACTTGTGCAAGTGTAGTCTCTCTGATTTATCTTTCTATATTGAGACTATATTTCCATTTTTGCTTAACTCTATTAGATAATTCCTTTGGTAGAGAGTTGGAAATCTCAATTGGAGTTTGTTTTGAATGTTACTATCATGGCATATTGTTAGTAAACAATTTTTTCCTTCAAATAGAAATGCAAAAAATGACTCAATATGTTTCAAAAGAAGAACAAAATGCACTAACGATTGGATAGATTATCATTTTATTGATAATCTTCCTCTAAATTGAGAGGTACAGCTCCCTCATAAAAGATATTCAATGAATGTGATATTTGGCTATGTCTTTAACTTGAAGACATGAAGGATTTTTCAAACATTCATCCATCAATATGGGATAAATGCGATCAATAGATTGCTAAACTAGAAATGAATGAAAAACTAGTAAACAACCATAGGACTATCTACTATGTTTCCATATTATAGAGAAAATTGAGAAAGTTGTAAACATCTTTATGCAAAAATGTGAATACATAACCACAAGGCTACATATATCACTTTAGACATAATAATAAAGAACTAAATCTAAAATAGAAATAAAAGGACTCCAAAATCCTTTCAGATCAGAAACAAAAATGTATATGATTGTAAAATCTAACACAATTATGTCTCTCTTTATTTCAGAGACATGATAAAATAATAATAGTACTGTTCAATCCCCTTATCACAGTCAATCTGCATAAAATGAAATTGTTTCCTCTATTACAAAATAGAAATCTCTTCTCCCTGTAGCAGCAACTATAGAACTCCCCCCTAGAAAAAGAAGAACCCTTCTCTTATTATTCTCTGTACTATTTATCTTCTCCTTCTGTCGATTCTTTTTTAGTTTGAATAACTATTTCTTGAAACTGCTCCCAACCTTTCATATTCCACTGTCCATTATTGAGTAAGAGTGATGTATCAAGAAAGATAAACATAATTTTTAATAAAAATTATGATATTGCTTACATTTTTCCAAACTCCTCTTATGGACACCTGTCACTACAAAAATGAATTGCATGTGCATGTTGGACAGGTGGCGTATGCTGGTTACAAGTTACTATCATGATTTTTTAACAGTCATAACTTTTGATCCGTTGTGAATTTTTCAAAACATCTTGGAGTAAAATTAGCTAACTAGGTTTCCCCAAATATATCCAAAATTCAGCTCAATCCAACAATTGGATTAAAATATGTGTGCCCCGCAACATGACTATTTTTCTGATTGCAGAACATTTTGCATTTGTTGGTATGTTGATAGAACCGCATACAGTCCATCATAACTTTTGATTTTGACCAAATTTTGAAAATCGCTTCAGTGAAGATTTAGAAAACTTGATTTTCTACAACATATCAAAAATTGAGAAAAATTTGATGGTGGGATAAAAAGCTATGCTCCCTGCATTTTGACTATTTTACTGCTGACAAAAATCTATAGCTACAGGCTGTATTAAAATTTATAACAATATATACACTAGTACCTGCACATGAATCACATCTTGTTTTCCTACTATATATATCATTATCCACCACCACCTTCTAACCTTGGATCTTGGACTTCAAACCTTGAAATAGGATCTGAGCTTGATTTTAAACTTGAGCCACAAATTCGAACTGATGAATCTGAGCCTTTGATCTGTGAACTGCATACTCGAAACTGTCCATGAGCTTTGCACTTAAGAATGATGGATTCTTTTCAGGCTTCACCATTTTAGATACAATTTTAAAGCTCCCAATCTTGATTGAATCATAATGAATCTCAAACTTTTGACTGCCAAGTCTGAAACTAAAACTTTGAACTAACACTGTACTTTGCACTAACTCCAACATGAACTTGAAGTTGAAGTTGAACTGACACGAAACTTCAACTTCAACTTCAACCTTCCCATATGTGAGTAGGAACACTGACAAATATGAGAATGACTGGCCTAATTTTAACATTTTGTGCTAATGATAGAACTTGAAGTTGAACTTGAACTGGCTAGAAGATTCAACTTTGACTTCGACACTCGAAAGTATATTATGAAATCATTGAACTTGAAGTTGAACTAACCCGAGGGTTCAACTTCAACTTCAACTTGGACATTCCCATGACTTAAATGTTTGACATTAAGGCTAAAGAAAAATATAAGTGTAACACAAATATTGACTCCTCTACTTGGTTCATCTCAACTTTTCCAAGTTTATCAAATTCAATATGTGTGAGACTAGATAAATCATCATTATTCTTTATGTTCTCACATATATTGTCTAAATCTAAGGAAGGATAATGACTTACCACTTTGAATTGGTTGTTGTCATTGGAGTCAGTCCTCTCTTCATTAGATTTAGCTGGAGCTATGTACTTTTTCCATGGTCACTTCTTAGGCTCCTCTTCTTTATAAGCTGATCTAGCCCTCTTCTCTTTTGGATTTTCTAATTCTTGAGCCTTTTGGTAGTAACCCTTGTGCTAGTTTGAGTTGCTTGAACTATAGGCTTAGGTTTTATAACATTTTTTTTTTTTTCTAGTAGTAGGGGCTTTGGCTTTCCTCTTCTTTATCTTAGGTGCTTCAATGGCTTCTTCTTCCTTAACAGCTTCTTCAATTCCTACCTTTTATGCTTGATCTTTTCCTTGACCTTGTGTTAAGGCCAGTGGTTCTTGAATAGGTATATCATCTTCTTCTTCATTTTCCTCTACTCCTTCACCAAATTTATTCTTAAGCTTATTCACAATATTTTTCTTCTTTCTAATGACTAAGCTAGTCTTCAAATCCATTGCTATCTTAGATTTCGTTACATCATAGTTCCTAAAGATAGTAGCCTTAGCATATACATCTTCTACAAGTAATGTGTTAGAAATTGGCTAATGGAGATATGTGATTATTTTCATTTACGGAAACACATGATGTGCATGCTCACAGGAAACCTTGAAAATAAAGATACTTAGCTTTTGGTACTTAGAAAATTGCCTAAGTATGAATTTAGTATAGAACAGTGTATTGTTTTGTTCATAACTTGTTGTCGATGTCATATTATGACTAGAAACATTAGATGGAGATTATATACATGTTGATGATGACATGTATAACCTCAAAAGTCAATACAAACTATACGAAACAAAGATATTCATGTTTTAATTAAATAGGGAAGCTGAATTAAAGGAATTTTTTTTTTTTTTTAAAGAAAATAATTACTTGTCCAATTAGAGCCGATATCCTAGATGTCTACTCTAAGTTGGAAATGTGTACTATGGTCTTAGCCAACCTAGCAGAAATTTTTGTAAAGGTGTGGTATTTATACAAAAGATATCTTGTGAATTCAAAAGCGCTATTGTGCTATCTTGAAGAAGTTATGTTGAACAATTGTATGTGAACTTTTTTGAAAGTGATATATAAGAAGTTTTGTATAAGCTATTTTGTGAGATCGAGCTAAAGATTAGAGATCAATCAAGGAAGAAGTGATAGTACTTATATTCTAGAAGTTTGATTGCTTGTTTGGGCAGTGAGATTTTCTTGTAGTTGGAAGTGCATGTTTAGGCAATGGGCTCACCTTGCATCTATTATACTACAAATCTTAAAAGGGTTAGCACAACTCTAAACAAGGTTGGAATCTCCTAATAGGGATTCAAAGTCTGCTAACAGGGACTATTTATACTGAATTTTCTCATAGAATTTTAATAGGGTCCATCCTCTAAGAAGGAACTTATATATCAGTATATTATCTAGTGGGTATCATCCATATCGGGGTTTTCCCTTGGCCAAGGTTTCCTTAGTTAACAAAATATGGTGCTATGAGTTATCTATTGGAATTAAAGATAAAGTAACTGAGAGGGGGGGGTGAATCAATTACTCACAAAATTTTAATTCAAAAATCCCTTAGATGTCTTAATGATCTAGTGACTACTTTTACTTGGTAAACAACTGTTGTAGTTCGGTAAATTAAACTATTACAATGATGCATGTAACTAAAAATAAAGTGAACACAAGAGACACCAGATTTAATGTGGAAACCCAATATGGGAAAAACCACCAAGTAACTAGTCACCAATTTTTACTCTTCTGAAGTGAGCCCTGTTAGAAGCCAACCCTGTTAAAGGTTACAATACACACTATTAGGTGTGACCTTGTTAGAGGATTTAATCACCCTGTTAGGAGTGGCCTTGCTAGAGGTCTTTAGAACAATTCAACTGAACTATCACCTTGTTAGAGGATTTACAAAATGGCTATTAAACCAAATCTATTAAGAGATTTGAAATCATTGCTACAATGGTTAGAAAGCAACAATGAATTGACATGAACAAGATGAAACTAAATTTGTTGGATATAGGTCTCTGTTCAGCATCATTAGATCCTCCATGATCAGATATGACTATGCTGCTCCTTAATGATCTCTAATCATTCTTCAAATTTGCTTCCACAATAATCAGTCTTCATATCAAATCAACTTCTCATATCTCCATCCCATACTTTTTTTTTGAATTCACAACTTGACTTCTTACTTATACCATTTAGATTGTCAAGTTGGCTCATTTACATGTTACATTTACTAATAAACTATTCATCAGTCAGCTACAAATATTATTATTTTAAACAAATAATATCCTTTATTGGCCGACCCTGCTCATTAAATATTGCTTCCAAGAATTTCTAGAGTTAACCTTCTTGACTCGGTTAACATTACAATATCTTAAAATCCTTTGGTTGTCGAGTTTACTCGGTAAGAACTATTTCTATTATATTTTCTTCAATTATCGAGTGAGCTCGGTAAGAACTAAATTTTTTTGATTACCATGAAGGCTCAGTAACCAACTGTCTATTGCCTTGCTGACCTTCTAAGTTCGGTAGGCACTGTCTATTGTCTTGCTGACCTTCTGAGCTTAGTAGACAATGTCTATTGCCTTGCTGACCTTCTAAGCTTGGTAGACACTGTCTATTGACTGATATGACATTTGTGTAACATCAAAGACAACACACAATTGAACAATTATATCCAACAATCTCCCTCTTTGGCATTGATGGCAACACAACATGTCATAGCAGAATAAAATTCGAAAACAAGTCTTTTTAATGAAAAAACTCCCTCTTACACACACTCTTATTATTTACAAATTTTAGAAAGATATGACAATATATATTCTCCATCTTTGACAACATATGCCAAAGATAGCTCAAAACAACTGAATAGCATTGTACCTAATGTACTGATTCATATGCAATGTCTTAATTGGTTTGTTGCATCAATTGATAGATCTTCAATTCTGTTCTTGTTGATGCATCACTAAAACTGTATTTTAGTGAGCTTCAGATAGGGGAATGACCCCTAACTTACCTCTTAGATACAAGAATACATTCTTAGGTAAAGGCTTTTTGAATATGTCAGCAATTTGTTCCTTTGTATGCACATATTCCAATCTTATCTTCTTTTCTTGCACCAATTCTCTAACAAAGTGATACTTTATGGCAATATGTTTAGTTTTTGAATGCATCACTAGATTTTTGGAGATGTTAATTGCACTTGTGTTATCACAAAACATAACAACTGGTTCTTTGATTTCTTGCTTCATACCTTCCAATAGTTTTTTAAACCACACAATGTTTGAACAATTCACTACTACTGCAACATATTCAGTTTCTGTTGTGGATTGAGATGTACAATTCTACTTTTTGCTTGTCCAAGAAACCAACCTTTTTTCCAAGAAAGAAAGCTCCTCCACTTGTGCTCTTTTTTTCATCAATATTTCTTGCCCAATCTGCATCAGTAAACACCTCTAAATCTAATTTTCCTCCAAGTTTATACCATAATCCATATTCTTCAGTTCCTTTCAAGTATCTCATGATCCTTTTAATTGCCATCATGTGATTTTCTTTTGGTTTTGCTGAGAATCTTGCTACAATTCCTCTTGCAAGGGAAATGTCTGATCTTGTGTGCACTACATATTGCAACTTTCCAATCATAGATCTATACAATGTCTAATCCACTTCCTTTTATTCATCATCCTTGGTGAGTTTTAATCCAGTACACATAGGAGTCCCAATTGGTTTGCAATCTTCCATACCAAACTTTTTCAGTATCTCCTTGATGTATTTAGATTGAGTGATGTAGATGCCATTCTTGTTCTGTTGAATTTGAAGACCAACAAAGAATTTGATCTCACCCAACATTGACATTTCAAATTCCTTGTTCATTTGTTCTAAAATTTTTTTGTAAAGATCATCATTTCCTGTGAACAAAGTATCATCTACAAATATTTCTACCAAAACAATCTTATTATTTGGTCCTTCCTTTATGTACAAACTGTTGTTGTCATTAGTTCTTTGAAAACCAATCTGAATAAGATAGTTATGCAATCTTTCATACCATGCTCTAGGGGCTTGTTTTAGACCATATAATGCTTTATGCAATTTGCAAACCATGTCCTTCTTTTCTGGATCAACAAAACCTTTAGGCTACTCAATGTAAACCTCTTACTCCAATATGTCATTGAGAAATACTAACTTGACATCCATCTGATAAACTTTGTATCCTTTGTATGCAGCATATGCAAGTAAGGTTCTGACACCTTCCAATCTTACAACAAGAGCAAAAGTTTGTCCATAGTCTACACCTTCTTCTTGAGAGTATCCTTTGCATACTAATCTAGCTTTGTTCCTTGATACCTTACCATCTTCATTTAGTTTATTTCTGAATACCCACTTTGTTCCAATCACATTCTTGTCTTTGGGTCTAGGTACAAGAGTCCATGTTTTGTTTTTCTCTATTTGTTCTATCTCTTCATTCATAGCTTCAATTCAACTTTCATTTTCTAGTGCATCTTTGACATTTCTAGGCTCAAAATTAGAAAGTAAACAAGTTCCTTTCAACTTACTTCTTGTCATCGTTCCTTCTCATTTATCACCAATGATCTGATCTGGTGCGTGATGCTTTCTGAAATATTTGGCTAACACGGGCTCCTTTCCTTTTGAATGACTTGCATTATTATCCTTCTATATCTCAACTTCTAGTTCTAATTCAGGTTGCTCAGGCTTGATAGATGCTTACTCAGTAACTTCTGTTTGCAACTCGGGTTCTTGAAGCTCGGTAGATGCTGACTCTGTTCGAACTTCTTGCGACTTGGTTAATGAAGACTCAAGAGTTGAAGATTCCTAATTGATAGGTATACTTGGTATTGTATCAGGTTCAATGTAAACAAATCTTTTTTAGTCTTCAGGTTCCTTCTTTCTTTCTTCTTCTATTCTTTCTGCAAACTCATCAACTTTCACATGTGCACTTTCTATGACTTTGTGAGTAGATAAGTTCAAACATCTATAAGCTTGTCTTTTGCAAGAGTATTCCAAAAATATTCCTTCATCACTTTTTACATCAAATTTACCTTTTCTAGATTCTTTCAAAATGTAACATTTGCTTCCAAATACCTTTAGATAACTTACATTGGGTTTGTAGCCATACCATAATTCATAGGGTGTTTTGAATGAGTCATTTTTCAGCTATACTCGGTTCAAGGTATGAACTGCAGTGTTGATAGCTTCCTTCCAGTATTTGATAGCAATGCCTTTCTCAATCAATAAGGTTCTTGCACAATCCATTATAGATCTATTTCTTCTTTCTGGTATTCCATTTTGTTCAGGAGTTTTAGGTGCTAAAACCTATCTTTTGATTCCCCTTTTAATGCAAAAGTTATTGAACTTATGTGAAATGAATTCACCACCTCTGTCAGACCTTAAGCATTTCAGTCTTTTGCCTATTTCTTTTTCTACTCTAGCTAAATACCATTTGAATTTTTCAAATGCTTCTGATTTCTCTCTAAGGTACATGACAATCATCATTCTAGAATAATCATCAACAAAAAAAATGAAGAATTTTTCACTAGTATAGCATTCAATGCTAATAGGTCCACACAAATCAGTATGCACAATTTCTAGAACTTATTCAGTCTGATAGTTCTTGCTTTTAAAACTAGTCTTTCCCATTTTACCAATTCGACAATTCTTGCATAGACCAACCTCAGGTTTCTTTATGTCAAGAATACTTCTTACTTTCCTAAATTTACTGATCTTTATTAAGTTGTCAAAGTTTACATGACACAACCTCCTATGCCATAACCAACTTTCTTCAATTTGAACAATGAAACATGAACATTCACCAAGTTCAAGATTAAATAAGTTACCATTTGTTTGAGTGCCAGATCCAATCAGCTTTCCTTTGCCATCAAGCAATCTTGGATGCATGAATTCTACCTTGAATCCATTATTGAGTAGCTGAGCCACACTCAAAAAATTGTGTTTTAGTCTTTCTACCCAATATGCATTGTCACACACAAGTTCCTTGGTTAGAGAGATTCTTCCTTTTCCTCTTATGCAACAAGGTTCATTGTTACCAAATCTTACACTGCCACCATCATAGTCTTCAAAGTATTCAAAATTAGTTTTATCACCAGTCATGTGATGAGAACAACCACTATCTATGATCCATGTATCATTTTTGCTCATATGAGAAATGAGTGCCATTTCCTCATCATTATCAGACTCATCTTTCACATCAATGTAGATAATTTCATCTTCTTCTTCATTATCTAAATCATTTTAATCTTTAGCTATAAAACATGTTTTCTTACCTTTATCCTTGAATGATTTGAAGTCTCTTTTGCCATTGTACTTGTTACCTTTCTTTTCATCCTTATTTTTCTTATTTGGGCACCTAGTAGCAATATGTCCAATTTCTTCACAAGAAAAATAGATTAAAGGAACCTTACCTTTGTATTTTCCTTTGCCTCTAGAATATTTCCTTGCTAGCAGAGCTTCAACCACTTCAAGATCACTATCTGAACTTTCTTCTGATTCTTCATCACTGTCTAATTGTAGATCCTTCATCTTTTTACCTTTTTCTTTGAGTGAAATCTTGGCTTCAAATGTTGATTCGATGTTTTTGGCAGCTGGAACATAATTTTCATAGTTGCCAAGCTCAAATGTAGTCAATCTTCCAACTATGGCTTCTAGATTTATCTTATAATTTGCTTCACATCTTCTTTCTTGAATTGCAGAGACTCTAATTGCATAAATGGGAAGTAGAGTTCTAAGAACTTTACTTATGATTGTCTCCTCCTTGATATCTCCTCTAGATGCTTTGATTGCACTAACACATGCTTTGACTCTTTCAACATATTTTGCAATGTTTTCATCCTCTCTCATCCTCATTTGATCAAATTGTCCTCTCAGACTTTCTGCTTTGGCTCTTCTTACATTATCATCTCCTCCATAGATTTCTTTTAGCTTTTCCCACATTTCAAAGGAAAATTTGTAGTCATTAATGTCATCAAATTCTTCATAACTCAGAGCAGATGCTATATCTATCATCATAATGTTGTGGGTCTTCTTTTCAGCAATATCATTGATAGATAGTGTACTAGCTAGTTTTGCATATTTTTCATCAAGGTATTTTAGTCCTGTGTCTCCAATAGAAGCTAGATGAAGTCTCATCAACCCTTGCCATGCTAAGAAGTTGTCCCTATTAAGTCTTGGAATTTCCCTCTTATAAGACATCCTGATCTTTAGCTTAGATCCTTGAAATCTTTTCCTGTAAGCACCAAAAGCTCTGAGACCAATTGTTGGAATTAAAGATAAAGTAATAGAGAGGGGGGGGGGGGGTGAATCAGTTACTCACAAAATTTTAATTCACAAATCCCTTAGATGTCTTAATGATCTAGTTACTGCTTTCACTTGGTAAACAATTGTTGTAATTTGGTAAATTAAACTATTACAATCATGCATGTAATTGAAAATAAAGTGAACACAAGAGACACTAGATTTAACGTGGAAACCCAATATGGGAAAAACCTCCAAGTAACTAGTCACCAATTTTCACTCTTTTGAAGTGAGCCCTGTTAAGAGCCAACCCTATTAAAGGTTACAATACACACTGTTAGGTGTGACCTTGTTAGAGGATTTAATCACCCTGTTAGGAGTGGCCTTGCTAGAGGTCTTTAGAAAAATTCAACTGAACTCTCACCTTGTTAGAGGATTTACAAAATGGCTATTAAACCAACTCTATTAAGAGATTTGAAATCACTACTACAATGGTTAGAAAGCAACAATGAATTGACCTGAACAAGATGCAACTAAATTTGCTGGATACAGGTCTCTATTCAGCATCATTAGATCCTTCTTGATTAGATATGACTATGCTACTCCTTGATGATCTTTGATCATTCTTCAAATTTTCTTCCACAATAATCAGTCTTCATATCACATTAACTTCTCATATCTTCATCCCATACTTTTTTTTTCAATTCGCAACTTGACTTCTTACTTATACCATTCAAATTGTCAAGTCAACTCATTTACATGTTACATTTACCAATAAAATATTCAACAGTCAGCTAGAGATATTATTCTTTTAAACAAATAATGTCCTTTACTAGCCGACCTTGCTTGGTAAATACTACTTCCAAGAATTTCCAAAGTTAACCTTCTTGACTCAGTTAACATTACAATATCTTAAAATCCTTTGGCTGCCGAGTTTACTCAATAAGAACTATTTTTGTCATATTTTCTTTGATTACCGAGTGAGCTCAGTAAGAACTACTTTTGTCATATTTTCTTCAATTACCGAGTGAGCTCAGTAAGAACTAAATTTTTTTGATTACCATGAAGGCTCAGTAACCAACTGTCTATTGCCTTGCTGACCTTCTGAGCTTGGTAGACACTATCTATTGCCTTGCTGACCTTCTAAGCTCGGTAGACACTATCTATTGCCTTGTTGACCTTCTGAGCTTGGTAGACATTGTTTATTTCCTTGCTGACCTTCTGAGCTCAGTAGACACTGTCTATTGCCTTGCTGACCTTCTAAGCTCGATAGACACTATCTATTGCATTGTTGACCTTCTAAGCTCGGTAGACACTGTCCTTGTGTAACATCAAAGACAACACACAATTGAATAATTGTATCCAACATTATTTTTGTGCATGGTTACTATTACTATTCAACATTACTTTATTACTTCATTATGTATGGTTTAAAGTAAGAAATAATATCCAGTTGGTGACTAAAGTTTTTAGATTACTGATTCCTCCCCCACCAGCTAAGTAATCCCTATTTCTAACAATTAGTATCAAAAATAGGGATAAGCTGAAAGACATATATGAAGACTCTAGAGTATACATTGGAAAATTGAAGGAAAAGATTGAACATCTCAAATCCAAGCCTAAATCTATTGAATCTAAAACTAGCGATGATTATTCAAAATTGAAGATAGAGTACAAGATTTTGAAGCATGAATTGAAGATTATAAATCTCAAATTGACTTTGAGAAATGATCCTAGAAAAGTTGAGTTTGATTTGAAGAATCAAAATGAAGATCTGAGAGAAAGTCTAGCAAAGAAGACATCTAAATTTTTAGCATTGAAAAAATATCATGAAGAGCATAAAAAATACAATACTATTATGAAAGATGAATTAACTCAGTGCAAGCATCAACTTGAGAAGCTTAATTGTGGCAGAGAAAAGGTTGATGATTCAATGTCAATACAAAGACCTACTTATGATAAGACTGTTCTTGGCTATCTATTTAACATGTCTACAAAGAAACCTAAGATTAGATTAGATCCAAAAGAAAAAGATAAAATTGATGATAAAATTGAATCTAGTCAATCTTCTAATAAGTTGAAAGAAGTTGGTCAAGACAAGGAAGTTCAAATTTGGGATGAACCAAAGCGGAACTAGGTATGAATTTAGAGGTAAGTTTTTTTCATGTAATGAAATAGGTCATATGAAAAGAGATTGTACAAATAAGTCATTTAATCATGTTAGGGAATTTTATTGTCATAATTGTCATGGTATGGGTCATAAAGTAATTGATTGTAGGAAACTTGAGTATGATAATGATAGAGGGAATAGTAGAATGTCTAGGAATACTAACCTTGCAGATAGAAGAAGATCTAATGGAAGAACATTGAGAGAAGGAAGACCTTATGAAGAAAGAAGAAAAATCATGTGTTATAAGTGTAACAACTTTTGACATATAGTTCAGAATTGTCATGCACCTGGTGATCAATAGAATCCTAGAAGTAGAAGATTAGTAGGTTAGTTATGTAACAACTTTAGACATACAACAAACTATTGTAGAATGGATGGAAACTTTGGAAATAAAAGGAATGATGGAAGAAATGTTAGAAATGACTAAGGAACTATGAAAGGAACTCTAGAACTAAAAAAGACAATGAGGAACAAATGAATGTAGTCAGGGAACTTCATGAAGAACTCAATGAGGAATTTGTAAAAGGATTAGATATCCTAAAAGATAAGTTAGATGATTGTGACATAGGAAGATTGAAGTCACTTGTTGAGTTTTATTCAATTAGGTTGAATTAAGCTTGTTAATAGCACTAGAATTTGTAACTTCATCTAGAGATCGAATTAGAGATTGTGAAGTTGGGAGTAGGTTTATCAAGTTAAGTTTGGATGGTATCTAAGCTTGCTTGTAATTTGGAGCTTATATAAATAAGTTACAAAGGAATTAAGAGTTACTATAATTATAGAGAATGCTAATTCTCTAGAATAAGATGAAAACTATGTTTCTACTAAGAATTTCATGAAATAAAGTCTTGTGGAGCTTTTTCATGATGAAAGGAGGCTATGGAAAACCTTGGGTGGCATCTAAAGATGGGATAGATGATCTTGAGAAGTTACTTGATTATAGAATTGTAATGCCCAGCCAAGGGATCCAAAGAAATTTCACTAAGTTTGCCAAACAATTTTTTTTTTAAAACATGAAAGATAAACCTTTGATAACATTTGCGGAAGGAATAGTAACATCCAACTGAAAATAACATAACATAACAGATTACATTCTTTAAATATCCCTTAACGTTGAATTACTTCTAATCATAACTTATTCATCTAACATTACATCCTTAACAATGAAATAACAAGGATACATCCAATGTTCTTAAACAATATACAAGTATACATTTTAGATTTCTCAATCATCCACTATTCATGACATATGGTATGAAAAGCTTTAAAAGAATAAACATCCATGTAAATAAAGTACATCATCATCCAATATTAATCCATGATGCAATATCATAATGAAACCACATACCATACATGATACATCATCATCATAAAGATATAAACATCCATCTTAAAAGATAACCATACATCACAAACATAACTAAGTGCACGGTTCCACCCAACTGTAAATAGCATCATTAGACCATCATGGATCCTAGCCATCCCTCCGTGCGTAACATTCCAAAGCACCGAAGAGATCATCGGCTATAAACATAGTAGGAATGTCACTCCTAAAAATCATCCTACTAACATGCAAAGTAAAGCATAAGATAACAGCATCTAACATATGCAAATCATCAATATAAGAAACATACCAATAAATAAATCCATCATAAGGTATATCATCTATCATAATGATCCAAGAACATAATGAAAACAAATACTAACCAAGAATACTCCAGCCACAGTGTCTCCGACAGATCTCAAATGATAAGAGTGGAAAAACACTACCACCCGACCGCGTGGAACCTAAGTGGTCCACTCCCACTGTGCTAAGGAGATAATATCAAGTCTCAAATAGGATATCAAAACCATAAAGCATAAATCTCTTTAAGTCCAGGAATCCTAAAAGTATACTAACTCAAAGGTTCTATCACACACAAAATCGACATCTAATTCCCAAAGGCACAACAATGACATGTAGGAAACTTACTCTGCAAGTGGGAAAGTGTCATCGCATTTATCTCGTAGAAGTTACCCTGGTAGTTATCTAAACTCCACGGGTCCATACAGATCTCATGCAGCCACTAGTATCCTCTCATATTGACGAGGCATACTATGGAATGCAAGGTCGCAACCATGCGTCTCACTACTCCCATCCTAGCCTGTACAAGCGCTCAAGGCATGGGCGAGAACCAAAACAATTATCTTTTTAGGTTCATTTAATCCCCATTTAGTGTGTAAATGTTATCACTTATTAACCAAACTTACAATGAGTTACCCTGGCAGCCACTTAGGGCCCCGACCCCCATTGCAAGCCACTTCCCGACACTACAAGTAGATTACCTACCCTAATGCTCATGGAATCATAAATCACCACAGTCCTGTACAAGCGACTGTAAAGAAAATCCAAAAGATAATCCATAAAAAGAATCATCAAATATCCACAATATAAGCATCAAATATCCATGATAAAATCATCAAATATGCATAAAAGCATCAAATCTCCATGAGCAATATCCATAGAAAATCATGACCACAACAGTTCTCTATTGGCAACTGAAGGCATCACTAATAATCATAATAATCATTGGTTCTCAATAACCAAAATATATCATCACATCCATTGGTTCTCAACAAGCCACCAATAATATCTCAAAATCATACTGATCGAAGACTCCAAAATGGTTGAGTCAAACATGTCACAACATGACATCATCAAGAATAAATCCACATTTTAGTCCCATCATGGCGACTAGAAAATAATCCAAGGATAACTGATCGATGACTCAAAAATGATTAGCTCGAGTATCTCATACACATACATCTCAGCTTCAAACATGAAGACTGATGAACAAATACAAACATTTCATAGAGCATATGATCACATTACCATGGTTGGGCTTATAAAGATCGAGACCAAATAAAATCAACATGCCAACACATCTCATAATCCCCGACCCTCTGGTAACAACCTAGGACTGGTCAACACTAGTTAACCCAAAACCCAAAACAAGAAGCATATAGAATACACGATGCAAACACATGTTTTGGTTTACTAAATTCACATAGTTGAATAATGTGTGGAGTTTCATTTTCCATTATTCAAGTGTAGGGGTTTCATTTTACATTTTCAAGTATACTTTAAATGTCTAAGTTTCATCATTTGACCTACAAGTCAACCCATTTGTTCCCTGATAGCATTATCCTTCCATTATTAAGAATTACATTCTAAGAATAACTCAAGGATAAATATTCACTAAACTGTTCATCATTGACCCTTAGTCAACTTGTTCTCTTTATTTGACCAAGATCCATATTCTAATTAATTAACTCTCCTTTAATGTTACTACAACTTTCGAGATAATCAAATGATCATTATTCATTTATAAAAGATCCAATTATCAATCTTCAAATAAGAAGATTATAACTTTAATAAAATGATCAATTAAATCAATCAATTCTCATAAGTGCACAATCCACGACCTTTCAAAATTCTAATAGTTCTTAATTAGAAACTTAATTAAGTATTACTAAAGTTTGAGTCTTTTAATTTAATCGTTATCATCGTTGACAACCATATAATATCTAAGGTCATAATTTAAGTCATAAAACTTATCAATCTTGATATCAATATTTCTACAATCTCATTAAAAGAATTATATCAATTAAATCTCTACTACATAACCTAATTATTAATTAAATCCATTTAGCTCTAGTTAATTGATTTAATTAATAATTTCACAACCAAACTATCAACCCAATGGGTATTAGTTGACTAACAATAGTTTGTACGTCGAAGTCAACTTCAATCCAATACACAAATATTAATATTTCAATAATACTAATAGTAATAATGAAATCTTATCCATAATGACCACAATCATCATACCAAAATCTTCTTAACATACTCGTATTAATGATAATCATCTATACTCTATTTCATTAACAATTGAGTTGATAATAATTTAGTAGCTAATACCAATCTATGATGGTAGATTCTTCATTACTTTACTAACAACAATGTCATTAGTAATTGATTATAACTTCCTTAAGATACATTCCCATTATACGAGTCATTAAATAATTTATAATCTCCTTTGACCACTAACCAATCGTAATTAAATCTAATTTAGTTAGATTGATGAATAGGTCATATGAAACCAATTAATGGTCAACTATGCAAATAGTTAACCCTACAAAACATATTAATAAGATTTTCTTTAACAGTAATTTTAAATCTTACTTTGAAACAGTACTAACATTGATTAACACCCATTAAATAACGTTTAATATCTATATACATATCTATATCTATTAACTAACAATCATTGATTTTAACTAATAAATATGTATATAAAATTCAACTTATTAATGGGATCACCAATATTCTATTAACATCTGAAATAATCTTCCAATGAAAACTTCCCCTCTAATTTTGATCTCAAATCCATTGATCCTAACTTATAACATTATTTCAATTATTAATCAATGTCAATTACATTGAACTAATTAAATAATTATATCGACTATTTATACTATCATTCATTAGTAACTTGTTATACTTAGCAATTATTAATAAATGATAGTCTCATTGATAATTTAATAATTATTAATAAAAATTAAGTTATTAATACTCAAACCATAAACTTTTCATTCATTCTCGAAATAATATGCCATATAATTAAAATAAATTAAGGATTGACAATAAAGAAACGAATTAATAAAAAGGAAATTTAAGTGGCATATATTAAAACTCACTTACAACCATATAATCATAAAAAAAAAAAAAAATGCTTTAAACGATTGTTATATCGCTAGAAATTTATGCGATTTTAAATCGCTCAGTGACATGTTAGGGAGGTCGTGCTGCCCTGCCCTTTAACACAGGGCCTGCGATGGCAGTCGCAGTACCTGCATCAGCGGGTACTGTGACCGCCGACGCCATTAGATAAAGGCAGGTGCAGCAGTTAACAGGTCTGTCGCGAGTACCGCAGACGTATGAAGACAGAGAGGGGGGGGCATGGGGGGTATGCCCCGCCCTCCCTTATATATATATATCATTTTTTTTTTTTTAAACATTTTTTTTCCAAAACATGAAACGTGATGCCAATACATAAGATCTTTACTGCGATTTGTTTAATTAGTCCTCTTTCAAATATATATATATATATATATATATATATATATATATATGAATTTATAAATGTATATTTATATATATTTATGTATGTATAAAAATCCAAAAACATTTATATTTCTATATACACATAATTTTAAAAACAAAGGCTTTCAAACTAAAGATCTCTACGAAATATTTGTACTCTAAATTTATCCATTAATATCTCTAATAAGTTTGACTATAGTTTTAGAAACCATTTTCAAATCTATTTCAATTTGATTCTAAGTCGAACCCAAACCCAAATTAGATCTAATCTCTTCCTTAATTGGATCTAGGGTTTTTTTCTAATGAGTTCTCTATTGATTTCTTTTGCAATCCAAATAAAACATCTAGGTTTCAATTTCAAATTGCAAATTCCTTCATGGAATATATTCAGACACATATAAAAAAACATGATGAAGACAGGAAGAGAAATAGTGCAAAGGGAATATGAGATTATCACGAGTGCACCTGGACACTAATGCTAATTTTCCTTGCCTCAGAAGTCCATAGAAAATCCCTTCCTTCTCCAACATTCACAATCCTTCCAAGATCCAAGCCAATCGAATCCTCCAAGTGACTAGAAATGCTAGAAGGAGCATAGTAGCATGTAGGAACATATGAGCATATGAGCTTCTCCAATACATGCAAGCTTTGAAGCTTCCATTTAAAGCTTGTAGCTTGTAGCTTCCATTAAGCTTTCATTTTTTGCTTGTCCAAACACACTAGGAGAGCCTCTATTTAAAGGCCTCTAAGATGCATCTAGAGTGTCTCTAGAAACATCTAAAAGATAAGCATGACAACCAAGCATGGGTCTTCTCCAACCTTCTAGATGAGTCTTAAGGTTGTAGACACCATGTGCTCAAATAAAATGCTAACTCCTAAGTGTAGACAACTAGTGCATTCTTAGAGTGCAAACTTCCATGTTGTCTACATGATAACTCTCGAGAATTTGCCAACTCCTATGTGAGAAAATATTTAAAATAATACACATTAATTAATATAATAATTAATTTACTCTTTCCAATTTTATTTATTTATTTATTAAATCTCATGCACAAACTTTAATAATTCCACTTTGCAATCTTAATATATTTATATTTTAATCACATGATATTTAGAATCTTTTAATAATTTAAAATATATTTTCCACTTTTAAATTTTATTTTCCAAAACTTAATTGCTAAAATATTTATTAGCTTTAATAATATTATTATTTAGTCATTTATTTAAAAATGAGCTCCAAATATATTATTATTATTAAAATAAATATTGTCACATTCCAACTTTAAACTTTAAACTTTTATTTTCAAATTTAATTATTTTATTTAATTAATTTCCCAATTAATTAAATAAAATAAATATTAAAATATCATATTAATTTTCCATTTAATTAAACCACTAATTAAATCTTTTATTTAGGCTTAATTAATAGAAAATACATCAAAGACTCTCAAAGTAAAAATATGAAAATCCATCATAGCCAAAATACATACAAAATCAAACCAAGGGTTTATATCACGAATTATGTCATCCGACATATTCGGAGGGTACTCAACTCGGATACTTGTCCTAATTTTCCAATTAGAACAAATGGCTTAAAAAGGGTTGGGATTTGGACTTGAGAATTTACCTCCCTTCTCTTATCATTGAGATAATATGATAGGGTATGCTCATCCTGACAAATTCAGGGAAGTCGATACCTGGTACCTGCAACCTGCATAAAAAACCATGCATGTACAAGCACAATATATACTAAACTAAACAGGCAATGGCAAGAAGTGGTGCATCGTGTAGATCCCAACTAGCAGGTGACTATGACTCCCTTCCTTAACCACATTAGACACGCCATACAAAAGTAAACATGAAAACCAAACACGCACACCATACACATGCAAGTATGGGGTAAGTATCCATAAGAAAGAACATGTGATAATAAACCATCTTACTAATCATCATTAATAACTGAAAGCAATGTAATGATCATCATCAATAATTATGAACACTAAAAATAATCATCATACATACATGAAATGTAGAGTCTAAGTAATCTCATCACATAATAAACTGAATCCATAGCAGAATATCTGATAATCCCAAAACAATGCTACTAACCATAAACATAAAACTAGCCCTAAAAGAGTTCAACAATGATAGCAAAATGCGAACTAGGGGCAGGCACTACATATGTAATTGACAACTCTTTCATGTTTGCAAAGTATGCAATTAATGTAAGTTTAGGTTGATGGGATAAATGGAGTACAGACTTGATTTTCACTTCATTGTGAATATATATAAAGCATAAAACACTCAAAAGTGACTTGTCAAATTGACTTCAAAGAAAGCCCTATTTTTGAAAAGAGGTATTTTATCATTTTCCCGCAAATTTATTTGGTAAGAACTCATATTTAATAGAATAATGGATATGTTAGTAGTGTACAATGTTGAGAACAAGGAAAAATCTAAGTTGAAAGTTTTTTTCCATGAAACCTGTTGAAGGAAACCCTAACTCAATATTATCCATTACTCTAAACAATGTAGTATATTTGGAGAATATAGGAAGTTATCTTAATATTGAATTTGAATCTAGTGGAAGTGAATACATGAACAAGGATATGGAATTAGTTTTCAATCATAGTATGACTATGAAACTTGGATTTGAACACTTGAAGGAACTAGACCTATTCAAATATCATTTCTATAGAGAATTGGGTATAGATGAGTGGACACAAATCATATTACGAATAATACATTATGGAAAACTATGGACACAACATAGTATAGTTGATATTTCTGCTAACCTTATTCATGAGGTAATTGTTCTTAGTAAACAAGGTAGTGTACCTATAGGTGAGAAACTTGTTAAGAAGAAAGTGGAAATTTATACCAAAGCACTGCAAAATGGAAAGGCCATGGTGATTAGCACCATTAAGAAAGATGATGTAAGATTCCTAAGTAGAATTATTTCCTACTTTGTATGTGCAAGTTCAAAGATTGATGAATTATTAGCCAGTTTCATCTATGCAACCTAGAAGATATGTGTAGAGAAGGAACAAGTAAACCTCAATGAAATTATGAGAATGAAACTACTTGAGAACCTTGAAAATATCAAAAAGACTAAGAATAGTGTGTTTATATTGCAATCACTAATCAATCACATATTCTTTAATGTGTTGAAAAGATTTCCATATTTATCAGTCATAGAGATAATGAGAAATAATAGATGTACAATGGAGAAGATCACAGAAGTGTGTAGAAGACATCCTATAGATAAAATATTGAATAGAGGAAACATGATAATGAAGACATTTCAAAATGAAATGAGATAGAGATTTAGATTGGCGCCTGCAATTGTAGATAGATTTAAAGATGACATTTGCGTTATGGCTGATATAGATTTTACATATATACAAGCAATAGAACCTTGGGAAACATTTCTTGATCCCTTAGGTTATGAATTGAGTGATGATATTGTAGTTGGATATATTGATTTGTTTTTGAAATTAGAGAAGGATAAAGTAGAATACAGATTTGGAAAATATGATGAGAGTACCTAGTAAGCTCATCATCCATCCTTAGAGAAGGCTTCTCACAAGAAGATAGAAACTATTAGGAAGAAAGATTTATTAGAGGTCAGTATGACTGGGAGTGAGTCTGAGCTAGTTAGGAAAATAATGAAACAAGGAATACTAAATACATAACCCTTGCTAGTATCTATTATAGAGACATATTTAAAATAGAGCATTTCGTATGCAACAGTATCAAATGTGCAACCTAGTGAGCTGAAGAGAAAATCTGAGAGATTAGCATAAGCAGTGACCACAAAGTCTAAAAGGGTCAAGCAACAAGCCATCAAACCAAGAAAAAGATAAAAGACAATGTTGACAATTTTTGACTATAGTGATGAAGAAGAATAAGTCAAACAAGCAATGAAAGTAACAAAACAATTAATAGGAAAAGCTCAGGAACCCTAGAAGCCGAAGATAGAAAAGATAAAATTAGCTATTTCTATTGACGTAACTTTTTTTAGATGATTTTTTATTATGATTTGTATAATAATTTTGAAAAAGATCAGATTGATATCTCTACTATGAGATACATTATAGAAAATAAAATAAAATTGAAGAATATTTAGGGCATAATAAACTAGAAAGCCTATGATAGATGACTTATTGAGAAGAAGGCACCAGCAAGACAAGAAGATTTAGAACTTTGGAAGGAACAAATTTTGAAGAGAATATCATATTTTAGAGAGTCTATTACTCTTAAAGTATCTTTTGTTTAGAAATAGTTGGAGGAACGTGTCAAGGCCAAGGACACTTATTCTAACTTTTTGTATTCAAACCTTAATATAGTTGAGATTGCATCATATACCTTATGTGTAATTGTCATCTCTATTGAATCTACCAAGGAGACATGGACTAAAGGTACAGAAAATCTAAAGGCAAATTTTGATGATTGCATGAAGATCCTATCAGCTTAAGATAGAAGGACAACATTTCTGACAATTTTTGGATAGTTTTCTTGGACATTTTGAACTTTTTCATTGATATAGAAGGGGGAGAAGTACTTAAGAAAATTGTAAAGGGGAGAGATACAATAGAAACTTGTAAATTAGGTAAAAAGGATTGTAAAGTATATTGTAAGGGGAGCATATATAGATGGACAAGATGTAATAGATGTAATGTGAATGTGTTGTTTATTTTAAGTCTTTGATACTTAGCCAATTTTCTCTATTTTGTTGCCATCAATGCCAAAGGGAGAGATTGTTGACAATTGGCTAATGGAGATATGTAATTTTTTTCATTTATGGCAACACGTGATGTACATGCTCACAGGAAACCTTGAAAATAAAGATACTTAGCATTTGGTACTCAAAAAATTATCTAAGTATGAATTTGGTATAAAACAATGTATTGTTTTGTTTATAACTTGTTGTTGATGTCATATTATGACTAGAAAAGTTATATTGAGATTGTATAAATGTTGATGATGCTATTTTTGACCTTGGAAGTTAGTACAGACTGTACGAAAAAAGAAAATTTTGTTTTAATGAAATAGGACAACAAAATTGAAGGAAAGGATTATTTTTCTTACAAATTAATTACTTGTCCAATTAGGGCTGACATCCTAGATGTTTACTCTAAGTTGGAAAAGTGTATTATTGTCTTAGCCAACCTAGCAGCAATTTGCATAAAGGCATGGTATTTAAGCAAAAGACATCTTGCAAATTCAATAGTGCTATTGTGCTATCTTGAAGAAGTTATGTTGAGCAATTGTATCAAAATTTTATGAAAGTGATATATGCAAAGTTTTATATAAGTTATTTTGTGAGATCAAGCTAAAGATCAGAGATCAATCAAGGAAGAAGTTATAGTACATATATTCTAGAAGTTTGATTACTTGTTTGGGTAGTGAGCTCTTCTTCTAATTGGAAGTGCATGTTTGAGAAGTGGGCTCATCTTGCATCTACTGTACTACAACTCTTAATAGGGTTGGAATCTCCTAACAGGGATTCAAAGTCTCCTAATAGAGACTCCTTATACTAAATTTTCTCATTGACTCCTAACAAGGTCCATCCTCTAACAAGGAACTTATTTATTAGTAAATTATTTAGTGGGTATCATCCCCACCAGGGTTTTCCCTTGGCTAGGCTTTCCCTAGTTAACAAAATATGGTGTTATGAGTTATCTTTGTGCATGGTTATTGTTACTGTTCAACATTACTTTAGTACTTTGTTAAGTATGGTTTAAAGTAATCTCTGTTTTAATATCTAGTTGGTGACTAAAGTTTGTAGATTATCAATTTACCACCCCCACCCCCACCCCCCAGTAATCCCTATTTCTAACATAATGCTATGATTGTTGTAGAGGCTTCATCTACATTGATCTCATAGCTTAGTGGCCTTAGCCACCTTACCCTTGGAATAGAAACTTGAATATAATTAAAATCAATGTTAAATAGGAAACAAACATCATTGAAATATTTCTCAACTTTTAAAGCTAGTATCCTCAGTCTCTTCTTCATTGATTTCTTGAAATCTTCAAAGTAGATTCTCATAATAGAGTCAAATGTGTTTCCAAGTTGCTCATTAAATTCACTTATCTGCATTGTAATATATCTATTTGTTTTCAATGAAATTTTACAAAAATTAGGAAATGTATTTTGTACACAAAAGAATATACATACAATAATTCAACCAAATTTACATTGTGCACTCTTGGTCTTTCATATTGCTCCCAAATTTTTTGACAACTATTACATCATAGATAGTAGTTTTCCACAATCCATTAGAATTCTTAGCTGTGTTTTCTGGGTAGACTGTGTTACAATTTTTGCATCAATGTTTCGGATCACACTCTGTGATTACATATGCAACTTGGCAAGGTCATAGGTATGATCCTTCTTAACTATCTTATAGCTCATGTCAATAGCAATACAAGGTACACTCTTGAGCATGTTGGATTGATAGAATTTATGTTATATTATCCTCACTACAAAATTGATTAGGGGATATGCGATTATGTCAATTGTCATTCCTTGTTTGTTCCACACTACCCCTATATTCTTCTCAATAACCTCTTTAGATTCACTCCTCATGGTTTTAGGTTCGTCAAGGGTTGGATACCTTGTTACTCTGTGTACAATTTTCATTGTGATCTTTATTGATCCATTATCCAACCATATAGAATTATCATGAATTCTACTCAAAACTATCTTTATCCATTCAGTTTTTAAGACATTTGGAAAATCTAGGGCATGGGTTAACCCTTTCCTCTCTACAATTTTGAATTCATCTTTCTATTGTAAATATTCTTAATAGTGCTAAGTTACTGAGAGGGGAGGGGTGAATCAGTAACTTCTAAAACTTTTACAATTTTATTTCTTAACCCAATAGATCAATTAGCATTTAATTCCTTAGATATAATTTGATCTAATTGCATGCATAAGAAACTGAAAACATGAAAGCATTCATAACAGTGTGACAAAAAGATTTGGTGACCCAAAAACCTTCCAAATAGAAAGTAAAATTTGGGTGGGGATGATACCCACAAGCTTTAGTATTGTAGTATAAAGTTGGCATGTTAAGGCTTACATTGATCACTTTTGATGATCTGCCCTATTAAGAGCAATAAGGACTGCTAGGTCTACCTTGTGAAAGGATTTGCACACATACAATGAAGTATGAACTTAGTAAAGAGATTTACAAAAGATTGTTAGGTCTACCTTGTTAAAGGATTTGAATGTTCCACCTATTAGGATGAAATAGTAGCTAATCTTTGATTTGCAACTTGGTTTGCTGAATGAGATTCCTTTATGTACTAATTACCTTGTTGTGATAGATATGTTTTTGTTGCTCCTTATACTATTGTAGCCTTTGTAATTCAATATTTTTTCTCTTCTTTGATTATATTCAATCACATTACATTTACATTTGCTTGATTACATGCTTGGATATGATACAATTCATTACATATATACCAATCCAATAATACAAATTACAAAGTCAACCACAATACAAGTTTACACAAATATTACAAAGTCAGCTCAAATGTGGACATTTGAGTTCTAAAGACTAGCTTGGTGAAGTTATGATAGTTGGAATCCACTATCAATTCTTAGCAACATCATGCACTTAGTAGATGTAGAAGCTCAGTCCATACTGATCACTTCCAAGTAGTCTATAACTCAGTCTACACTAGTGACTCACTAGATGCTGTGAAACTTGTCATATAAACTAAGTCTCTTGGTTTACATTGTATGACTCAGTAAACACTATCTCCTTGGGTTTGGTATAAACTGAGTCACTTGGTTAACACTAGACTCACATCACATTAAATGTGAACTTGGTAAGCATTGAACAACTCCATTTGCACTGGTAAACATGACATACATTGAGATGAATAGTTTACACTAATGATCTTCACTATAACTATAATTGTTTGGTAAGCACTGGAATTTGTCCAAAGGACTCGGTAGCAACTATAGAACTCAGTGACAACTAAAATGCTTGGTAAACATTATTAATTGTATAATAAGCTTGGTAGTTGTTTACAATCTTAATAAGTGTATGTCACTAATAAAAAACTTGACTGATATGTCAACAATCTCCCCCTTTGGCATTAGTGACAAAAACACTTATCAGCCAAAATTGAATTCAAAACAAAAGTTTCTTGAATACTTATCCATCACCTTGTGTTATTAGCTCAGTAGAGTATACTATTTTTGAGACTTTTCAAAATTGATTTCGTAAGATATATATCTATACATGGAAAGGTTCTTTCATATAGTATACTATACATCTTCTTTTTGTATACAACATATCTTTCTCCCCCATTGCTTTTACAACTTATTACATTTTCTCTTCCATAACTTTTTACATCTTTGTCCATTTGTCTCCTCCTATACATCTTTCTCATATTTTCTTATTCATAGTGTATACTCCCCCTATACATTTATCTTTCTCCCCCTTTTTGACATTAATGCCAAATATTTATTCTATCTATTTACATGTTAATGCCAAAATGAGATAGAAATTCTGAATGTACCTTGAGTATGACTGCCAAGGTTTTCTTCTAGTCCTCATGCAAGACATTACTTTTATGTAGTGTAATTTGCACTTTTGCAGATAATTCTATCATATGGTCTGCTATGGAGAAATTATTGTCATGGATGAGAGTTTTAGAATGTGAAATGTGTTTCTATAGTGCATCCATGTTGGTAAGAATCATATGTTGTATATCTACCAATGTATATATGATCCTTACTTCTTCTCTAAGCAATTTTGTTTGCATATCTATCAAAAATCTTATCCTCTTGAAGTGTGTAGAACTTGAACTAGGGCCAAGTTGCAGTTGTTGAGCACTAGCCTTGAGATCTTCATCTATTTTGGAAAATTTGTCCTTTATATCCTTGGTAAAATTGGAAGCATCACATAGCTTACCAAAAAGTGATGATGCATTTGTGCAAGATGTTTCTAGAGAACCCAAAATTGTAGAAAGTTCTACTTGATAGGTAGCTATTTGTTGAGCATTGTACTCCAACACTTTATTCTCAATTTTTTTTTTTGCCTTCTGCACTAGCTTATCCTACCCATCAGTATCTTCATTGAACTTTTGAACTACCTCTTCTAGCTAATACAAAATTGGTTGTGAAGAATCAACCTCAATGTTTATGGCCTCTGCCAAAATGTTCTTTGCATCCTCAAAAATTTTAAACTCCTTATCTATTTCCTCTCTTAATATCTACTATTTGGCTTTCTTCTAGAGGAGTTCACCAAATGACTACATTTGGTCTAGAGTGAGCTTGGAAATGTCCCAATTTGGGATTACAATTTCCTCATCTAGGTCAATTTCTTCCTCCATCTCCTTTCCTTTTCTCAAAAATTTTGTGCTCGGTCGAGCCTTAGTCTCAACTGTCCTTACACTTATTGCTTGTGTTCCTAGAATTGAAATAATTGTAGACATACTAGGACTAGCTGTAAAAATTGATACTACATTTATTGAGGGAACACTAACAAAAATATTTGAAGAATCCAAAATTGATGTGTTCAAAATTGACATGCTCAAAATTGATGTAGTCAACTCGGTGGAAGAGGGAAGAGTCTATAGCTTGGTAGATGAAGTGGAGGTTACTTCAGTCAATGATATGTTAAGTTAAATAGGAGCAAAAAGTGATTAGACATTTGGGTTGTCACCAGTGGTCACAATCAATCTTGCTTGGGTTGTCTCTATGCTTGATGTTGTCACTAGTTTTCTTGGAGAGTGACAAAGTGAGGCAATGATTGCCACAGCTATCTTAACTAGATCAGTTTCATCATCATCTTGTTTTTCTTCCTCGATAGTCTCTTGTTCTTGTTCCTCTTCATCTTCTACATTATCAAAATAAGTTGATTCTTCAACATTTTCTTCTTTATCTTTCTCCTCTTTACCATCATCATCATCTTTTACATCAATAGGAAAATCACTTGGTTTATGTAAAAGATAGATATTTTTCTAGGTGTTATTTATATTCCTTACAACATGTTCAATATATTTCATCAAAATCAAACAAGTGTTGAATTTTAGAGTCAATTTTTCTTCATTTTTCTTTAGTGACTCTTTTACCTCTGCAATATCTAATATGCTTGGTATAAGGTACCTCAGATTTTGCCCATAGATGTCTTTGATAGTTTGCATGGAAAATTACCATCTTGGCTTAATTTTATCTAACAAAATGCTAGGAAGCTAAGAAGCAAGCTGGTCTAGTGAGTATTTCCATTTACCCATTTTGTCCATCACCAGATCTTTTATCTACTTCTTCTCTTCAACTATTCTAATTTCATACTTTAATGCTTTAAAGTTTGTTATACAAGCTCTAGCTTCTAGATTTTTCAATATGTCTTGGAAGGTGGGTGGAGGTTTTATGAATATAATGTCTCCTCCTTCCTTGTCAGTTTTCTTCCTAGAGGATCTTCTTGTAAATACTATAGTGGATGGCTTTGGTGGCTTCGTAATAATTACCTTTTCCTTCTTCCTTAATGGTTCTTCTTCCTTAATGGTTCTTATTCCTTAGATTCTTCCTCATCCTCTACTTGCTCATCCTCACTTTGCTCATCCTCACCTTTTCCTTTGGTCAACAAAAGGGTAGAACTTGTTTTTAGTTTAGCAACTCTTTTCTTTCCTTTGTTAACCACCTGAGGGAGATTTATTTCAAGTTCTATCTTTGATTTTTCTTCATCATATGTACCAAAATATGGAGCCTTAGGATCAACTAGTTCATTAACAAGAGCCTCAATGATATCTTTGGTTTCATCAATATTAACCTCATATCCAAGAGGTTTCACCCATGCTATTCTAGGCTTAACTACCTAAATGTATACTTTTTCACTATCCACCATGAAACATACATCATCCTTATAATCTTCAAAAATTTTCTTAGGCATTTGGTATCTATTGTTCATTTTCTCCTTAAATGCATCAAAATAGTTTTCCATAATACTATTGTAATTCTCACCCATTTCAGCAATATACTCATTGATTTGATGCAACACAAGCACATCTTTTCTTTGAACAATAATGCCTTTTGAAGGGAAGAATTTTTGAACATAAAAGAATAAATAGGTTAATGTTGAGCCAAACTTACATGGATTATTCTTTGATGTCCTAATGCTTTCCATATTCTTGTTGAATTGCTTCAATAGTAGCTTGGCAAGGTCATAAGTGAGATTATTATTTACTACCTTGTATGCAAGGTCAACTACTTCACATGATACATTTTTTAACCTAATCAAGCTATAAATCTTGTGTGCAATAATATGGATTATGAATTTCAACTTCATGTCTATGGCACTAATAATTTTCATTCCTCTGTCATCCCATTTTGGTAGGTTTTTCTTTTCAAGTTCTACCTGACCTAGGATTTTGGTCATTTTCACTTTGGTTAACATTGGGAGACTAGTGATTTGATGAATCATCTTCTTTGTGATCAATATTGGCTTCTCCAACCATGACTCCCCATTATGCACCCAACTAAGGATAAACCTAATCCATTTTACTTGAAATTCATGGGGCATGCGAGGGATGTGAGTTAACCCTTTAGTTTCTAGGTTTTGGTTCTTTGGTTTCAAAACTCAATCTACACATAGTTTACCTAGGGAATCATCCATTTCCAAAGTGCCAATCTCATGAATAACACATTTAAAGTGAGTGTAGATATCATTGATCAACAATACCTTTGGAGGGATTTGAGACTGTGCTCCACTTAGATCTAGGGTTTCACTAATTATATAAATGAGCTTGAAGTCCAGTGCCTTCCATTCACCATGAACCAACTTTTTCAAACCCCACTTTGCCTTGCTACTGCTAGATGCCATCTTCACTCAGTAGGGTTTGAGAGAATTTGAAATCTTTCACTAACAATTCACTCAAATCACTTGGATGCTTTGAAGATCTCACTTCATAATAGCTCTTGAGAATTTCATGGTAAGAATGACTTCAATTCCATACATTTTATCAAAAAAATTCAATAAATTCTTTAGTACAAAAGGTATATTGATTGGCATCATTTTGACAGAGTACCATCCACTTATTTTCATTGAACACTTGTCAAAGTCTTCATGACTCAGTAACCATATGCATCTTCATTACTCTTGACCTCACTTAGTAAAGTCTATGAGTCAACCTCACTCAGTAGAGAAGGTAACTTGGTAGACACTAGTACCCTTTTACTTGGTGATCCCTTTGTATCTTGAATACATATATGGATAATTTTGTTCTTTCAATCTAGAATTGTTTTGGATGTCTTCTTTGATAGCCTAGTTCTAGTTTCACCTTTGAGAATTTAAGTAGAAATGGTAGAGTCACCCAATTCTTGAGTGACTTGATCACCATTGCTTGGACTTGTATTCTTGGTAGACTTTGGAACCCATTGTTGTCTCATCTATTTTTGGATGTTATCAGCTTTTTCCTTCTTCTCATCTTCAATTCTACCAGCATTCATGTAGTTCTTGGCAAGATGACCAAGTTCTATACAAGTGAAACATCTTTTAGTGCTATCTTTTTTCCTCATATGATGTTTTACATAATTCATTCCAATGTGTCCAAATTCTCCATAATAATAACATTTGCACCAGGTGTTGTAGTCCCAACCAAATATTGCTTTCACAATCTGTTCTGTTGGATTCAATATCTTGGTGTTGCATTTTGATGCCTTGTGTCCATGTTTCTTGCATTTGTGACATTTGCCTTCAAATCTTGGTTTCTTTGTGCATTCATTGGCCTTATGACCATGTTTATTACAATTGTAGCATTTTTCATTGCTCCAACATTTATTTGATGTATGATCTATCTTACCACGGTAATTCCAAGTAGGTCTTTGATTCTTTTGAGCTTCTTGCTTGGATGATTCTCCTTCTTCTATATATCCAAGTCCTGCTTTTCCCTTCTTTCTATAGAGATTTTTCTCATTCAATTGATTCATGTCTACTTGGGATTTCATCACTCTTTCATTGACTTTCCTTTCAGAGTTTAGATCATTTCACAATCTTTCATTTTCAAATCGTAGGCTCATGATTTCTTCATTTGCATTGGAAAGTTGATCAATAAGGTCTTCTTGTTAAAGGAATTGTTGTTGGATTTCATTTTTCTTTCCTTCTATCTCTTCTTTTATTTTGTTCTTCTACTCCATGACTTCACATAGCCTTACTGATTAAATTTCTTACTCTCTTCTTAGTTTTCTTACTTCTTCTTACAGGGAACCATTCTTTTCTAAGAGTTCTTTGATTGCTTCATTGGCTTCATCTTGATTACTTGAATGAAGATCTTCAACCTTTTCATCAATGTAGAGATGATCATTCATTTGAACTGCAACTTCTTTTCTTCTTTTCAATGATTGAGAGAGTTGCTCCTTTGCTTTCTTGAGTTGGGAAATAGCCATTTCCAAATCTAGCTTTTCATTGTCAACAGCTTTGTGAACTCTAAATATCTCCATGGCTTTGATATTTTCTCAAGCTATTAAACTTTTCTTCTAAGAACCACAAAGCTCTGATATCAATTGTTGAAAATATTCTTAACAATGCTAAGTTACTAAGAGGGGAGGGGTGAATCAATAACTCTAAAACTTCTAAAATTTTATTTCTTAATCCAACAGATCAATTAGCATTTAATTCTTCACATATAATCTAATCTAATTGAATGCATAAGAAACTAAAAAGATGAAAGCATTCATAACACTGTGACACAAAGATTTGGTGACCTAGAAATCTTCCAAATAGTAAGTAAAATTGGGGTGGGGATGATACCCACAAGGTTTAGTACTACAGTATAAAGTTGGCCTACCAAGGCTTGCATTGATCACTTCTAATGATCTGCCCTATTAAGAGCAATAATGACTACTAGGTCCACCTTATGAAAGTATTTACAAACATAGAATGAAGTATGCACTTAGTAAAGAGATTTATAGAAGACTATTAGGTCTACATTGTTAAAAGATTTGATTGATCAACCTATTCGGATGAAACAGTAGCTAATCTTTGATCTGCAACTTAGTTTGCTGAATGAGATTCCTTTATGTAATAATCACCTTGGTATGATAGATATGTCTTTGTTTCTCCTTATACTACTTTAGCCTTTGTGATTCACCCTTTCTATTCTTCTTTAATCATATTCGATCACATTGTATTCACATTCACTTGCTTAAACACTTGGATATGATACAATTCATTACACATATACCAATCTAATTATACAAATTACAAAGTCGACCACAATACAAGTTTGCACAAATATTCAAAATCAGCTCAAATGTAGATAGTTAGGTTCTAAAGACTAACTTAATGAGGTTCTAATACTCAACATCCACTATCAATGCTTGGCATCATCATGCACTTGATAGATGTAGAAGCTCGGTCTATACTGATCACTTCCAAGCAGTCTTGAACTCGGTATACATTGGTGATTTGGTAGATACTGTAAAACTCATCATATAAATTGAGTCACTTGTTTTAGATTGTGTGACTTGGTAAACACTGTCTCCTCAAGGTCGGTATAAATTGAGTCACTTGGTTAACAATGACTAGCTTGGTTAACACTGGACTCACATCACATAAACTATGAACTTGGTAAGCACTGAATAGCTTGGTTTGCACTGGTAAACATGACATACACTAAGATGCATGGTTTACATGACTAGTCTTCACTATAACTGTAACTGCTCAGTAAACACTAGAATTTTTCTAAAGGACTCGGTAGCAACTATAGAACTCAGTGACGACTAAAATTCTTGGTAGACACTATTAACTATACAATAAGCTTAGTAGCTATTTACAATCTAAATAAGTGTATGTCGCTAATAAAAAACTTTACTGATATGTCAACACTTTCAACACTCCGTATTCACATAATTTCCCATAGGTTTCCCTTATTTTGATGTCACCTATGCTACCCACCTTGCATGTGTAGCAACATCTCACATCTTGAATCATCAAAACTTGAGGTGGTATCCTCAGTTACACACTAGATGGATCTTGCCTATAAGAAATATTAGGAATAGCTTTAAATTTTGGTTGTTTGATCTCATTTATTATCAATTATACATTCAAAACTTTGTTACCCTCTTTAACCTTAGGAAATGAAGAACCTGATGCCATTATGAATCCTAGGGTTTGTAAAATTTCAAATTGCATAGCTTGGGACAAAATAAATACCTTTTTCCAATTTGCTAAGATGATATTGAGAAACTATTAAAGAAACACCTGAATTGATTTCTTTCAATTTACCTTTCACTCTTTGTACTTTTTCTTCAAATTAGAATGATGTCAAATGAGTAGAAATTGATCATATAGACCTTGAAAACTCACATTTAATTCTCATTGCTTATATAGCTATAAGCTTAGCTTCAATAAATATTTCAACTCACTCAGCTTCCATGAAGTTTCCTTTTCGCTCAGCAACCACTATGAGATTGGTCAACACTATCACCTTTGATAGCTCTACATCAACTAACATTTCACTTTGCAACCATAGTGAAACTTTTCATGCTTGGAAATAACATGAAAACTAACAAAACATAAAGATTTATTCTATATTTTTAACAAAACTTTGTGTCTTTCTTCATGCAAATATAATCTTTTCATAACTAAATCCTTTGAACTAATGTATAGTATATCTTTTAAATATCAGTCCCATACATGCCTCTTGATTAATTAATTTGAGGAGGTGTGAAGTGATCCCATCTAAACTTGATGTGCTGCAATCTTCCTTTCTCTTACATTTCTTGTTCATCTCATCTCTGACATTCTCAACATCTACCTTTTCGTTTCCTTTTTCAAACTCACTACTCAGTTTCTTCGACCTTGTTGGATGATTATTGCTTATGTGACCAATCATCAAACAACTAAAACATGTGTTTTGACTCAACCATCTTTTGTAGTCACTTCTAAAATGTGTTCTTATGAAATTTTCAGCAACATGTCCATATTATTGACAATAGTGATAACTATATCTAGTATTATAATTCCAATCACAGGATTTTCCATTGTGCTTTGACTTTGTCTGCTTGTTTGATGACCATTTAGGCTTGGATCTGCATTCATATTCTCTATGTCCATACTTCTGATAGTTATAGCAATATCCTTCAAATATTTGTGTTCTTATGCTCTTTGTTCTACATTCATGTGCATAATGTCCTTGTCTAATGCATTTGCAGCAATGACCCATGAACTTCTTCTTAGGATTATGGTTTTTGGTCTTGGTCTTGCAAACATTAGTAGTATGACCTATCTTACCACAATTATGACAAGTGGGTTTGGAGTTCTTACTATTGGGTGAATCAGTAATTCAAGGTCTAGATGTATAAATAAAACTTTTCACAACTCAGTGAACCCATAAAACATTTATCATCATGCATGCATCCATAAGATTATACAATCACTTAAAACTTGTAGGTTACTATCAAATCAACTTACAGAAATGTAAACATGAAACATAATAGATTCATCAACACACTTGACATAATGATTTACATGGAACCCAATTTGGGGAAAACCACTAGTAACATGCTACTTTTTCACTCGTCTGAAGTGATGCCCTATGAAAGGCCAACCCTATTAAAGGTTACAATACACACTGTTAAATTTGACCTTTCAATCACCATATTAGGAGTGAGCCTTGTTAGAGGACTTTAGACCATTCACTTGGAATGTCACCCAATTAAAAGATTTACAAATGACTGTTAGGTCAACCTTAATCCAAAGGATTTACCCTAGACTAATACAATTATTAGAGAGTAACAGTAAGGCTTGATCTGATAACAACTTATAACTCCATTTTTAGATTATAGATCTCTATTTTAGTCCTCCATTCTACTTGGCCTTCACTCATTTAAGCTCTGATAGCTTGTTCACCCTTCAAGCATTCATATCCTTAAGCCTTCTTGCCTAACATGCCATTATAGACTCTTCTCTTAGGTCACTTGATGAAGAAAAACCTTTTTCTCCTTGACTTCCTTAGATTCTTGCACATGACAACCTTGCTTCATAATTGGCCATTCCCATAAATAGGAAATTAAGATATTTTTCCACTCATTCTCCATTGTCCATTTTTGGGTTAGGATGGATTATGTAGGATACAATGAATCTATCCCACATTCCATATCTCTTCTAGAAACTTCAACTCGAATCCTCTTTGAATTCACCTAAAAATGGTTTACCTAGAATTCTATGCCTCCAGCTCATCAATCTTATCTTCCACCTAGTTCACATAATCCAAGAAAATAAACTTGTCAGCTCAGATCCATCAAATTCATAATCTTTTAAATAATGCAGCAGCTCGACATTATCTTGCTTTTGATGCTTGGCACATACTACGTTGGTCAGCATCCTCTGAAAAATCACTTGGCACAAACTAAAGTTTATTGGTACTTGAAATCAACTACACTTTACTTGGCATCCACTGTTCTAATTAGAATACACTAGAATAAGCATTTACTTGACTCCAACTAATTTTATGCTCAACTTGCACTGACTCTGCTCGGCACCTACTATCCACTCAGTCAAGCTTGGTAGACAAAATTTGTGTAACTTATTCTTCTAAACTTTCTTAGTATAACTAGGCTTTGTAACCTTAAGTAGATTATCAATAGGTCATGTTATCACTATCTTAACTAATTCGTGTACTCCTTTACATAATCATAACTCAACCTTTCCTTTAGGTGCTATTGTTACATCTTTTGATCAAATCCTCTTTATTAATAAAATAAGTGATAGAACTTAAATCATATAAGCAGTTGTCTTACCAATAAATAGCAGGTTTGACATCAATGAAAAAATAATAATTGAAACATATCGATCATACTTATATGTTCTCAACACTCTCCCTCAAAAAAATCTCCCTCTTTTATTATTTTTAATCTATTCTCAATACTTACCTTTGTTACTTATTTCTTCACCACTTTTGGATGATTCTCCTTCTTTAGTACTAGTGTAACCCAATCCATAAGTATCACTATTAGATCTAGGGGATCTCATCAATTGCTCAAACTACTTGATGGCTTCACTAGGTTTGATGAAACTTTCAACAAACTCTTTTTCTCTTTTCAGATCATTTCTCAGTTATTTATTTTGCAACTTCAGTGTGGTGATCACAATATCCTTTACATTCTATTCATGATTTTCAATCATCATTTGACTCAAAATTTCCAGTTACATCTAAGAACTCTTATTTATCTTTGATATTTTCTCTTCTAGTTTGTTGGTCAAAATCCTTTTGTTATCTTCAATCATGACTTTTTCCTCTTCAACTTTCTTTTTCTACTTGGTCACCTCACATAGTAATACTAATTGGACTTCTTGTTCTGTCTTAAGATTTTTGACCTCTTTAGTTAGAGTTCCATTCATTTCCATTAGATCTACAACTACTACATCAAATTTATTGGTGTTTCCATCTACAAAAAATTTAGTAGTGTCAATCTCTTAGTAGTGTGTGTCACTCTCTTCAATAGCTATTTCCTTCCTTCTTTTCAAAGATTGCTTCAACTCATTTCTTGCTTCATTCAATTGATGTAGGGCAATATGTATTTCAATCATTTTGTTCTCAATAGTCTTTCCCAACTTGTAGACTTCCATTTACAAGATCTTTACTCAAAGCTACAAAGCTTTACTTTCTAAAGAAATCAGCTCTAATACCAATTGTTGGAAATACAATAGGGAAGTAAACTCTGAGGGGGGCAGGGGGTGTGAATAAGAACTTAAAATTTTCAACCAAAAAAACTATTCACCACACATCCATCTCACAATCTATGCATATAAATTGAAATACTAAATTAAGCATATGCATCCATACCAAGAAAGTAAAACATTTAGCACATGTATGACACAAGATATTTGGCTACCTAGAAACCATCCAAGGAGAAGGTAAAATTGGGGTGTGGATGACACCCACAAATCTTTGTCTCTCCAATAATAAAGTGTATCCAATGAAGGCTACAATGTTTTGAACATGAAACATGATCTACCCTGTGAAAGGTCTACCCTGTTAAAGGCTTACAAGATTGTTAGATCTTACCTTGTTAAAGGATTTCAACAACCTATTAAAAGTGTGCTTGGTAAAAGGACTTTAACTTACAATGAAGTGGGCTACCTATTAAAGGATTTACAATAGCCTATCAAGAATACTCTATTAATATTTCTAACTAATT
This sequence comes from Cupressus sempervirens, assembly GCA_028749045.1. Classification (NCBI taxonomy): domain Eukaryota; kingdom Viridiplantae; phylum Streptophyta; class Pinopsida; order Cupressales; family Cupressaceae; genus Cupressus; species Cupressus sempervirens. The sequence goes on along the minus strand of CM053784.1, from coordinate 677,296,176 downwards.
CACCTATTAGAATGTCTCAATAATGACCCTTTTATTAGCACTATGTTGCTTGATGTCAGATCACCTCTATCCTGATATGTAATTGATCCTTTTTGATCAAATATATCTCTATTGTCTTATTATTCCCTTATTGTGTTCTCCTCTAATTGGTTCTACAATGTAACTCAAGTTATAACTCCTTAGTCACCATGAATTCTCTATTTGTGCATGCAAACTCTCTTCAATTCTCCATAAGCATTCACAAAATTTTAGGGTTTGTCCTCCTTAAGAAGACCTAGGTGGCTTAGGCTTAGATATGAATAACCTATTGTGATTCACCCATATTGCCGCTTAATCATTCCACTTTTCTGATTGGATGCATGTAATGCATAGGAATTCACAATTAAGATTCATCCTTATCATCAAGGATCGTAAAACAATCCTTAAGTTGGTCCAAAAATGGTTTACATACAAGTTTTTGTCATTACAAACAACTATGTCAAAATTGTATAACTTGGCACTTGAAGTCCCTAATGCTCGACATCAACTACAACTTCAATGCTATAACTAAGCCTCTGAATGAATCAGTGTCCACTAATCACTCGACATCTAAATAGCTTGGCACATACTATATGCTTGGCACTTGAGTGACTCAACACTTACTAGTTACTCGAAACATACTAAACATCTGTCACTCAGCATATACTATCTGAAAACTTATGCTTGGCATGTATTACTTGTTTGACAAGATTTAAGTAAATGACTCAAGTATATTGTCACTCATATATCAAAACCAATCCAAGATTAATATCCTTATCAACTAGTTATGAAGTCTTTTACACCAAGCTCTAGGAGCTTGCTTGAGACCATATAATACCCTATGTAATTTGCATACCATATCTCTTTTGCTAGGATCTACAAAACCTTCAAGTTGTTATATGTAGACTTTCTCATCAAGAATTCCATTCAAGAATGCATATTTTACATTTATTTGATATACTTTAAATCCTCTATGTGACACATATGCTAGTAAAGTTCTAACACCTTCTAATCTTGCAACAGGAGCAAAATTTTCAGCATAATCAATACCTTCTTCTTGAGAATAACCTTTACACACTAACCTTGCTTTATTTCTTAAAACTTTTCCATCTTCATTTAACTTATTTCTAAATACCCACTTTGTGCCAATTACATTTTTATCCTTGGGTCTTGGAATAAGAGTCCAAGTCTTATTCTTCTCTATCTGTTCTATTTCTTCATTCATAGCTTTAATTCAAATTTCATTATCCAAAACATCTTTAACATTTTTAGGTTCAAATTTAGCAACAAACATGTACCTTTTAATTTTTTTCTTGTCATTGTTCAATCTAACTCGTCTCCTATGATATGATCAGGTGCATGGTGTTTTTTGACATATCTTGCTAACGCATGTAATTTGGATTTAAAACATGTTTCATTAACCTCTTCATGATCTTCTATATCAAGCTTGGGTTCCACTATCCATGAATCGGGTCCATCAACCTAATTTTTCTCTGGCACTGGCTTGGTAGCTTTTGATTGCAACTCAGGTCCTTCAAACTGTGACTTAGGTTGCACTAGTTGCAACTCAGTAGCATTTGGAGATTTTGAGGACTCAGGGGGTGAGGCCTCTTGACTTCCAAATATATTTGGAAATGTATTAGGTTCATAGTAAACAAACCTTCTGTAATCCTCAGGTTCTCTACTACTTTCCTCACTTTTTTCTATGGATTAATCAATTCTCACATGTGCACTTTCTATGATCTTATGAGTAGTTAGATTCAAACACTTGAATGCTTTACTTTTGCATGAATATTGTAAGAATATTCCTTCATCACCTTTGAGATCAAATTTACCTTTCATAGATTTTTTCAAGATATAACATTTTCTACCAAATAGTTCCAACTAACTTACATTAGGTTTATATCCATACCATATTTCATAAGGAGTTTGATTTGAGTCTTTCTTCAACTATACTATGTTCAAGGTATGCATCGTAGTACTAATTTTTTCCTTCCAATATTTGATTGCAACATTCTTTTTCTATCATTAAGGTTCTTGCACAACCCATGATGGATTTTTTCCTTCTATCGACTATACCATTCTATTGAGGTGTACTAGGGGCTGATACTTATCTCTTAATTCATTTTCCAAAACATAATTCATTGCACTCACTAGAAATGAATTCACCACCTTTGTCTAATCTTAAACATTTCAATTTCTTTCCAATTTCTTTCTCTACTTTTGCTAGATACCACTTAAATTTTTGAAAAGCTTCATATTTTTCTTTTAGATACATTACGATCATCATTCTAGAGTAATCATCAAAAAAAGAATAAAGTACTTATCTCCATTGTATATCTCTAATCCAATAGGTCCACATAGGTCTGTATGAACCAACTCCAAGGCTTCTTCTGAATGATAGTTCTTGCTTTTGAAACTAGTCTTTCCCATCTTTCCAATTTGACAATTTTTGCATAGACCCATATGAGGTTTCTTCAAACTAGGAATACCTCTTACTCTTTTATTTTTTCTTATCTTCACCAGATTATCAAAGTTCACATGACATAACCTTTTATGCCATAACCATCTTTCTTCTACTTAAGCAATAAAACATGAACTTTCATTGAGATCTAGGTAGAATAGATTACCTTTTGTCTGTTTGCTAGACCCAACTAGATTTCCTTTTCCATCCAATAGTTTGGCTTTCCCATTCATGAATTCCATCTTAAATCCAATGTTATTTAATTGTGCCACACTCAGTAGATTATTCTTTAGTCCTTCAACCTAGTAAGCATTGTCACATCTAAGTTCATTGGTTAGTGAGATACAACATTTTCCTTTTATGCAACAAGGTTCATTGTTTCCAAATCTCACACTACCACCATTATAATGTTTCATGTGTTTAGATTTTGTTTTATCACTAGTCATATGATTTGAGAAATCACTATCAATAATCCACGTGGGTAAGAGCACAAAATTGAGTCACAATTCCACATAAGTCAATTCTGTGGAATTAGACTTCTCAGAAATGGGTACCCAATTATGAAATCTCACTTCGAGCACTTGATCCATGTTTCAAAAATCAGGCACCCAATTTTAAAAACGTGGTTTGGGTACCTAAACCCTTTTAGAATAGGGCACCTAATTCTAAAAATATTGGGTACCTAATTTGAAAAACTACAAATCCCCCCCTTTTTGGCATTTTTTGTGTCATTTTTATCATTTGCAAAATGTGAACCCGATTTTAGAGCAATATGAGAGCCCATTTTTTATGTCTACTAACCCCCCTACTACTACTTTCTAACATACTAGGTATTTTAATTTTTTTTGTACTATTTTATTTAATTGTTTTCAGGTTTACGTTTTATATACAGTCAATTTATTGTTTTTTTTTCAGTTTTAATATACATAAAATAGTAATTTTCCATTGTTAACAGTATTATCTTTAGATTATTATATCTATTAATTTAAATAATAGTTTCATAGATGTTCATTTAAAAATTATTATTTTAGATGTTTTGAAATGTATTTAATATGTAAATTACAATGTTGAATGATTAGATAGATGCAAATTCATTATTTAAACATGTAATTACATTCAATATTTTATATTTGTTTCAAATAAATAATGATTAATTAAAAATTAGTTTGTAAACCATATAACAAAGAAAATTATATTTGTAAGTCTTTAACCTCGACCTAACCATAACTATACAATAAAACATTAAACATAAAACTAAGTATTTAATCGCATAACACCCTACCAAGGGATCCAAACAAAAAACATAGTATTTAATGATTTTACTTATTGTATTGTACTTTGTTTCATGGATCAAAAAGGGATGATGCAAACTATTTTATAATTGTATATTCTTTCAGCCTTTCATACCCTGTGACATGTACAATGGATGATTGTGCACTCTGAATTAATGCCAAATGGCATTTGGAACAAATGTATATTATTTAAATGGATTGAACTTGTAGTTATTCTTTCATATGGATGTGTTATTTATTTTACTTTTAGTATAATTATTTAAAAATTAAATGTGACTCAACATCTTGGGATCATTAAGGAATGTAATCTCTTATGTTTTTTATTTAAATTATTGTACATGTTATTGCTTACTTAGTAAAACTTTAGGTTAGTTCTTTGGATCCCTTGGCTGGGCATTACATAATGTGCTCCCTTACCTTAAAACCATATCATTTTTAATAAAACTACACACTAACCGTAAACATAGTACTTTAACCTTGATGTAACATCTCACTCTCACCATAATTCTAACCTAACCCTAACACTGATTAAAATTTTAACCAAATTATATAATTAAAATCTATAAACTTAATCCTAAATATTAAACCGTAATTCTAATTGTAACTTCAAATCTTAAACCTAACACTTGATCCCTAGCCAGGTAACCATAATAGTAGGTACAATGGAAAGTAATCTTAATCCTAAGTTTAAAAACTATATTTAATGATTTTAAATTAGGATGAAGATATATTATGGATAATATGAATAATATTATTTTGAGAATATATGTTATTAATAATTAGTTCTAAATAACAAAATGGATTGTGTCTAAAAATTCATTTATTAATGTAGAACTATTTAATAGATATTATTGTCTTAAGTTATATACTAGATCTTGGCACATTGATATTTTGAGACACTAAAACTATACCAACTATAAACTTCATCTACCAAACTATTAAATTAAGTATATTTTATAATTTTCTATTACTCATTCAACTTGTGATGAAGTCTACATTCGTTACAACTTTAGCTATGAGTTTGTATGATTCTATTAGATTTTATAACCTGTTTAACCCATTCATTACTAAGATTTCGAGCCAACAAATGGTAACATTACTAAACTTTGTTTGATCCCAAGATGAACATATAATTCATAATGAGAATACAGTCCCCCAATGTCACAAAATAAGTATACTTAAAATTTATCTAGCTACTTGAACATACAAAAGGGAAACAATTTTGATGGAAACAACCCTAGAACAAACAACAATCCATTATGGACAAAAATCCATTGAATTATGGACTGACTGATAGCATCTATGATATGTTAATACAACTCTAAATAAGAACTATCAACTCTCTATTTAAATATATTATGGTCATGCATCTTAGATCAATCTTTAGTATGAAATTCTTACACACCTTTATATCTCATACACTCATAACATCACCATTTTCTTGTAACATTAAAAAATAATTTCATCTCTATATACATGCAATTAACATAAAAATGGTTGATCTCAACCATCATATTAATTACGAAAATGAACTACAATAATCAATTTTACCCAAGATATGTAAACTAAGACATAGTTAGGAACCACATATATAATCTCTAGTATACCACAATCTATCAATCACACTCATGATCTAATGCAACATGACAACTAACTGAGTCGAGCAATAATACATCAACACACTCCAAGAGACCTTTTGAATCCAATAAAAAATATCATTGTTTTTCCATATTAATAACATGATACAATTAAGAAACATAAATCAGCATTGTGAAATACCACATCAACAAAAAACACATCTCTATCTTATAATCCAAAAGAAACTCTACAAGTTGTTCATCATGAACATCAAATAGAAATATCTATCTTTAACTAAAAATAGCATGCACAAATAAAAATCATGAAGCTTTCTATCTTGAGATACACATATGAGTACTCAACACTTCACTTGGTTAGCACCAAAAAATATTACATAATCGATCTATCATCACATAAGAGTCAAATAAGGAGGACTAAAAAAGCTAATTGAATCTCAAAATCATGGGCATATTCCAAGAAACAACTATGAGGTCCACTAGGCACCTAATATATCAATGGGGTCAGTTGTCTCTATATATTTTCTTTCTCATTCTTGGATGGAGAACTAACTATATTTTTCATAGGAACCACTTCAAATATATGAACTATATTGAAGTGTCATTGTATTGAAGTTGTTTTAGCAAGTGGATCAATAGATTCCTCTTGGGCCATTTCCTCTAAAGGTATCTCTATGGTTATAGGATTAGATTGTCAGGTTGGAATAGTAGTTTTTGATCTAAGATTGATACCATTAATCCTTATGGTGTATTTTTTTTGTTTATTTAGATACGAGAGAATAAAATTAATGCTTCAAGGGTTTTCTATTGGGATTAGTTACTAGTTGTGTTGGCACTTGTATGGGTTTTACCAAAAGTGCATTTTTTGTCAGAGGAGGGTTTTGTGGCATTAAATCTAGTGGCTGAGATTTCTTTGGGAAACCAAATGATTGGTTAGGCCATCACCTTCTCTTATCACAAAGATTATTCACTCACAATCACAAGATTTTAAGACAAATCATTGAAGGCTTACCCTTCATTAATTATCTTTATATTCTCTTTCTTAGTCATAATATCTTTTGCAACATTTGTAATCCTTAACTTTATTTGGTTCCTTCTTTTCTTCTTCACTCATTATTGATGAAATTACCTAGAAGTGACTCTTTGACTTCTTTTTTCTATCCTTAATCACACATGGTTTGTCTTAATCATCTTTAATTGTTACACCCATAGACTATGGTACTTATGAGCCCTTATAATCTATTTCCATCAACACATTAGAAGTTGCATTCTTAGTCCCCCTGCCAATTTCTTCATACTTTCCTTCCATAATCTTAATTATCCCCATTTTTATCTCAACAAGACTTTAAAAACTAAATAGAATAGGAATATAACTACTCTAGCATTCAATATAAAATAATAATTATTAAAAAATCACTACAATATTTCATAAAGTAATTCCATTTAGGATCTAGATCATAATATAACAAAACAATTTGGTTAAACTATTGGGCACTTTCACATCCTTTTCCTTAATATCAAAAACATGTCCCCTTGAACTTGCATAGACAAAACAAGTTCATATCTAACATTAAAACCAAATTTATAGTTGATTTATTAATATAGTTTTTTGGTGTATTATTTTATGATTAGACTTAAATTCAATATAATGTTCAATTAGCCTTAACATTAAAGTTTAGTTTAGTGTTTAACTTTATTTATTTAATTGATATGGTTTTAAAGATCTGTGCTTATATAATTGATATTTAGATTTATTTTATTAAATAGTAATTTTGTGATTTTTTATATTGTTTAAACATATATGCAAATTATATTTGATGGACCCACCGTCACGCCCTCCCCCTCCCCCACCCCCACCTCTGCTTCCTCCATCTCTACATCCACCTAAACCCCCACCTCCATGACCACCTAGTCCTCCACCACCTACCATAGATGATCTACGAGAGGGCATGAAGTATAACCTTAATGACCTCATGTGAGATATTGAGGCTGTTAGGTGTGAGGTCCAACCCCCCTCCTCACCTACTATGCCTTGAAGATAGCATGCAAGGCATCATTCACTCTATACAACATTTGGATTCCAATATTGATTCATTTAGATTATGGAGGCAAAACATGTGTGCCTACTATTCTAATGGCTTATCATATAGAGAGGTCCATAACCTCAAAATAGGTAAAGAACATTTTACAAGATATTTTGTAAACCCTAAGATAGGTGAGGAGATTAATGAGAAGAAGCCTCATATTTCTATTAGATGGTGCACACATCCACATATATCAGCACACTATTGGGAGTGGTGGTGGATGCTATTTGACCATCTACCATGCACTAATCATGAGATGCCCATGTACTTCCTTAGAAAACTATGGGCTGAGTTTGAATTGAGTTTGAAACCCAATTATTTTGATATGAAATCATTTTAGGGGGTTGGTGGAGGGATGCTTTAGGATAGGCATGGGACAAAGCTGAGTGATAGAACAAGAAACTACATGTGATCTCAGCCTCTTGTACCTCTTCCTACATCCGTTGTACTAGTGCCACACCATTATCAAGCAGTTTCATCTTCTCTTACCTCTTTGAGTGCCCTTTTGGGAAATTTAGCAGAGTATTAGACATAGGTGAGATATATTTGTCCAGTTGGACACATTTGTACTAGTTTTGGAGGCATATTTTGAGGCCCCCCAAGCAATGTTGATGTAGTGCATGATGACCATTATGCTAAGGGTGCTGATTTTGATGATGAAACATATGCTACCCATGGTGATGGTAGTGATGACATTGATGTGTCATCATTTGTTGACCTCATGCAGGGAGAGCCTGGAGATAGTCAATAGAAGTAGGTAATATTTTAATTAAAATTTAAATATAAAGTACATAATTATTTACTTTCTACATACATGTGTAATTGTATTAACCATATTTATGTGCATGTTGATTTTGAAATAATAGAGGATGGATGATATTGTTCCTCCTAGGAGCCAGTATAGTCTTTTTTTGAGACCTATAGATGTTCACATCCCTCATATGTTATGCACTTTGAATTACACTATAAAAATGTATATTCAAACTTAAATTTAATAACATGTGCTCATATGTTCTTTTTGTCTAATTTTGTAGGGAGGCTGCTACACAGTTTGATGTCAATACAGGTCCTAATCCATTCACCACTGAGGCATCACCTCAAATACATATGGTATGAACTTTTGACTGAAGATAAATAATTTGTACTATTTTTATGTGTGTACATTGTTATTAACTTATAATTTGAACAATTTTGACTCATGTATATATATTTTATGTGTTTTAATTTTACAAAGACGAGATGAATCGTACTTATCCATATAGGCCTTGATATAGTTTATTTTCAACTCCATCTTTTGATCATTATTCTAGCACATCTTTAGACACATCTGTGACATTAGCTACTACTTAGGTATGATATATATATTTCTATACACATGTTTTTATAGTGTATAAAAAATGTAGTATAAAAATTATGTACTTTAGTAATTCATGTATATATAATATTGACTCAACATTTATGTATCCATAATTTTAGGACTCTGTTGCCATGAGTGTTGTTGAGAGTACAGGACTAAGCCAGATGGAGGCACCTACATCATCCTTTGAGGTCAGTATTGTGATTTATGTACATATACATAGTTCATTATGCTCTTTATCAAATTTTTAAAATATATGTATTGTAAATTATAGGACCTCATGACTGCTACATTTGGTAGCTTTCACAGTGCCCCTCCTCTCATTACAAAGGGACACCCATCTCATGTGGTATTATTTTTATTGTGCAATGAATATTTAATTTATTTGCAAGCTAGATTTTGAAACCCATTTCAATTAAGCATGCACATGATCAGACACATCATGTTACACAAGATGATCCATCTACCTCATAGGGTACCTCATGTGATGAGACAACTCATCTTACATAGGATGATCCATCTGAGTCCTCTTTGCGTGGACTAAAGAGGACTGTAGATCAAATAGATTAGGTCTTTTTGGCACCTTTAGATTGTATTTTTATGACACATTGTTTATTTTGATACACTTTGTATTAGCATAGTTAACTATATTATATGTATTTTTTGACTTCATAGATCATGTTATGACATGTTAGACCATGCACCTTTTTTTTATGACTTCTTATCGTGTGAGTGTATGTAGTATATATTATTATGTTAGATCATACATGTTGTAAGTATTCAAACCATTTTCTTTATTGTGACATATTTTATTCATGTTATGACACATTTTATAAGTATATGGTAATTTAACAACAATTTTAACTATTTATATATACATACATAAATTTAAACATGTTTGAATGTAAAAGTAATGGAAAAAATTAGGATGTCGTTACTTGAATTGACAATTAATTTATAATACCAAGTGCACACCTTTAACTTTCAAATAGAAGTAAACTCATTTTTAAAAATGTGTACAACATGTTTCACAATACATGTAAGACAATGTCAATGACATATTTATAGAAGTGAACTCAAAATATAAAATTTGTTCAACACATTTCTTCAAATGAAGTCCTATAAAATAAAATTGTAAAATAAAAACACATATTAATAAAAGCATAAATTTGTCTGAACTATGTAAATATGTGTAATTTGTATGTACTTACTATATGTAATTGCACAAGATGTTGATGTTTGATCCACCTTATCATTCAAATTTGCATAAATTGTAATCAAGACCTGAATAAGAGGTATATATAAGTTCTCTAATTTTCTATTGACAACGCCTACACACATTTAATTAAATATACTGAGGACATATATAAAAATAGCACAATAAAAAAAAAATTACATGTGTTTGATTTATATGTAGTCATCCCACTGTAGCATCTTAATCCTCTCTCTTTTGCAATGCATCTATGATTGTCTCATGCTTGTCCATTGAAATTTTCCATAATACCTTATTGGCAGGTCTCCCTTTGTATCTTCCTAATTTGATATTCATTGCCACAACCAAATGAGAATAGTGTAAAATCTTCTTTTCGGATTGGTAGTCTTCAAATGCCTCTAAACCATTTCTTCTTGTTAGTTATCTATGTAGCTAGGTGCTAGCTACAATGACAGACCCAACTGGATACTCAAAACCATTATCGTCTACTTGATAACATATCAATTTTTTCTTATGTTCCACACATCTAGCTAGCCAATACTCAATCTGTTCATCATTATCATTAGGTGCAATAACAACATAAACATGTCTTACAAGATAAGATAAAGTACATAAACACTTTAATCACATGTGTACATATATAAATAATATGTTAAATACATGTATGTACTTTAATTATATTAATGACATGTACATAAATAAATAATATAAATTCAAGCATAATCACAACAAAATCTAATTAAATTGTTCATACAAAGTTTTATGAGGTCTGAAATACGATCATAGTCTTCTAATGCAAAAGTAACATTCTGGCCTTCATTTACTATATCATCTTGAAAATGAGTGTCAGTAGGTGCTAATGATTTTTTTTTGCCAATCTTCAACCCATTCTGTATTCTTGCATTCTTCCCATTCACTTGCAAGACAAAACTGACAAAAATAAACAAGCTCCCTAGTCCACATAGTCCAAGTGTTAGAATTTGAACTCCTAAATGAACGGCATTTAGCTTACCCACTAATTGTATCCTAGTCATTTCTTAAGAGGATATTCTTCTCTTCAACTAGGTAGAAGAAACATTTGATTGTAGAGTTCTCACTTGATCTAGTGTATAAATATTTGTTACACCATTTGACAATCTCATGTGCATTTTTGAATTTGGCTTTTTCCTCAAATTTTAATTGCTCTCTACTAAGGGCTCTCTTCAAACATGCACCAACACCATCATGTTCTCCTTTGCCATGTCCAACCTAAAAAAAGCTCCACACATTTTGGATGTTAGTTTGCCTATGTGTCCTACTCAACCAATAAAACATTCTAGCATTATTGAATTGTCCTATACAATTATCTAACCATATCCAATGTTGTATCATTTGAATTTGTCTCTCTTTTAAATTATCATAAAAGACCATGAAACAATATTGGACAAACTCAAATGAATGGAGTTTATTATCACTGATATACAAATGGTACTCTCTCAATATTTTTTGATCCTCCTCTATACTATCAAGTGCATGCCTATAAAGTATATGAACATACATTTTTACTTGCACTAAATTGTAATATTATGGTTGTACCTCATCTTGCAGTGCAAGACTGTAGTTCTCTGCAAAGTCAACAACTAAAAGTATAGTACCAATTGGAAATGTATTCTTACATATGCAAAATTGTCCATCTAGCACATTGAGAGTGTTTAACATATTTTGGTATGATCACACTCTTAAACTCATCCATAAATGCATGACACATAAATTTATCTATACCTAGATCACACCTTCTTCCAATCTTCCCATCCTTCAATGGATATTCAATAGTTTTGAATCTTTTTACCTCGACTAATTGTTGTCCAAAAGTAGTCAAAAAAATTTCATGAAAACATTCATCTAACAAAGAAAGATTGCAACACATATCACATGTACCAAAAAGACATGCATTGAAAAGTAAGTATTGATCATTAGGTGGCTTACAAAACAAACCTTATATGAAATCCTTTATAGTTTTAGGTGGTATTTTTATACCACATTCCTGTAACATTTCTTTAATATGCATTTTACTACATATAGATCAAAATACATGATAATGGTAATGAAATTGAATATGAGTTTTGCTACATGTGATTCTTTCCTTGTTAATCCTTACATACCATGGTTTACACTTTTCAAATTACCTTTGACTAATGGTAATAGTTAACACCTTACCATCTACAAATTTTCTAAACAATTTAGTTTGAGTCATGTCCAAAAGGTGTTTAGGATGTGGAACATGTATTTTTGGCCCAACTCTCAATTTAAGAACATCTCCTGAATTAGGTGATACTCTTTTATTATCATGCCAAAAATTTTCAACCAAACTTTTCACTTCACTAGTAAGTTTCATATCACATCTCGGGAGTCTACCACTAGAAGTCCACAAAATATTTGCTAGATCACATTCAAAGTTAACCCTTCTATTTACATCTCTTTCTAAAGTCTTATGATTCACATTAAGATATCCACTTATGTTGGTAATCAATCTTTTGTTAGTTGTTGATTTGTTAACTAAAGTTGTTGTTATTGCTTGTCATGTTGCATTCTTATCTTTAGAGAAAATTTTCTTTCTGATAACATCAAAGGAACAAGAAACAGTAGATACAGCTTGTTTTAAAGACTCATTTTTATTCTTGGGTTTCACATACATTCCTAACATTTTCATTATTTTTTGCATTTTAGATATTTTAATTAGTTGCAACATCAACTCACATTGAAACCCAAATTTCTTATTATTAAAAAAATGTCTATATAATCTAATAGCATGTGTCCTAATTTGTCTCCATGAAACCAATCCCTCAAGATTATCCAGCACATCATTAGGAAAATGAAAATTGTGTTTAGGCACTTTAGCATCAATCTAACATGTTTGTTCAGTAATTGGGGTTTCTATGTCTACATTCATACAACTATTATTTTCAATTAGCATTTTATTTTCACTATTATTTGGGATTTGAATCTCATTTTCAATTTTTCTTAGTATTTCTTTTGGGGCATGCATGTCTATTAGAATTTTTTGTGCATGATAGTTTGACAATCTATTCTCATGAAGAAAATCTAAATCGTTTAAATCATAACCTACTTCTAAAAAATCACCAATTTCATCATAAGAAAAAGTTTGAGGGTTTGGAGACACACCTGTATTGAATATTTGATTAGAATGTGGACCTGAATCTCCTTGTAATGGGTTCTCTTCTTACACCTCTTCATCCATTTTGGTATCCTCAATGTCTTTCTCCTTTGAAACATTGCTCAATTCTGTAATTCTTTGTGTTCTCTCTCATTGACATTGTGCTTCACACTCTTTATTTGTTGCAATCTCTTCATTTGTTAGAACTTTTAATTTCTTCTTTCTTTTTTGTTTTGATCCCATGTTTGCACCAGTTTTGAATTCAAATCAATAGCTTGCAAATTGTAGAAGAAGACAAGAAAACAAAATAACTATGACATAATTCATTGTTGCAAATCAAAACAATTATTCAATGATTACAATCATTGAAAAGTGGTCTATGGGACATCTTTTGGGGCCCAACAAGTATATAAGAATCGGGTACCCAATTTTTAAACAATCGAGTAACCATTTTTGTCAATGGTTAAAATCAAATTAGGCACCTAATTTTTGAATTACAAATCAAGTGCCCGATTCTAGTTGACATAGGCAGGAATTTAGAATGGCCGTGAATTTGTTTTGGGTTTTACCTTGGGGAAAGGCATGGCCTAGGCTTGGTCCCACCAAGCCATGCCTTCATGAACCATTTTTTTCTAAGGCATTTAAGCAACAATTTTAGGGATTGTTGTAATTTTTATATGGTCGTCTCCATTGAATTTTTTGATGAAACAAAAACCCATTATAGGTCTTACTATTCTGATTTCAAAAATGTAAATTTTATAGTGTTATGAGTTCATTTTCTATTTTTCTATTATTTATTAATCAAAAGTATCTCTTAAACGTTAAATAGTGATATTCACTAAAATTTTAATAAATTTTTTAATTTTTCATATTCTGTAAATTAATTTACATGTCATCAATCCTCACACAATTTTTTTAAACTTAAAAAGAAAAGAATTTTTTTTAAAAAAATTACTTAAATTATGGTGTCCATACAAAAGACATTTTAGAAATTAGCTTAATCATCAATTAAAAATTAATCAAAAAATTCATTAAAAAATTCAACAAAAATATTCTCATCAATCTTTGGTGTTTCAGGTAACTTCATTTAAAAGGATTCACAAAAATTCATTTAGTTGTGTCAAATTATGGTGTCCATTCACGAGTGTGGTATGGTTGTGAAATAGGCATTTTGAAAAAGTGGTTTTTAAAGATCCATACCAGAAAAACTAATCTATCATATGGGTATACAAATAAATTACATATTCAAAAAGAAGATCCCAAGGACTACAATTTTCATTTCTGGAGTTTTTTTATATTTAATCTCTAAATGCCTCAAATTTTGGCATCAATTGACAAAATATTTCAAAAACAAGAAAAACACTTCCACTTTTTGGTCAAAAGTGAGACTCAACTTCTTGCACTGACCTATGTATCATTTTTTCTAACATGAGAGATACATGCCATTTTATCTCCTTCATCATCAGATTCATCTTTTACAACATTATAAACCATTTCATTATCTTCACTAATATCTAAATCTTTAGCTATAAAACAAGATTTCTTACCTTTGTCCTTGTAATATTTATCATTTTTGAAATCCTTCTTGCCTTTGTACTTGTTGTGATTCTTTTCATCGTTGTCTTCTCTATTTGGGCATCTAGCAGTAATATGTCCAACTTTTTCACAAGAGAAATAGACTAAAGGAATTTTACCTTTATACTCTCCTTTGCATTTGGGATAACGTATTGCAAGTAATGTTTCAATGGATTCAAGATCACTATCAGAGCTTTCTTTCCCTTCACTTTCAGATTGTTTTCTTTTACACTTTTTGGCTTTCCTCTTGAGTGATACCTTGGCTTCAAATGCAGACTCAAGATTGCTAGAACTAGGAATATACTTATCATAGTTATCTAGTTCAAATGTTGTCAACCTTCCAACTAGTGTATCCATAGTTATCTTGTTATTTGGATCACATCTCATTTCTTGAATAATAGACACTCTGATTGCATAGATATGAAGAAGAGTTCCTAGTACCTCTCTTACCACTGTTACATCATCAATTGTTCCTCTAGAGGATATGCACTTTTTGGCAAATATGTGACTATGTGACTAAAAATTTTAGTCACATCACTAAATTTCTTAGTCAAGTGACTAAAACTAATCACAATCCACTATTTCCTTGTGACTTACAATTATAGGTGACTAAATAAGTGACTAACTTGGTTATCTAGTCAAACCACAAGGTGAAGTAACTTTTAAAAATGATCAAACAAACTACTAAGTGATTGTTAATCACTAATAACTAGTCACCCAAACTATTAAGTATAGATAGATGATACCAAGGGTGTTACCCATGAGCCATGCAAATGATAGAACTCCGCTAGGAGCATTGACTTCGAAGTGATAAACATAAGGTCTTATACTAAATTATCAAAATTATTTATGTTCATGTTCATTGACTAAAAGTATAAGGTCTTATACACAATTTGTCAGAAGCATACATTCATTGCAATAACAATGTAATCATTATACAACATTTATATTTAATAATTATTTTACAAAAAAATATTTAATAAATAACCATTCTAATTTAAGTAATATTTCATGTAGGTAAGATAATCCATATAACTTAATTATTATTAAATTATCTTTTCATAGACCTATCTATTATTATTCTTAATTAAATTATATTTAACATTATTTTAATATTATAAATATGATAGGCAAATAGTGGCAGGGCAATTGTTTTATATCAAAAAGGAAAAATATTTTGTTGAATAGAAAAATGAAGACAAAAAGGCATTTGGCGGAAAAGGGAAAAAATAGATGCAGATTTTTTAGAATGTAAGGTAGGTTATAGTGCATTTTGGGCGTGATAAAACAGAGAGGATTCATGACAGTGTATAATTTGTGAAATTTTGGGTCGTGGTGAAAGTAGAGGATTCACAAGAGTGTCTAATTTTTGAATGAATAGATATTGTTTGTTCTGCATGGTTTTGTGCTCGAATTTGGAGAAGGGCTTTCTCATCATTGCTAGAGATTAGGGCAACCAGTCCAAAGTATTTCTACAATAGGTCTTAGCTACAAAAATGTTGAGGTACATACAAGAGGGATTTCTCTATTGATTGCAATGTATAGATTTCAACTAATTTACAAGTTTCCTTAAAGGGATCCATCTTTTTTTCCCATCACCATTATAAATATAGAAAAAATGTGGCGTGTTTATTTCTTGAAATTATCTTCATTTCTGGGCTTTCACCAAACCTCGGTCATTATTGTTCCTGATACTTGTATCATTTTTTAACATTTAGATTCATTGTATTTTTCATAAACTTAAACCCTTTCATACTCACAATTTCACATATGCTATGCATCATTTTCTAGTGTCATTCATTATTCTTTGATGTACATCCATACCTGATTTCAAAGCTCCTAGTTTGGCACTGGCATTGTAGAGATTAGTATAGAATTTTGCTTTATACCTGCTAGTTGTATTTCTTTTAAGTTTCTAAATAATTTTCTAAAAACCTTTTTTCTTGAAGTTTTGTCATCATTTCATTCCATGCAATAACATATCTCTGAGGCATTCTGTCAAAAAGTTCATGTGTCTTGTTTTTGCTTACACATTTTGCATACATATCTACCCACAATTTATGAGTTGATTTTTTAATGCAGAGAGTCATTGTAGAGTCCTATGAATATTTGAATATTCATTTGATTTGATGGCTTGACTGCAAAAGAAAACTAAAATATTGACAACATATATACCGAACATTAAAAAAGAATGTCAAATTTGAAATATTATTTAGGTGACAATTTGAATCTTTATTAAGGTGGTGTTACAAATGATTTATGAGTATTTTTTTTAATGGTAGAGATGTAGAAACATTGTGAGTACTGATGGAATAGGGTGTTGCTGGAAATGCACAATGTCATTAGATTTTTAAGCATTGTGTGTTCATTTTCTTTGATAGATAATTTCCTTTTGAGTCTTCCTTTATAATTGCATCTTTTGGGAGTAAGAGTGTTTATCAACTGAAATGTAGGTTTTGCAATAGGTCTATAGTCTAGTAAACTACTTCTAGACCTATATTTCACAACATGGGTGTTGCATGGTGTTTTAGAATCTATTGATCTCACTATCCACTGCGAGGTTTTCTGGTTTCCAGTCAACATAGTTCCTGACATTCATTGCATCCTGTCCCTTTATAATAATCCCCTTATCTATCTTTGGAATTTTGTTTGAGGAATCAGAAACTATTTGGTTTGGAAAAAAATAATATGAACTACCACATACTGTAGTATTAGAAGGAGAGAAGTGTTCGAGCAGTTTTCCAATGTTTCTAAACCAGCACAAGTTTATTTGATTTTCCTTAGAGACTTGTAATGTAATCTCCTTTTGACTAATCATTTCCAATATCTTCTTATGAGGATGAATTAATTATCAATTGAGAATGTAGGACTTGTAGAAGGTCTATATTATGATGCAAGTCTCACAGACATATATCTCACACTACAGGCGTTGCAAAGTGTCTTAGAACCCATTGTTCCAGCTCTCCATTGTGGAGTTATCTTAGTGCCATAATGCATGCATTTCATGATTTATCCATTTCAGTTTCAAGAGCCACACAATTTTATTTCAAATCTATGGTCATTTTTCTTTGCTGTGTGAAAAGAGTATTGGTGTGGTAGGGTATATTTTAATATTTTAAATGGATGTGTTTCTATTATTTCCTTATCATCATTTTAGTAGAGAGAGTTGATTTTTTTTCTTCTAATATTTAATACTATTATTCCATTGCAGCCAAGTACTAATATTTTATGTATCAAGACCACAACATACATAGGACATGACAGCAGAAAAAGAAAAAGAAAATCTAAGAGGCATAAAGGTAAGTTTTTTCTTTCAGTGCAGTAGAAAATTTAATGGACGATATTTATAACTTGGTAGCATTGAATAAGTAAACAAACTATTTAATATTAGTCCATTTTGATGCCTTAGAATCACGTCTATGGGTGTTTCAAGTATAATATAGTGTAAGAGATCAATAATAGGTATTATATTTTTGCAATATGTTCAAAATTTAGAAGAATTTCCATTCCAATCAATACCCACATGAGGTATTGAAATGATTTGTCTATTAAGATAATTTCATAGTATTCAATTTCCCTTTTGTGATTTGAGGGGTGGATACAAAAACATTCTTAGCAACTACCAGACAGTAGAAAGTAATAGGTTATAACCACTTATTTCATTTAACCTCTTGACATATGATAGACTTCACCCTTATTTGTTGTAATAGATTTAAGATTAGATATGATAATGCTTTGAATAACCAAGATCAACCTACAAATGAAGTTAAAACACTTAGAAATTATACAACAATAGTCCTAAACCATATAAAATCTTATTTATCTCCTCTAAATGAATTTCCAGCTCTTGGGGCACTGGGATATAAATCAAATGAGAGATGAGTAAGATATTTTATACTCATAATATGAAATGGATCAACAACATAACATCAATCACTCATGCAACTAGTAGTCAATAAAAGAGTTGAATCATATGATAATATAGAGACTACTCCCAAACATAGCTTATTTAGAAGTGTTGAGGATAATTAAGTTAATTAAGGTCATAGTGGCCTAGACGTTACTTCTTCAAATAGATCTATATAAGTTTGAAACACTTGTCTCTATGAATAAAACTACATTAGAATGAGGTATAATAAAATGTTGATGTGAGAAAACTTTTGTTCAGGTTACAATCCTTCATCAAAATGTGAGAATTAATTTTTTGTCTAAGCCTAAGAATAATGGTTTATAGAGTGATATAACTTTGTATAAGAGAGGAAATATGCTAATTAAGGATGCTATATCACATTACTCATTGAATCAAGTACATTGGGCATCCAAAATATTTATTACTACTTTTCAGCCTTCAGAACTGCTCAAAAAATTTATATTCATAAAGAAAATTCTTCGTCTTTGACTCATTTTTTAGGAGGCTACTAGGTCTTCTCCTTGATGCTTATGACTACTTATAATTTGGTCAAAAACTACCTTTAAATCCTTTCAATAAATTGGAAATATCTTTAAAATGGCCTAAGCCAAATTAATATCTCTATCACCTTGGCATGCTTGTTCTCTTCCTTCCTCATTTTGTAGGGTACTTAGCCTTTTTTCATGTGATGAACTTCTTAAATTTTCTTCTTACTATGACTTGGGTAAAATATTGTCATATCACCATCCTTATACCCTTGACCAAGAGACACCATGCACTCTTGATTTAGATTATTTGTTTCATGAACTTTCAAAGATCTCACTCCCTTGGTATTTAATGTTTGTTGTCATTCCCTATTTATGGTAATGTCAAGTAATTTAATCATCATTTAGTATTTTCTCAAGCATCTAAAATATATTTCAAAAGTACACAAAATATAGAAGGAGATATGACTATCAAGTAGTGGAAATACTCGACCATGCATGCTTAAGAAGTTGTCCATTTTGGTTACTATAATAGGATAGTGTTTGGATATCATATTTTCTTGATTTAATGTATTGTTACTTGCATTCATGCTACTATAATGATGTCATTATCATTGGGAATTATCATATATATTTATATCCTCAAGTTTTGTACATATCTACCAATTTGAGAATGAAACATCTTAATTGTCATCTCAAAACCATATCCATGAAGATCTATAAATTAGAGAGGTTTTAAGGGAAATTCATGGCTCCTATAGTTGGGCATGCGTCTGTGGATCATACTTTAGAATGTAGTGGGTGTAGGTCTAGAAATTATATTATAGGCTGTATATTTATTTTAGACAATAAATTTAGCTTTTGTGTATCTCTCAACATAATACGGTACCTATAGGAGACCAAATAATTCAAAATTTGGACTAAGTGTTGGTAGAATATTTTTGTAGGAGACTCCTATTATAGTTTTCATAATTAACAACAATAGATTGGCTATTTGAAAGAGTGAAGAGAAGATTTTAAAATAATAAGCAGTTTCATATTAATGTCATACATCCATAGGAAAGACCAAGTCAATTTTAGTAAAGGCTAAAAAGATCATCTAGAGGCCCTTAATGTCTAGATTTATGAATGGGTGTGTGCAAAGTTGACATGTCTAGGCAATTTTAAGAGGAAGATATCAACAACTACAATATATCACCACTCTTGGAATCTTATAGTACTAAAAATAGTATAATATTGAAAAAAATTAAGAAAATGAGTGCCTTCTAGCCTCAAAATAGTGGGGAGGACTTCCTAGTAGTGATGTGTCAATAGAATTAATGATAACTTCAATTGTTGCAGCACTTTCTTGAGATACCCATAAGATACATGGAATTTCCTGAGCATGAACCTTGTGTCAAGTTTCATAAAGTAGAGCTACTATTACATTTGGTATTCCTTGTATGGAACTAGCAACATTCCTTTTTGAAAAAAAATATGACAATTCATATTTGCTGATATTTTTTATATCTTCAAAAATTTGCATTTCCTTGAATTAGAGTTATAGTATTTCATTTTATAGTGATGCTTGCTTATATTCAAATAAAAAGAAACCTCAAAAATTCTAAAAAATAACAGAAGAAAAAAAATATATTTAGTTCACTTGTCAAAGTCAAACAATCTTAAAGCACACACAAAGCACCATATTATATTGATGTCCCATTGTGCTTGGATAACCATGAACCTCTTGAGACCAATTTGTTGTGGTATTCTTTCTATCAATTCAAGTACTTGCAACACCACATCCACTAATAGAAATCCTTGATAATCCAAGATAGTCTCTTTAATTAAGGGCAAAAACTGACCACCTTAATCATCTTTGCTAAGCATGGACGACTTATATAGGTGTAGGTTCTCACAAATTACTATTGAGGATATGGACATGAGTGGACACAAGTAAACCATAAAAAATAAATTTCTATCTTACTTCAAGGTGATGAATGACCCATAACTTAGAGGCTTGAGCTTCCTTTCTTAGCACAAATTATCCTTGAGATTGTGGCCCTTGACTTTGAATGCTCTTGACACTGAATATTGCCTTTGAAATAAATAGTCTTGATCTTGCATGTATGGTTTCCATTTGGTTATTGTGACCAATCTATATATTATTGACCACCTTTGATGACTATCTGTTGCAAGTATTGATAATATTACAATAAATCTCTTTCTAGTGTACTTGGCACAAGAGCACCTTGAACACCAGTAGAAATAGGAGAGGTCATGTATTGATCCAATATACATATGAAGACTAAAATAACCTATAAGGTCCTAAATTGATGTAATCGAGGCCATTAGAGCCATTTATGTTCATAATTTCAAATTGCCAATATTGGGCAATAGGGCCTACAAGGGTCACTTTGTAAGGGTTATGGGATAAATCAAGGGGTTTAAGGTGAAAATATGTTTTAAGGTCACTAGTAGGCCTTTTTAATGTAGAGGGAAATCACTTAAAGTTAGAGGTTAATAAGTTGTTGAGTTGGCAACTTAGTTGTTAACTTCAGCAACATAAAAATTAGTATATTAAGTCTACAAAGAACTTAGTTTTTGTTGGTTTTTGGGTCATTTTAAGAGTTTTTTTGGTTTTCATCAATAAGAATATAATATATATTATCTATAATCCCAAAAGAAAAGGGGGAAATCATTGTATTGGAGGAGTTTTCATTATTAAAGGTTAAGATTGTTACAAATTCCACATTCAAATTTCCTATTTCAGTCATCTTTCAATGTGTTTTCAATGGTCCAAACGTTGTAAAATTGAAATATATTTGATAAGGAATTTTATTAATTTTAATTAAGAAAATTTTGGCTTTTGTGGCACTTAATTCCATTGGATATTAAGAGAGAAATTAGTATCTCATTGAAGACTATCTTAGTTCTAGTTTTCTGCTTAAATAGTCTGATTACAGACATTTTTTTCATATCTTATTCTTATTGTAAGTTACTGAAATCTATTTTAGTGGAAAGAGGGATGAATCCACGTCATTTTTCCTTCTGAATCACCCAAATCCATTAATTATTGGCTGAGATATCCATGTTTTGGTGAAAGGTTGTCATAACTTCATTATGGCCATTAGGGTAATCCAATAAGCATTAAAATGTGATAATTTCCATATTTTCATGAATCCCAGCCCCAAATTTGGTAGCAATATGGGGGATGACATATAATTTATTACTTAAATTTTTAGGTTTTCATGCAACAATTTTCCATGTGCTTAGGGCCATAGAAGTGGCTATAAAATGTCATAGAGGAAGGTTTTAATAGTGTAAGTGTGAAATCAAGTTTTATCCATGAGGTTGAAATAGGGTTTGTCCATGAAGACTATGTGAGGGATGTGAAGAGAATTTATTGACACACATAGAATATCTTGGGAGGGTTCAAGATTCCAAGGACATGGCTATCCGATATAGCTTGTTGAGTTAATTTGACTGTGATATAGGAAAGGGAATAGTACGAACTCCATGTTTATATTAATGAGGTATATAAGAAATTTAAATTTTGTTGGGGAAAGGTCTGAGGAAGGTGTCAAGGTAGTGTTCTATTTCTTAGGGTAAATGGAAACTAAGTTAGAATAGTGATAGGTGATTGCCACACATGGAAAATGCTGGTAACTATCACAATAACAATCATAATATGTCATGTTGTTCAAAGAAAAGTTGGTTAGTATTGATTGCAAGAAATCAAAGGGTAGAGGATGCCAATCAGAATATGATTAGAGTTGAGACATTATTGACATGTAGAAAATAGTGTATCCTAGAAGGAGGATTATTTTACCATTAAGATGTCTTAAGAAAATTTGTTTTGAGTAATGGGACAATGATAGTGAACACAAAATCAGATTTTTATACAGTTATTTAGGTATGATCCATGACGAGGAGTGTTGGAAGGAAGTTAGAAAATAATCTTTAGGAAGCAAGAAGTGCTGACCCTTATTGTGAAGATTTATTTAGTGCTTTGACTAAGGTTTTTTTTTGTGAGAAGTTGTATCTCACAATGCTTTTGAAGATGGTAGATATTGTAACGATGTGATAGAGCCCTTTGGTGTAACTTCCTAAGTTGATTATTCCTTGGGAGGTGTTCTAAAGGGATAGCTGTACATTAGGCCTATCCCTATCCCAAGTAATGTTGATAATGTTGTTCTGATCTCTTCTATGTTTAATTCCCCTTTTCTTATTTTTCAATCATTATTGGGTTGCATATACCCCTTTACTATTATTTGTGATTACTTTTTTCTGACGTATAATGCAAGATGTGATTTGTGTTTATTATCTATTGTGGGTCAATTCTTGATGTCTTCTGCATTTTTACTTGGTTTCTATGTCTATGAAATAAGTCATTTGTTGCTCCTATGAGTGATCACTAGATCACTATCTCTTTACTCTTTTTTTCATAATATTTGATAGCTCAAATAATTATTGTGTCGTAATCTTGCAAGGTAGTTCCTTAATCTTATGGTCATTACTCATGCACTAATAACAATTATTTTTTAGTACTATCATAATAGTTTTCAATTATAGAAAGACTCGTTATTTATCAAAATGAATATCTAATTAAAAGATGCATTGCAATGCAATATGTTTTTAGGATAATGAATCATTTTATAGATTCTTTTCTTGTATAGTATGCAAGGAGTAAAGCATGACCATTCCTGGCACCTCTCTCCTTGCTTTAGTTATTTGCAAATATTTTTTCAGCTACTCTTACTACTTCATTTCTTAAATCAATATAATTGTTCATCGATTAATCTACTAGAGATCTTAGACTGACAAGATCTTTCTTTTTTCTTTTTTAGTATCACCTGGTATTTCTTTCCAACATATCAAGCCAAATTTGGTTTTTTGCCTAATTTTAGTAAAGATAAACCATAAACGTGTTGAGAATATCTTTCTTGCATTTGGACCAGCCAATTCCTAGCCAGCTCCCATCTTGGGTTGAGGTCTTATCTTTGTAATTCTTCTAGTTCCTCCTACCATGCTCAACCTTGCAACAAACAACATAATTAGGACTGTATTTTTCCTAGATCAAATATGATACTAAATCAAAGGTTAGCACAATCCACCAAATTAGAACTTTGTTGGTTATATCAGACTTAGAAATGAACCGATCTCGACTCGTGATACCTTTAAAAACATTAAAATCTACGAGTCCTACTGCTAGTTGTGAGGTATGTGTATTTGGAGACATCCTTGTAAATGAAATCCTTGTTCTTGGTTTCTTTATTTTTCTGTTGGTATTTTATATAAAATGAATATAGAGGTTGGTATCCAAAAATGATTGGAAAGGTTTGAATCCTAAAACAAGCTATGCTTATCCTTGCATAAAATAATATAGAGCTAATCTATTTCATTAAGAAGAGTTATTTTTCTTTTTGCCTTGCTAAACTTGTACAAATTATGGCACATGTACTTGTGCAACACTTGTTAAAGTAGTCACAGTCTATGGGTGCCTTGGTTTGATACTTAGTATTTCTATTTCTTGTACTAGTGTGTTGGTGCTTAGTTGGTCTCCATGAGGACTTATTTGTCCAACACAAGCTTGCCAAGTGTATAGTCAAGATTGGCTATCATGCTTGCCCAAGTGTAGAGAAATTATTTTGCAAAAATCCATTAAAAATAATTTTTGATGTATTATATATTTTCAATTTTTTTGATTTGCAACATCTTTTGACCATCTAATTTTTGACTCTCAATTATTCAACTAGATATGTACTTTATTATGAGCTTTTGGAAAAGTACTTTGCAGTATTTCAATATTTTTGTTGTTGTTATATATATGGCTTTAATAATGTATTTAAATGTGCTCCAATTTTTTTGTAATCTATTTCAAATGTGAGGCTGACTAGTACATCCTTGCATACTTTTTCTCTCACTAGTTGTCATGGAGTGACTAGCATTCAACTAGCATGCCCACTGCTCTAGAAATTTTTTCTAGATGGATGTGATCATCTGCAAGAAGCATCATTCTTTCCTATAAGTCTTAATTGTTTTATGATTGTGTTTAATTCATGGTGGTTCTTGCTTATTGACAGTGTCCAGTTTGTATGCCTGAGTAATATTCTATGTTGCATGTATTTAAGTATTCCTTAATGAATTAGTTGATCTATTCAAGATGATGAGTAAGTAAAGGAAATTAATGATTCTATGCATGTATGATGAAAATTTGAATTCACAAATTGTGTCCTTATCTATGTGGTATTCTACCCCCATCTTAATATATGTTGGTTATGTTATCGAGGTATGTATTTCAATTAATTAAGAAATCATGGTCCATTCAATGTAATTGATGAAGATGATATATTTGTAAATCATATTTGGCTATTTATTATGTTAAACACCTTAATGTTATCCTTTCAGGCTGGTCTTCTGTCTCTTAACCTTGGGATATGCCCCTACTTGAGTAAGCTTGAGATCAAAACCACTCAAATGAACAATATTGGAGCTTAAGGCATGTAGTGTTCTTTCTCAAGCGCTTATTAATTGTCCTCATCTTTAGTTTCTTGATGCTTCATTTTGCAGGTGTTTTTTATTTGTTTAGTGTTTTTTATTATCATTGTGTTTCTTAAATTCTTGAATTACCTCTACAACATTCAACTTTTGGGATCTATTCCCATTTAAGGTTTGAGCTGATCTCCTTTAATTTTTAACGATGGGTATCATGTCATTTGATAATGTCTAGAGTATTACTAGGCTACTACTGTGATTTTTCCCATTTAAAGAATCTTAAAGTAGTGGATTTCTTCAAGCTGAAGCTCAACTTTGTATGTGTTTCTGCAATGTAGAGCCTTTGGATTGGCCAACTCATGGCATTGACACTGGGGGGGGGCTAAGAAAAGCTAACTTCCCTAAAGGATTTTTTTTGGCATTGTTACTTTAATTGACCAAATTAAAGGAGCCGCAAGAACTAAGGTACGAGGACCCAACATTTGGGATGCTTTTGTCAAGAAACTAGGTATAATCTAAATTGTTTTGTGCATTTTTGTTTTCTTTTTGTCTCTTTACTGATCTTATATAGGATTTAATGGCCAAACACTAGACTGCACACTTGATTTTTCCCATTCCCTTTCCACCGTAAACCTCTTCCATTCTTCTCTTCCCATCTACATGCATCCATTTCATCAAGCTACTAATATTTTCATATCTTCCTAAGCATATGCTTTCTAGCCTGTGCCATCATGAAAAGTTATAAATGTCACGCTTATTTTAGGAAAAAATTTCAATGAGATAGAAAATGTAGCATATAAGCAATAGATTAGTAAAGTGGAAAGAGGATAGGAATAGACACTTGATGTTTGCTACGCTCTATTCAAAATTGAGAATAGAAATCAAATTTTGTTGTTCCACTTCCTCTTTTGAATTCTCATTGTCACTTCTTACCTTGCTACCTTTCTCTATGCACCAACCACATTCTTTCTCCTTATCCTCACAAAACCAATATTTTTTTTTTCTTTCCATGACCCCATTGATGTTCATGTTGTCTAGTATGGAAAATTTACCCCTGTTTAGTAGCCCATTGTCACAAATTGTTTGCAGTACATTAGTAACGGAAGGCTAAAATTCCATTCATTAATTCTTGGTGGAAGACTACTCAAAATTACCAAATGGATGCCTCTGGCTCTAATCAGGTCACTATGAGTATTATAACAAGCTTCATTACTAAGTAGTAGACGTTAATGAAAGATTCTATCTAGATGCTCATTCATGAAAAAATTATATTGTTGGAAGGCTCCCAAACCTTAGACTACAAATACAACCTTTCTATAAATTTCACCAAAGGTATTAGATAACCAAGCAATATCCAAATGTCAAAGATTCTTGCACATAAATTAGTGTAACCAATAGCTACATCACAAGCATTAATATCTGATTTCCAAAAATGTACTCAACTGAGCAATTGTGTTTCTATTCTAGAAATCAATGTCACAACCCATAAGCAATATGAAACTTACTATTTTCCAATTTATTTAAAGCCCAGGGTGACATTCCAACCTTACAATTTCAAAATATGACATCATAAGAAAATACCTAATTTGCATATACAAAGTCAACGATATATTGTATTTTCAATTAATGTGTAAGGCATTAATAAGTAAATTTATTCTCCATGCTCATTAAAATAATCATGAAACTAGAAACTTGCATTGATGTTGAAAATTTTGAGTATTGAATATTTTGAACTTTCTATTTTGTCCACCTGGTATTATGAACTTCATCTCAAAAAATTTGATTCAGTTGATCTATATAATACTCATCTTGATTGACCATAGCAAAGACTCTCGATACAAAAAAAAAATGGGGACTCCACAAATGGATATGTAAAACCCCTACATGCACAATTACTCTCCTATGAGAGACTTCAATTTTTATGTAACCTCAAATAAATAGGATTAAAGAGTCTTCTTGGCAACTCATTTACATAGAATTTACAATTGGTTTGCATCTAGATTAATTGCACTTAACAACTTCTCATAAAAGTTACAATTTCAACAAAAAATGCCTCAAAAAAATGCTACACAACATAGGCATTTTTATGCCAAGAGACTGTCATTATCAATGGTTGAGTTGTGAATAGACAAGTAGTGCAAAGTGCCATGTGTTGGCCATTCTAATGCAATGATCTACCTTGGAGTTGGTTCTAATACTTGACTACTTAATATTGGATTTGATCCAACAATGCCATTATCTAGAGGAGGTCCCACTCCCCATTTTCCTTCTGATTCTAGAAGTTCAATGGCATGAACTTCTCCATTAGCCACTCCAAGAGAAATCTCATTTGGTTTAGATGAATGTGATGTAATTACTAGAGGATAAATACTACAAGAATAGTCAGCAATACATTAAATCATAAATGCTCAATCCATTTATTCACACACCCCTAAATTTTTTCTTTTATGAGCCAATTTTCCTATTCATGCTTGATCAAAAATATGTAGAAGGTGCAATTCAACAACATGAATGATCAATCCATTTAAATTCACACACTTAATTTTTTCTTTCATGAGATAATTTTCCTATTCATGCTTGATCATAAATATGTAGAAGGTGCAATATGACAATGTGACCTCAAGCTCTTTGCATCAAATACTCCTATTGCATCATCATAGAAGCTTGAAAATACTAGGATGCTATCACATGAATATATCACACTTGAAATAGGGTCTGCTAGAGAATCTTGAGGACTCCACTGTAGTGAAAAAATGTGATATGAGTCATATGTTCATATGAAAAAGGTGGCTAACATCATAATCCCTCAATAGATTGGAATTTTCAATTGCTGACAAGGTCTTACATAGCACAAACGGTCTAGCTTAGAAGCTTCATAAATAGCAAGATGGATCTCATGAACAACCAACAAGTGAACTTGATCATTAAGGAACTGTACTACTGTATCCCCAACAACTAGCAATGATCTTCATGGATGTACTTGTATAAATTTTTATTTTTTTCTCTCCCGTCCATCTATGCTTCAGAGACACGTCTGCTAAAACATTGGCAAGACATTTATAGTTAGAACTTATAATAATGTGAACATACAAAAGGCATTTCAATGGATATAGAAAGAAAAGGCATGCCTGGGCATTAGCCCCAAAGGATACCAACATATTCAAAGTATGCAAAAATGGAAAGCTTTTACTTTTCTTGTAGTGACCCTTAAGCTTCGATTTTAGCTAGTTCTATTATATAATTTTTGAAAAGACATAATTTAGAGTTTGGCTATTTTCTGTAACATGCTAAATGGGAGCAAAAGAAAATGTTACTTATTAACAGATTCATCAATAGCACCTTGTCAACTCAAACATTGTATATTTGGATTGTTGAATCTTCTATTCCAATTGCAATGATGTTATTATCCCGTGGGTGAAAAATAAGAAAAGTAGCTATGGGAGGAGGTACTGTGAAAGTTGTCACAACCTGCTATAAAAACTCATTAGCATGCCACAAAATACTTTCTTTCCAAACCATTATTTATAGGAAGGAAATAAGTAATTTGATATTTATGCTAATTATGAAAATAATTCCTAAGTTGACCAACCCAACAATCATTTTTGTAAAAAGACAGAATTTGAAAATTCAAAATCCCTTCTTTTGAAATTGTAGTTACAAACACATAAAATTATTAATTAAAAAATATGCACCTTAAATGTCATCATATTGAATAAGGACAACTTCTAGAGGAAGATAGTACATAGGAATCATTCTTGGAAAAAGTTATGCAAGCAACATCTTCTTCTAGATTAGTGTCATTGATATCATTAGTCATAAGAATCCCACTAGTTGGAAACCACATTTGTGGTGCAATGTTGGTAGTGGACTATAGAAAAAAACATTGTCTTCATCACTTGAACAAAACTTTCCTAAGAAACAATGACTTTGTTTTTACTTTCAAAACCTCACCTTTCTAGATAGGTTCCTCTCATTTCATGACCATTTCCACATTTTGTGGAGTGCATTTGATGCCAATGCTAAAATAGAAACACTAAAATTGGTGTACATTAGTCTTGCAACCTACAAAATACATGTATTACTACTTGTATGAAGAAACATGGTATAATGTGTACTATACTTTCATTTTTTTTATTACAGAGATAAAATCTTACCTTGCTTGAATGCATTGCATCTGGTAATCTAAGAGACTTACACTAGGCTTGATCAATGATCTTAGTCAATTTCCTATTCTTATTCTTGTCTATAGAATCCTCTAAAAGGCTTGGCTTAACATTTGATATTTGATTACTATCTATACTATTCTGCATGTGTCAAAAAATATAAAATAATTATAAGAATTGAGATGAAAAAAGGGATAATGGAATCATGGTTATATTATATTCTTACAACCTGTTAAATAATTGAAAAAAAATCCCTACAAATATTCAAAAGAAATACCATTATTCCATACGTTGTTTAGGAAAATTCTCAAGAAAACTCCTTATAAAGCCATTCATAGAGACATCTTGTGAAAGTCTCTCTGTATGTTCCATTGCACCAAAGAGGAAATTGGGTGCATTAACTACAACTAAAATTATGTTTACAATTGGAGCCTATAGAATAAGAAAAAATTCAGCAAGGGCTTTGGTTTTTCTCTGAAAAATCAATATCTAAACATGCCTATATTGAATGGACACATGTAATGAATATTCTACCTTAGATACCCATGCCTCTAAGGTAACCTTGTTGCTTCAAAGGCTCTACTCCCCAACATAAGAATCAAGTGAAGTCGATATGAATTAGCTAATATCTTGATGCCATTATCATTTGTTATGACTGCTAGCAAGTTCCCATCTTTGTTGAAACAAAAACATGGACTAGCCTAAATTTTGTGACATTATTAAGCACTGAGATATGACCAAGAAACCCATAGCAACAAAATTCAAAAATTAACCAAAAAAGTCCTTGTCTTACAAGCACACTCATAATAGATTATCAAGTTCTTACTAGTAAACCACCCCAGCCTTTGTAGTTGTCAAAATGAGTACTTTGCATTTAGAATTTTGTCATATGTTTGTAAGAAATAAATATGGTGTATTTTCTTTTGGGAAATATATTTGATCCAGGGAAATAATTTTAATCATTTGTTTTCTTGATCACTATAATTTTAACTTCTATTATTTTGATCATTGTGTAAGCTTTTCAACAACATTTCAAACAATTTTCCACACTTTATTATTAAAAAAGTAGAGTTATAGACCCAAATAATAGAGTAATTGAATTAAAGGAAAAAAAAAAACTTTGTCAAAGTGTTGAGAAATACCTACACACTTTTTGTTGCCAATGAAGCAGTAGAATCATCCTAGCAAAGAACATAGATGCTTCATCATGTCATTAAATCCAATAAACAACTAGATACAAACAATGGTTTTGACCAAACAAATCCAAAAAAAACTAAAGTGCTCGTATTGTTGTCATTTTTATGTGAAAATCATTTGTTGATCTAACATCTGTTAGATATAATTTATTTTCATTTTAATTTTGAGTATAAGATGTGTAATGAAGTCATGAAAATGGTCAATGAACTATTTGGCAAAATTTTTGGCTAATACTTAAATTTCATCAGTGTATAGTGGAACATGTTGAGAGGCATGGTATTGTGTAAAGAATTGCAAAGAAAAATGTCTTTTACATCAAAGTAATTATATCTTCAAGATTCAAGACACAAGATATATAAAAATGGAATTGTAGATAATGAGTTAATTTTTTTGAGTGTTAGCAAAAATAGAAGAAGATACACATGTTAAACTATGCATGTATTGGTGTAACGATGTTTTTCTTTGAAGGAAATTGGTAGAAAGTGCTTATGTAAATTGTGTTCATTAAATTCTTTATCTCTTTAAAAGTATGTCAACTTTCATTAGTGTAGAATGTTACAAATTGTATGATTATTCTATAAAGGGTGCTAGCTTAATGGAAGAGTGCCTCCTTTTAAAGGAGGAGGGTGGTGGTTTGATTCCATCGTGCCCTATTATGAGCAAATATACTACTAATCTGCTACCAAATATGCTACTAAATATATGACTAAATATGTGACCAAATATATGATTAAATATGCTAATAAATATAACACTAAATATACTATAAATATACCATTAAACATGTGATTAAAAAAACTATCAAATAGATGACTAAATATGTGATTAAAGATACTACTAAATATGTCACTAAATATGTCACTAAATCAATGATCAAAATAAGTGACTAAAATCATTTAGTAGTAAATTTAGAGTTGTTATAAATGACTGGATATTAACTACTATTAGTCACATGACTAAGTTTAGTCACATATATACAAATTTTAGTGGTTTTTTTAGTCACACATTGTTGTTTTTGTACTAGTGGATTTTATAGCACTGCCACTGGCTTTGATTCTATCAACATATTTTGCAATGTTTTCATCCTCTCATTTTAATCTGATCAAACTGGCCTCTCAAGCTTTCTGCCTTGGCTATTTTACATTATCATCACCTCCATAGGTATCCTTCAGTTTGGTCCACATTTCATGAGTAGTAGCACATCCTTTGACTTCATCAAATTCAACATAGTTAAGAGTTGATGCTATGTTAATCATCATGATATTATGTTTGTTTTCTTTTCAGCAGTTTCTTATATAGAAATTGTACTAGTAGGAGCCTTGTTGAACCTAAGTCACTGATGGTTGCTCGATGGTTTCTACCATGCTACAAAGTTGTCTCTGTTTAACTTTGGGATCTCCCTTCTGTAAGACATCCTGATCTTTAGCTTAGGTCCTTGAAACCTTTTCTGCAAGCACCAAGAAGCTCTAATACCAATTGTTGGAAATATAAGAGGAGTAATTGAGAAGGGAGGGGTGAATCAATTACCACTAAAATAAATACCAAATCCCTTAGATGTCAATACAAATCAAAACTCTAATTAAACTATATTTGGTTGTAACTCAACAAACACACATGTATTTGTTTACACTAGCAAATGTTATAACTCGGTAAAAGCTAAATTAATTTGATAACTGCTTAACATGAAAATATTAAGATATTATATGTGATTATTCTTAATTTAACTTATTTTCAAACACATAAAAGAAATAGCATCAACACAATTTACAAGACAATTTATTGTGGAAACCCAATTTGGAAAAAACTACCAATTGCAATGAGTTACTAATTTTCACTCTTCTAAAGTTAGCCTTTTTAGGAGCCAACCTTATTAAAGGTTATGAAAAACACTATTAGGTGTGACCCTATTAGAGGATTTAATCATCCTATTAGGAGTGGCCATGTTAGAGGTCTGTAGACACTTCAATCTAGAAATGCCACCTGGTTAGAGGATGTACAAATAGTTGTTAAGCCAACTCGGTTAAGAGATTTAGATCACAACTACAAATGATTAGAAAGTAACAATGAGATTACCTAATTTCTGATTGAACTAAACTTTTGATTATAGATCTCAATTCTAGGATGTATACTTGATCCTTCCTGATTGAATGTATCTTTGTAGCTCAACAAGGATATTCTACTTATCCTTCCAATTCACTTCCTCTAAGCATCATCAAATCTTCTATTATGTTACCCATATTCAATCCTCAACTTGACCTTATATTTATATCTTACACACTATCAAGTCCACTTGAATAAAAATTATAATACTTAATATTCATCTCCTTAGTTGGCTATAATCAACAGTTAAATCAATTGAACTCAATATGCAAAAACAAGAAAATCCTTCATTAGCCAACCATGCTTGGTAGAAAGTAACTCAGAAGCAATTTTCCTATGTTAATCAAGTGAAGTTAGTTAACACTACATATTCACAAAGTTCTATTGGTAACCAACTGAGCTCAGTTAATATTGGTTCCATCTAACATTTCCTTCATTAACTGAGTGAGCTTGGTTAACGCTCAACTTTTGCAAACTTTCCTCTGACGACCAAGTGAACTTGGTAGACACAATCTTCTGAACTTGGAAAACTTTGGAATTCTCATTAGACACAAGAAACTATCTTCAACACCTACATGAGCTTGAAATGCATTGACTAGAAATGATATGACATTTTGTGTAACATCAAAGACAATACAAAATTAATCAATTGTTTTCAATAGGGGAGTGGTACATCATGTAGATCCTAACTAGTAGATGACTATGACTCCCTCTCTCAACCACATCAGGCATGTTAATCATAAAGAAATAGACACATAAACCATACACATGTGAGTATGGGGTAAGTAACCATATAAACTACATATAATTAATCCATCCATCTAACATTATGAAATAACTAAGATCATTGTATGACATACATATATCATCATTGAAATAATCATGAACATATGAAATAATTGAATAACTCAAGTATCTCAACACATAACTCAACTGAGTATTAAATAACATCTATTCAATCTAATAACCAAGTATCGCTAATCATAAAACATAATTGTAGAATAGGCCTAAAAGAATCTAACAAAAAATATTGAAAACTAGAGTTAGGTATTACATGCACTTCCCCTAGACTTAGGCTTACTCCTAAAAGCCTACAAGAGTGTGACACTAGAATCCAAAAAGTAAACTAGGGTAGGCATTACACCTCTAAAAAGGCTCACTCTTAAAAAGGTGATTGAAATCCTCTAACCAGGTTACATTTAATAGTGTGTATTTTAATCTTTGATAGGGTTGGCCTTTCACAGGGTATCAGTTCAGAAGAGTGAGAATTAGTAGCATATCATTCAAGGTTTTCCCAAATTAAGTTTCCATATAAAATCCATGTGTCAAATATGTTATTGAATCTATTATGTTTGATGTTTACATTTCTATAAAGATGTTTTGACCTAAGACAGTAACCTAAAAAGTTTAAGTATTGTATGATCTAATGGATGCATGCATAATAAAGTTTTATGGATATGGGTTCATTGAGATGTGAAAAGTTTTATTTGTACATCTAGACCTTGGATAATTAATTCACCCTGCTCTTAGTTATTCTAAAGAATTCCAACAAAGTGTTGTGAAAGGCTTGATCTTGCATTCGTGGGTCCACAATCCCATGAAACTCCTCCCATAGCCTCACATCTACGAGTTTGTGAATATTATGTATTTTTGGGTTTTTCTATTAGAAAATGAAAAATATGTTTGGAAAAGTTTTTCCTAGATTGGGACTAATATGCCTGCAAATAGTGTTAAAATATAACATGCAAAACAAAAGGCACAATATGTTAGTGTCATTAATTAACAAAGTTCAAAATATGATCAAAATGACCTGAATGTGGGGTCCTACTAGGCATGCAAAAATGTATGCTATAAAATATAATGTTTTAAGAACATCAAAAACTAGTCTAACATTCACAAACTAAATAAACTAGAAATACTTATGATGAGACAAAGGGAGCACTGTAGAGGTAGGAAAACCTAGAATGGTAAGGTCCCTAAGTGTGATATTGATGTTATCTATGTGTCTGAGTAAGGATGGATGTGTAATCAAGCATGCTTCAAGCCTTCAATGGATAAGAGTCTTAAAATGGACAAAATATGGTGTATGGATTGAGTAAGGATTTGTACATGGCAAGGATCTGATTCAGTAATTTGTTCTCCAAAGGGACATTATATGTTTGCATGGAAGTTGGATGATTTGTGAGAGGGGAGGTGTCCAATTTATAGGCAAAAGGGCAGTGAGGTGGAGGGTCAAGATGCAACAATGGAGTTTTGGTGAGGAAGGGCTAGGATGCAAGGAAGGCGGATCACATGGATTGTGCTTCTTCATAACCCTAGCCTTGTGACAAGTATCACAAGGGAATTGGATAGGGGAAAAGGGTCAAAATGGGTGGTCAAAGGGAGTTATGAGGGAGGAGGAATGTGGAAGAGGGATGTAAGAGGCATTTAAGGGCCATTAAGGCATGTAAGAGCCATTACTGCTCTTGGATAGGAATGTAAGAGGATGAGGGATGACCTTTGACTTTGGTTTGGGTTAGAGAGTCTTAGTCCATGTTTAAAGTTGTGCACATGTTTAGGATGGGGATTAGGCTTAGTTCTAGGAGGGTGAGAAGGGTTAATTAGTTGGCTAAGTGAGGTTAGTATGGGTGAATGGGATGGATTTAGCTAATCATAGGGTTTTAGGATTAGTCAAGGATTTGGGTTTGATTTAAAATGATTTAGTTTAATAAAAGGGGAATGAGAGATTAAATTAAATATACTTATGCATTTATTTAATTTAATAGAGGAATAGGGATTTAATTGATAAGTTCATTTTGGGTTATCATTTGATTTTATCAATTTGACTATAGTTAATTAAATGAATTAATTAACTAGGGGATACTGATTAATTATTTATATATAAAAATGATAAATGATTGAGCAATCTGCATCTCTAAATCATATTCAGCATAAGTCATCCTTTAAATTTGAAATTATGTGGTTGCATCACCCACACTTTCTTCCACTTTTAAAACAATGGTGGATCAATGCTCCTTTTGTTTTTGAGTCTAAAATGCATCAATTTGCCAACAAATTGAAACATGTCAAAGAGGAGATCAAAATTTGGAATCAACAAGTTTTTAAGAATCTTTTCAAGTAGAAAAAGGTTTTCAAATTGCAATTGGAGGAAATTCACTGTCACATAATTCAGTATGGGATGGATAATGATACTTACATTAAGCAAAAAGATATTTAGCATGAATGGGAGGAACTGTGTAGTAGGAAGGAAGAATATTGGAGACAAAAGTCTAGGTAAGTATGGTTACAACAAAAAGACAAAAACACAAAAAAAATTCATGCTTCTACCTAGCAAAAAGGGGTAGCTAAATCAATTTTTCAAATTATGGACTTAGAATCGGGTAATATTTTAACTAATGCTCAACAAATCAGAGATGAAGGTGTCAAGTTCTTTGAGAATCTTCTTGCACCAACAGATCATCCATCACCTTTGCCCTCACAAATTGAGGATTTCATTCATCATATACCTAAAATGCTATCCCCCATGGATAATAATAAGCTTTTGGCCTCGTTCACCATTCAAGAAGTCCAAGAAGTAGTCTTCTCCTTTCCCCTAGACAAAGCACCAGGGCCATATGGTTTTACTACTCTCTTCTTTCAATGTTGTTGGGAGTTTATTGGTTGGGATTTTTTAATAGCCATTGAGGAATCCAAAAAGTTTAAATCTATGCTAAAGCACTTCAACTCTAAAAACATTGCAATCATTCCAAAAATAAAGGATCCCAAGACTTTTGTAGATTTTTGTCCAATCTCACTTTGCAATTTGACATACAAAATCATTACTCAAGCTATTTATTTTTTATTTCAAAAAATTCTCCCATTTATAATTTCTCCCAAACAAGGTGGCTTTGTTCCTAGTAGAGAAACAATGGAAGGTGCATTGGTAGCTCACAAAGTCCTTCATTCCATCAATAGTAATTAGTCCTCCAACTTTGTTAGCAAGTTAGACATGCAAAAGGCATATGACAGAGTTTGCTAGAAATTTTTTTTCCAAGTTCTCCAAAAAATGGGTTTCTCTAAACATTGGTATAAGTGGATTAAAGCATGCATTTCGAGGGCTTGGTTTTCAATTATTATTAATGGATCATTGTCAAGCTTTTTTCCTTCCATGCAAGGTGTCCAACAAGGTAATCCTCTTTCACCGGCTTTATTTATCATCATGGTTGAAGCCCTTAGTAGGACTATTAAGTACCACAATTTATCTAACAAGTGGAAAGGAGCAAAAATTGAGGGTACATCAATTTTTGTCATGCATTCTTTATTTGTTGATGATACATTACTATTTGGTACTTCAGTAGTTTCAAAGGCTAAATAGATAAAGAAAATTTTAAAGCAATATTTAGAAGTTTCAAGGTAGAAAATAAACCCTCAAAAGTAAAAAAAATTCTTATTTAACACAAAAAAATTTATATCAGACAAGATAGTGCATATTTGGGGGTTTTATGAGGACTTCTTACCTTCCACTTATCTTCAAATTCCTTTTTTTATGGGATCCAATAAGAAATGCTTTTGGGATGGTGTCTTCCAATGAATTAAGAATAAAATTATCTCCTAGAAAGTAATATGGTTGTCATTATCAAGCATAATCTTTCTTGCTAAGTCAGTTCTTTCTACAATCTCAAACTACTACTCAGCAGTCATGCAAGCACCATCCTCATTCATTTCACAAATTCAAAAACTTATTAGGGGTTTTCTATGGGCTAGAAATTTAACAAATGAAAAGAAACTTCCACTTATTTTTCTCCAAGACATGGTACATATTCCTACTTTAGGAGGGGCTAGAATTCATGATCTGACAATAAGGAATAAAGAATTTGGAGGAAAGTTGGTTTGGCATATGTATAATAAATCACAGTCAACATGGTATCAAATAATGTAATGGAAATACTTAGATAATAATGATCAACATAGAATATTCTCCATGTTGGATCCTCCTAAGGGGTTTGCTATTTTGGATTTCATGATTGCATCTAGAGACATTGTTCTTAAGTACATTTCCTACGAATTAAATCATGGTGATAAGATCAATTTTGGGATGATTCTTGGAACTGACAACCTCCTTTAATTGCAATGCCAAATGTTCAAAAAATTGTGCTAGTTATAGAAGTAGAGTGGGGTAATCTTGTTATTCACTTTATGGACGTAGTAGATATTTTTTTAAGGAAAGTAATATGGAAAGATCTAGATTAGCTCCCTTTAGATACTTAGTGTAAACAATGGCTTCCATCTATTTTTTCAAAAAGATAGGCTTTTGTGTCAAAGAATGAGGATCAATTATTGTGGATTCTAGCTAAGAATGGTAATTATTCAATTAAGAAAGGACACAAACTTCTCCAACAAGTTGATTTGGAAAAATCCCCTTCTTGAGCCTTCATGTTCTTCTAGAATAAGGTAGTGTTACCTAAGGCTGGGTGCTTTGCATAGCTAGCAATTAAACATAGGATTCTAACAAGTAATCAGTTGGTTAGGTTAAGTATTGCTCCTCCTTTTAAATGTGTTTTATGTGAAGAAAAGTATGAGTTAGTTGATCTTTTTGTAAGGTATAATTTTGCATATCAATGTTGGACATTTATGCTAAACAAATTAAATTACTCTACTCCATTACAAAATAACATTTGAGAAATCTTTTAGGCCTAGCCAGTTCTTTACCCTAATGCCTTATTTGTGGGGGTTTTGAAATGTGTTCCTGCATTAGCAATTTGGGAAATTTGGTGGGAAAAAAAAAGAGGATCTTTAGAAAAGAAGTATCATCTATAGATAGAGTGTTCCAAATCATTGAAAATTTGATTTCAAAAGTTACTAATGCAAGTGTTTATAGATGTAAATTCAATCTAGTTATCACTTCTTTGGATGGAGGTATCATTCGGGAATGGAAATCAATATTTATTGCATTAGGATTTAGCCCATCTAGAAGATTATAAACAAGTATAGATAGGTCTATAATTAAGTAGCAATCTCCTATGCCTAGATTTGTTAAGCTCAACTTTGATACAACATCTAGAGGGAACCCAGCCCAATCGAGATTGGGAGCATGCATTAGAGATTGCACTAGTAAAGTGCTTGCAATTACAATGAAACCCTTACCCATAGGAACTAATAATATAGCTGAGGCTCATTCATTGCTATCAGGACTAATTCTTGCCAAGAAAGGGAATTTTCATCATGTGCAGATAGAAGGTGATTCTCGAGTTATAATATCAACTTGTATCAAGAGACAATCATCTTCTTGGCAACTTCAGTATGTGCTTTAGCAAATTTGGAATATAATTGATCAGTTTCATGAGGTTACATTATCACACTCATATAGAGAGGGGAACAAAGTTGCAAATTATCTTTCCAATTTAGGTTGTAATGGGATCACAATTTTTGCATTACAACCTTCTACATTCATTTAGCATTACAAATATTTACAGATATTGATTTATAATGAGATAATGGATTGTCAACAGTAGTTGGTTTTTTACTCATATTTGTATCGATGATATT
The DNA here is from genome assembly GCA_028749045.1 of Cupressus sempervirens. NCBI lineage: Eukaryota > Viridiplantae > Streptophyta > Pinopsida > Cupressales > Cupressaceae > Cupressus > Cupressus sempervirens. The sequence continues at coordinate 677,256,567 of CM053784.1, read as the reverse complement.
GTGGTGAATGCTCAGTATTTTCCAACCTCTAGTACTCCTACTGAGCTTCAACACTTGCTAAGACCTAGTACTTTTCAAGTTTCAGTGCTTGCCGAGTAAGGTAGGGTGATGCTCTTGCTGAGTTACTCAAGCATAGTGTTTGCCGAGTGAATTCAGGCCTAGTGTTGACTGAGTTGTTTGGTTGTAGTGTTTTGCTGAGTGACTTAGGCCAATGATGACTGAGTGGTTGTTGGGCACCAAGAGGTGTTGTGTTGACTAAGTTTATGTCAGGTACCAAGTGGTGGTGTGCTGACTGAGTGAGGTAGTGATGAACAAGTGGGTAGTGTTGATTATGTGATTGGTTGTCATTGAGTTGTACTTAACTTGGCAACTTAAGTATGTGCTACAACAAAAAATTGGGACATTATCAATCAGCTTCAGGTGGTCACATTTTTACACACATTCAGAGAGGGGAACAAAGCTGCAAATTATTTTTTCAACTAAGGATTCAGTGGGCTTACAAATTTCACAATGCAACTTTCAGCTATTAGTGAGAAATGCAAAGATTTACAAATTCTAATTAATAATGAATTAGTGGATTGTCATAATTAAGTATTGATTATTAATAATTGCCCCTTTCTCAAATCATTCCCAGCATCATGTAAGTTGTCATCAATTGGGTATGATTTGATTTCACTTTGTCCACGTGGTGTTTTTACACATGGCGAGATCAATATGATGATCAACTTTACAATTTTTTCACATGATTTTTTATCCTTCATACGATCGGTACATATTCACATTAGGTGAATATTTATTATCCTGTATGAGTAATATGAAGATATTTTCTTTTGTTTTTATAAAAGGTAACAGTGACTTATTTAGCTTCATATATCAATGGAGTTAAGCGATATTTGATATACCCTACTCAAAAATGTTTCAACCTTTGGAGTTATGTGCCAAGTGTGAGTCCTGCAATCAATTTCACTGGTCTTTGCTGCCCAAAAATTATCATATATGGATTAACCCTAGTGTCAATGAAGTTGTTCTGCCCCTCTATATTGATGATAGGGCCATGGAAATTATTTTCTACATCAATTCTCCTTCAATTCATCAGGGTCTTTGCCAAGTAATTGGTGAAGCAATTCTATGCCCCTCTATGAAGCATTTTGTATACCCATCAAATGTTGTGTCCATTTTTCTTTCAAATGCCATGGACTTATTATTGTCAATTCATTTGCTAGAAATTTTGGTGGTGAAAGTGCTTCTTTCTTAATTTTGGAATGAAAATAAACTTGCAAATGCCATGCAGCAATATGATCTTTGGTTTGGGCATGCATTATTCAGCGATCTCTTCCAAAGATCTCAGTTATTAAGGTGACATGAATACATGGTCATGTTCGATGCTCTTCAAAAAGCCTTTGAAAAAAAAAATCCCCACATTATGAAATTTTCTCTCCAAACTACTACAAGGGCTTTGGGTCACCAATTGGAAGATAGAGTTAGGTGCACTAGTTTTGCTATATTGGATTTGCTAAGCCTATCCAACTTTGATTATAAGATTCATGAAGGGCCTCCTTTAGGTGCATTCCAAGATTTCAGTCTTCATTTGCAAGATGACATAGTGATTACTAATTAGGTGCATTGGTTTGGTACTCTATTTGAGGCTACATTTCATGAATCGAGACATGTTGAATCAGAGGCATGCCTTACTATGGAGGAGCCTCCTATCACAGATACTACAAATGATGATGCTACTAGTTTGGGCTCGAGTTGTGAGGTTGCTCCAGTGACAAGTTTGGATTCTAGGTGAGGATACTCTCCTTAAATTAGCTCAACCTCAATTTTTTCTAATGGTGTTTTATGAGAGGATATGGGGGAATGAAAATTTTAAGGTTTTAAGGTATTTTATTTTGGGGGATTTTTTGAAAAATGGCATGTTTTCAATCATTTTGTATTTTTTGGTTGAGTTTGGGACCTTCATGCCCATTTGGTTGAAATGTTTTTGAAATTGTAATAACTCAACAAATTTTAAACTCTAATGGGAATATCCCTTCACTTTTTAATTTTGATTACGTTCATTGATATAAAATGTTGTAAATATCAATGTTTAATACTTTCACATATTGCGATGATGTTGGCTTTTCTTTCTGGTTCTTTCCTAGTTGAGCTCTTGAACTAGTTATAGTAAAAATAATATATTCAGTGGTTTGTCCACTTTTGCCAAAAAAACTAAAAATTATCAAAGAAGATGAATAAATAAGATTACTTAGTGATGTTATTAGATTTAGGTGTCTATAGAAGTGCTTATGGATTTACCCATAGAGCCATCCAATGATTGGTTCTCAATGAACTCTACATCTCTTGAAATTATGATCTTCTTGGTGACAAGGTCATATGATCTATATGCCTTTGATTCTAAACTATAACAAGGGAAGATGCACTTAAAACCCTTGTCATCTAGCTTTATCCTTTTCTCCTTTGGCATCTATGATTATTCTACACACCCAAACACCCTCAAATGCTCAACTGTCCATCTATGTCTTGCCCATGCATTAAGAGGAATCTTGTCATGGAATGCCTTTGTTGGACACCTATTTATCAAATATACTATTTTTGCTACATGCTCTCCCCATTATTCAGTTGGGAGTCCTTTTGGTTTCATCATGCTCCTTTCCATCTAAACAATGGTCATGTTCTTCCTCTCAACCACTCCATTTTAATGCACAGTATAGCTGGCTCTAAGCTCCTTCTTGATGCCATTTTTCTTGCAAAAAGTTACAAAATAACTGGAGTTATACTCCCCACCTATATCTAACCTTAGGAATTTTACATAATGGGCACATTATTTTTCAAACTGGGCTTTAAATTCTACAAACTTATTAAACTTATCAAATTTATGTTTCAAAAAATACACCCATGTCCTATAGCTGAAATCATCTATGAATGTCATAAAATATGTACTCTCCCGAATAGAAGTGGTTTTTATAGGGCCAACTAAATCATAATGCATCAACTCTAATGGTGCCCTTGCCCTTCTAGAGGTACCAAAATTAAAGGTAAGCCTATGTTTCTTACCCAAAACACAAGCCTCACACTTGTCACATGACTCTATAATATTTGGTAAACCATCTACCATTATTTTCTTTGATAATAAATTTAACCCACCAAAACCAAGATGTTCATACATAAGATGGCACAGATTGGAGGGATCTTCAATCACACTCTTTAGAGTTGATTGCTAATGTTCTATTGTACATGCATTCTTGGGAGGCATAACAACATTTTGAGAAGACAAACATGTATCTATCCTTAAGGGAAACATATGGTTCCTTGTCATTTGGACTACTGCAAGAATATTCTTACTCCTATCTTTCTCATGAATGAAACACTTGTCATTTTTCATCAAAAACCTTGTAACCATTTTGAATTATTTTTCCAACACCCATAAAAATTTCCTTCACACCCGAGGAAAAATAAATATTTTCAATCTCTCTCTCTTCTCATCTTACTTGGTGTGGGCCATAATTGATCCCTTTCTCATAACAAGAATGGTTCCATTGTTTTCCATTTTGATTTCATATTTGAAATTATTATCAATAAATGAAAATAATTTTTTATTACCACTCATGTGCTTGCTGAAATCGCTATCCAAATACCATACCTCAGGTCTGCCTTCTTCACCAATGTTGCACATTATGAAGGTTGTGGTATTGTTTGCTTCACCCACATTCACATCAGCCACATTTGCACTCTGCCTTGATTGATCACCTTTCTTTTTCCAACATTCACTTGCATAATGCCCAAGTTTGTGGCAATAATAACATTCAATGTTTTGGCATTATATTTTATTTTTCATTAGTGACAACACTTACTCAATTCTGAATGATTACCAAATTCATCACTCAGTCTACAGTGTATACCGAGCATTCAGTGGTTACCTTGTAGGTTCATCACTTAAGTAGTTCATACCGAGCATTCCTGAAGCTACTGAGTGAGTGTGCAATCAGGCAGTTCATACTGAGCATTCATGAAGCTATCGAGTGGCTATGCAACCCTATATTATCTATCGAGCATACAATGTTCACCAAGCTTCATAGTGTTTACCGAGTGATGGAAGCCTAGTGTTTACCGAGTAATGAAAGTGTAGTGTTTACCAAGTGAAAGCAAGGTAAACAAAGGATTCATTTTTTACCGAGTGATACTATATCTACCGAGTCTCCAATGGTTACTGAGTTCCAAGCTATGTTGTGTAATTAGTATGGACTGAGCCTTCACTTCTACTGAGTGCATGATGATGCCGAGTAATGCAGTGGACACTGAGTATCAGAAGGTTACCAAGTGATCTTGAAGAACCCAAGTTTTCTACTGTTTGGCCAACTCAGTAATATTTTGTTCACTTGTGTTTTGGCCGACCTTGCAATTATAATTATTGGAATGGTATATATGTAATGTATTATATCATTTACAAGGTATGCAAGTAAGTATCAAGATGGACATGTAATATTTTGAGGTGAATAAATGTGAATCAGCAGTAGAGCAAAATATTCATCAAGGTCTACAAGGAGCAATAAAGATTCATCAGTCGCAAGAGGTGATCTGTACTTCAAGGATCTAATTAGCAATCAAGTTGTAAGTAGATCCACTATTTCATCCTAATAGGTGAATCAGTTTTGTAAATCCTTTAATAGGGTAGACTTAACAGTCTTTGTATAAATCTCCTAACAGAGTACATACTTCAGTGTATGTTTGTAAAATCCTCTAACAAGGTGGACCTAGTAGTCCTTTGTGCTCCTAACAGGGCAGATCACTAGAAGTGGTTAATGTAAGCCTTAACAAGCCAACCTCATACTGTAGTAATGAATTTTTGTGGTTATCATCCCCACCCCAAGTTTACTTTCTATTTGGAAGGTTTCTAAGTTACCAAATCACTGTGTACATGTGTTATGGATGTTTGATTTCTCATATATGTAGTAGATTAGATGAATGAATGGTGAATAGTATATATGGGTAAAGTGCTAAATTGTTCAAAGTAACCTATCATATCTTAAATATTTTCAACAATTGGTATCAGAGCTTTTGTGGTTCTCAGGATAAAATTTTGACAGCTTGAGCAAAGATCAAGGAAAATGGAGATATTTAGGCTTGACAAAGCTATTGAAAATGAAAAGCTAGATCTAGAAATGGCCATGGCTCAACTCAGAGAAGCAAAGGAGCATCTTTCTCAGTCCCTAAAGAGAAGGAAGGAACTTCCAAGACAAATAAATGACCATCTGTATGTTGAAGAAAAGATTGAAGACCTTTTACCATCAAGTAGTTTAGATGAAGCTAATGAGGCAATCAAGGAACACCTAGCAAAGAATGGCTCTCTGCAGGAAGAAGTAAGAAAGCTTAAAAGAGAACAAGAAATCCAATCAATCAAGCTATGTGAAGTTTTGGAACAAAGAAAAAAGGCAACTGAAGACTTAGAGACAAGAAATAATCAATCCAATCAGCATGAAGGTCTCGTGGATCAACTATCTAATGCAAATGAAGAAATTATGAATCTAAGATTTGAAAATGGAAGCATGAGGAATGATTTAATCACTAAAAGAAAAATCAATGAAAGCTTACAAAGAGACTTAAGATCTGAAAGACAAATCAATGAATGTTTGGAAAATGACCTAATGCTGAAAAACAAATCAATGAGAGAATGATGAAATCTCAAGCAGACATGACTCAATTAAATCAACAAAGTGAGCAGAATCTTCAAAGACAAAAGGTAAAGTTGGAAATGGTTATAAGGAAGAAGGTGAAACCTCCAAACAAGTTGCCCAAAGGAATCAAAGACCTACTTGCAATCACTGTGGTAAGTTAGGTCACACATCAAACAACTATTGGAGCAATTAAAAAGGTAAATTCAATGGTAAATGCTACAGTTGTAGTCAGCATGGTCATAAAGCTAATGAATGCAAGGTGAAACCAAAATTTGAAGGAAATTGTCACAAATGCAAGAAGCATGGTCACAAGGCATTCCAATGCAAATCCAAATCATTCAATCCAATTGAACAACTTATTAAAGCAATATTTGGATGGGACTACAATACCTAGTGTAGATGTAATTATTGTGGAGAATATGGACATATTGGTATAAACTATGCAAGAAATCACCTAAGGAAGAAGGACACTACTGTAAGGTGATATACATGTACAAAACTTGGTCATATAGCTAAAAACTGCATGAACATAGGAAAAGTTGAAGATGAAAAGAAAGCTAAAGGTGAAAACATTCGGAAGTAGATGAGGCAACAGTGGATTCCTAAATCCACTGAGCAAGATAGTTCAAATGATGGCAATGTTAGTCAAGAACTAGGTGACTCCACCATCTCCAGTTAGATCCATAAACAAGGATATGGAACTACATATTCTAGTAATATCTCAAGCAGTTGCAAAATAAAAGAAAGAAAAATGATCAAATTAGTATTCTAGATACACAAGGATCAAAGAAGGCATATATTTTTCCAAGTTACATCTATCGAGGAAAGTCGGTTGAAGACCTTACCGAACTAGGTCAGGAGTAAAAAAAAGTTTTGTTCGATCACCGAATTGTAAGCTTCTACTGAGCAAGTGAATGACAGCGTATCAAGAACTATGTCATCTTAGCTACCTTCATACCAAGAATTCATGGAAAAAATTTTGTCAAAAGGGCAGAATTTGATTTCATTCTTCACCACAATTACAAAGCTAAGAAATTTCCAGCAATTCCAAAGCAAATTCCAAGCGATTTCAGGTGATTTTCAAGCAAAAAATTTGTTCAAAAATTTCTTACACCTACCAAGTAGCAATGGCATCTAGGAGTAGTAGTAGCACCAAGGCAAAACGAGGTTTAGAAATGCTATTTAAAGGTGTGGAGTGGAAGGCATCAAATTTCAAGCTAGTTCCAGCAATTGTAAAATCACTCGACCCCAATGGAGCTCAATCATAAACTCCACCAAAGGTACTTCTCATAAACGAAATTCATACACATTTCAAATGTTCTATTCAAGAGATTAGAAACCTAGAAATGGACAATGTCCTAGAATAAATGAGTGTTGATGTCTCTTTGAAACTCGAGCATAAGCATCTAGAGACCAAAGGGTTAACCCATATCTCGCATATGCCAAGAAGTTTCCAAATTAAGTGGATCAAGTACATACTCATTCATATTCACAATGGGAAACTATGGTTAGAGCAGCAAATGTTAATCATCAAGAAGATGATTCATAAGATTACTAGTCTCCCCATGCTAAATAAAGCAAAAACTACCAAAACCCTAGGTCGGAAGGAGTTACAGAAGCAAACCCTAGTTGAATGGGACGGTAGAGGTTTAAACATCAGCACTATATCTAACATTGAATTAAGGTTTGGCATTCACGTCATTGCCCACAAAATTTATAGCTCCAATCATTTGAACAGTGTGCCTTGTGAGGTTGTTGATTTGGCATTCAAAATTGTGAAGAAAATTCTTGAATTTGACCTTTTAGAATTGTTGTTGAAACAATTGAACAAAAACATAGATAGCATTAGGATTTCAAAGAATAATCCCTACAAATTTGGTTCTCTATTAATTTTTTTGTTTTTCTATATTCAAAAATTCTTTCCATCAAAGGGCTCAGTTGTATGGAGAAAAGATATTCCAATTTTATATTAGATTAATGAGTTTATTGCTGGCATGGGCGTAAACTTTGAAAAAGAAGAGGAACCTCCAAAGAAGAAAGGGAAGCCAATTATCACCAAACCTAAGAAGAAGCCTACTGCAATATTCTCTAGAAGAATCAGAGAAGGCAAGTAGGAAACTATACTTGTCAAGCCTCCACTCACATTTGAGGAAAGGCTAAAACAATTGGAAGAGGGAGCCGCCATCACAAATTTCAAAGCATTGAAATTTGAAACAAGTACTGATGTAAAGAAAATGCAGATTAAGGAACTGGTACTTAATAAGATGGGAAAATGGAAATACGCCCCAGACCAGCTTGCCCCTCAAATCTCCAAAGATTTGTTGGAGAGATTGCAACCAAGATGGGAGTTAGCCACCCAAATGGTCAAAGACATATATGAGTAATTCATGAAGAATCTTCTACTAAGTCTTACTAAAGTAGAAATAAAGGCAACAATGAAGAAAAATGAAGGTAAAATGATGATTAGATTTCACACATGTTTGATTTTAATTAAGGACATTGAACATGTTGTAAGAGATGCAACAAAAATGTGGAAGAAAATCTATCATCTGCAAAAGCCCAGTAATGATCATGTTGAAATCAAGGATGATGACAGCATTGACAACAATGATTTTGATAGCACTCCATCCATCATAGTTACTCTAGGAGAGTTGCATGCACTAATGGAAGAGAAAGAGGGAAGACAAGGAGGAAGAAGCACATGAGGAAGAAAAAGATGAAGAAGATCTAGTAAAAATTGCAGCAGAAGTTATTGCATCCCTTCCTCACTCTCCACCAAAGACTGTTACATCTACTTTGGAGATAGCTTCTGCAAGTGATATTATGAGCACAATAGTCACATCTATTGCTCAATCTTCACCAGCCACCTCCCATCTCTAGGTATCTGAAACTGAAGTGCCAAGCACTTTATCTACCGAGCTATCTATCACCTCTTCAGCCATCGAGTCAACCTCCTTAGCTCCTTCATCAACAATGAGTGTACCAGTAAGTTCCACAATTTTGTTTTCATCAATTCCTGTAAGTTCTATTGTTTTGTTTCCATCAACATCATCTATATCCACTTTGACTCCAATCAGTTCAGATACTACTATGGGTACTCTATCAAGTGTGATACCATTTTTGGGAAGTATTTCAATTTTTGATCCGGTTAGCACTTCTATTGGCATTCAATCCTCAAGTCCTATCCTAGTTTTCACTACTAGCCCTTCTATCTTCACTATTGTGTCTATTCCTAAGGTCAAACCAGTAATCACAGAAGTCAAACAAAAGCATCCATTAAAACTTCTGATCAAATTGGAGAAGACATTGACTTAGACACAGAAATAGTGATTCCTAAGATTGACTATGACACTGCTACCATTGAAGAGATGAGGTTAGCCAGTCAACTCATAGAGATGAAAGCTACACATAAACAATTAAGATCAGAAAGGGATAAGGAATACAGAATAATTGAGAATGCCAAGGATATAATTACCAATGCTATAGGTGTTGAAGTAGATTCTACTCAACACATTTTGATTCAGCTAGAAGAGGTAGTACAGAAATTTAATGATGATTCTTCTGGACAATAGAAACTTATTGAGAAAGCTGAAAGAAAATTTGATAATAAGGTGCTACAGCATATTGTTCAAAAGATAGCAATCAAGCAAGTTGAATTGTCAACATTTTTGGGAAATTTTGAAAATTCTTTTAATAATGCAGCATCACTTTTTGCCAAGCTTTGTGATGTTTATGGTTTTACTAAAGAAATAAAGGATAAGCTAAATAAGATTGACATTGATATGCAATCAAGTGCATCCAAGTTAAAGGTGGACTCCTCCTCCACAACCTCCCATCACACCAAAATCAGATATTTGGCAGATTTATAGGCAGAACTATTGAGAGAGGAAGCAAGGATCTGGTCTACACTCATAGACATCCAACACATGATCCTTCCTATCATGGACACAATACAAAAACATATTACTCATTACAAAACATTGGTCCAAGATTAGAACTTCTCAGTGGCTAATCACTTGATCCAATTATTAGCAGAAGTTCAAATTGCTCTCTCCACCTATCAAAATTCGCAACAGACTTGGGATAATACTTTTTCCACCATCCTTAAGGTACATCAAGAATTTCTATCTCACTTTTTTGTAGTCATATAAACTATATATATGTAGTCCTTTGGCATTATTGTCAAAAAGGGGGAGAGATTCAGCATAATAAGTGAGGAGAGTTATCACTATAAGTGATAGGGGGAATTAGCACTCAATAGAGTTAGCATGTGTACATAAGTATCTTTGTATATACATCATCAAGAAGATATATATAGATATGTATATGCAGTAGTTCTACAAAGATCAATTTTTTAAAAAAAAATTCATTGAGTCAGGTAATGTACATATGTTTTGGCTTATAAGTGTTTTGTCACTAATGCCAAAGGGGGAGATTGTTGGCATTATATTGTATTTGTCATTAGTGACAACACTTACTCGATTCTGAATGATTACCGAATTCATCACTTAGTCTATAGTGTATACCGAGCATTCAGTGGTTACCTTGTAGGTTCATCACTTAAGTAGTTCATACCGAGCATTCCTGAAGCTACTGAGTGAGTGTGCAGTCAAGCAGTTCATACTAAGCATTCATGAAGCTACCGAGTGGATGTGCAGCCTTGTAGTATCTACCAAGCATACAATGTTCATCGAGCTTCATAGTGTTTATCGAGTGAAAGCAAGGTAAACAAAGGATTCAGTTTTTACCGAGTGATACTATATCTACCGAGTCTCCAATGGTTATTGAGTTCCAAGCTATTTTGTGAGATTAGTATGGAATAAGACTTCACTTCTACTAAGTGCATGACGATGCCGAGTAATGCAATGGATGCCGAGTGTCAGAAGGTTACCAAGTCAACTTGAAGAACTTGAGTTTTCTACTATTTGGATGACTCAATAATATTTTGTTCACTTGTGTTTTGGCTGACCTTGCAATTGTAATTATTGGAATGGTATATATGTAATGTATTATATCATTTACAAGGTATGCAAGTAAGTATCAAGATGGACATGTAATATTTTGAGGTGAATAAATGCGAATCAGCAGCAAAGCAAAATATTCAGCAAGGTCTACAAGGAGCAATAAAGATTCATCGGTCACAAGAGGTGATCTGTACTTCAAGGATCTAATTAGCAATCAAGTTGTAAGTAGATCCACTATTTCATCCTAACAGGTGAATCAGTTTTGTAAATCCTTTAACAGGGTAGACTTAATAGTCTTTGTATAAATCTCCTAACAGAGTGTATACTTCAGTGTACGCTTGTAAAATCCTCTAACAAGGTGGACCTAGTAGTCCTTTGTGCTCCTAATAGGGTAGATCACTAGAAATGGTCAATGTAAGCCTTAACAGGCCAACCTCATACTGTAGTAACGAAGTTTTGTGGGTATCATCCCCACCCAGTTTTACTTTCTATTTGGAAGGTTTTTGGGTTACCAAATCATTGTGTACATGTGTTATGGATGTTTGATTTCTCATATATGCAATAGATTAGATGAATGAATGGTGAATAGTATATATGGTTAAAGTGCTAAATTGTTTAAAGTTTTAAAGTTACTGATTCACCCCTCCCGTCTTAGTAACCTATCATATCTTAAATATTTCCAACACAATGTTACTCGTGTTAGAGTTGTAGTTCTTTTTACCTCATCTAGAACTATTCTGAGAGTTTCTTTCTCCCTCTTAGCTCCTTGCTCATCCTAAAATTTCTCCTCTAGCATTTCTTTGTCCATAGTTGCCACGACCTCTACCTCTAGAGACTCTACCAGAGCCATTTCTTCCTCTCCCCCTACCTCTTGTATTGGACTAAACTTTAAAAGCCTACTCTTGGAAAGATGATGCTAATTTATTGATCTAATGCTCATGGGTTTGGAGAGTCCCCATCAACTCATCCATTATCAAAGAAGTGAGTTCCTTTGCATCTTTAATGGTCAACACAAGATTATCATACTTTGGAGGCATAATTCTCAATATCTTTTCCACTATTCTCTTCTCCTCATAATCTTCTCTGTTTGACTTCAAGTAGATTATCAAACCAGAGATCCTTAAGCTAAAGTCTATAATAGAATCATTATCCTTAATTTGAAGGTTCTCAAACTCCCTTTGAATCATGTGTAGCTTGACTACATGGAATTTGTTAGTCCCTTTGAAATTTGTTTCAATGACATCCCATTCTTCCTTTAAATAATTAGTTGTTGATATCTTGGGAAAAAGTGCCTCTGTCATGGTTGCCTCAATGAAGCCCAATGCTTTTGCCTCCTTTCTTCTTGACTCCTTCAGATCTGATTCTTTTGATTGGGAAAAAGTGCCTCTATCATCGTTGCCTCAATGAAGCCCAATGCCTTGCCTCCTTCCTTCTTGACTCTTTCAACTGAGTCTTTTGATTATTGGTGAGGGTAGAATATTGTGCTAGGTCAGTTACATCATTGAACCCATTTAACACAAACTCCCATAAGTCATTAGAAACCACAGTGGTTCTCATCTTCTTTTTCCAAGTGTCATAATTTTGTCCATTAAAGGATAGTGGCTGCTACAAAGTCTTTCCTACATCTCCAACCATACCTCCTACACAAAAAACTTCAACACCCAAAATAATAAAATATCCAAAATCACAAGGATGTGGGGCCAAATAGCTCTAATACCATGTGAAAAATCTCCAAATATCAAAGGGAGCCAAGCTAGTTGACAATGTTGCATGACAATCACTTAGTTGGCAAAGCGAGTAACTTAGTACAATAAGGCTAGGTCACTCCGTCATCATCAAAGAAAATAATGAGCAGGAGAGGAAAAGGCCAAGACACTTGATAATACAATGACTAAGTTGGTCAGTCAATAGAGACTGAGTCACTCAGTCAAAATCACTTGGTAGTGGAGACCGAGCCAAAACAACTAATACTCGATAGTTGAGTGTTTTAACTTGAGTGAGAAGAAAGAACAACATTCTAGAAAAGGCACAAATTTTTTTTCATTTTTTTTAGAAAACTAAATACATAGTGAAAGAGATAAATGGAGACAAACTAAAACACAATACATGGGAGATGGAAAAGTCTTCTTGCTTGTTGTCTTTCTATTAACCAAATCAAACTATTACAGATCTCAAGAATGAACTACAAAACCTGAAGAACAAAAAATATCGAAATACTAAATAACCTTACAAAAATTTATGGCTTCATACAATAAGCTTGGAGCAATCACTGCTCATATAGGACAAACTATCACTTTCCACAAAATATAGAAACTCAATCACTTCTACTACTAAACTTTGATAAAACCTTCTATTGTTGTTGCTTTGATAAAAAAAAATTGAATGACTAAGAATGTCATCTCTATAGAATGAAAGAACATTCTCTCCTTTTGTCACTTGTTGTCCACACAAAAAATTCCCTTTCATTTTTTAATTCAAACTTACCTACCACATTTAATGTCTCTAACTGTTAGAGTTGTAGTGTCTTCTAATAGGTAGGTGAATTGGAGGCTCATGGGATAACCAAATACAATTTAATATTCCAACTTTTAGATCTATTCTAACATTAATGTAATGAAAACTTTGGGATTATTAATGTCTACATAGACATATATTGACAAAAATAATTTCTATATGGAGAAACCATCTAGATCCCATCATAAAAACTATAAAAAAACTTCTTGCTACAAGTTACTTGCATAGTCTTGTGCATTCTTATATGTTGATTCATTTAACAACTTGCAAATCCAAGTGAATATATTTACACTTAATAGGATTATTAAGACATGACCATTTATTTATCATCCTCTTCATAAATTTGGTATGTAGCTGAGTCTTGCAATCCATTTACTTCTATCATCTTTTCACCAATTAAATTTATTATAGGAAAGACCTAGTGAAATGGTTTGTTAGTATTTATTGGCTCTTGAATACTCTAGAATGACAAATAATACAACTTTAGATTGATGCTACCAAAAATTATATGTAATTTTGTGGAATTTGGGTCATCTATAAAATTTGGGTTACCATGCTAACAAAAGTATTGGTGAAATCAGTGCTATTTAGAAATTCAAATCCTTCCTTTGCAGCATAGATGTCAGATACTCAAAGCCATTTCATCATAGGGAGTGAAGAGTCCTATGCAATGATTGAATCAATACTCTTCCTCAACCTTATCTAGGTGATGTCCTAAAAATATTATAATCCAAGTCTAGAAACTAAAGCACATCAAGAATCATAATAAGAAAGCTACAACAATGAAAAAAATAGAGGAACCCATGTTTCTTAAGAATTGATCACATAATAATAAAGCACAAATTATAGCACACACAAATTATTCTGCTATAGTAAAAAAACTATAGAGAGAATTTTATTTATTGATTGTTCTCTATGTAATAAATTACACTTCTCTAATTTATAGAAAACTATCTCAAATCTAATCCTTAATTTTGTAAACCCTATGATGGAGAATGCGAAGTTTAACTATTAATGAACTTCTCTATGATGTATAAACCCTAACTTAAGTGCTTGTAATAATAGTTTTGAATATGCAAACTACATCTTTATTACATGCAAACCAAGAGATCCTATGATGGAATATATAATAATGGAATTATTTTAAGTAAACTATGTAAAACTCCTGATAATCATGCATTCAATAAATTATTCATGATCTCCTTTACTTTGAACTACTGTGAGTTGCCTAATAAGTGATGGAATTAGAGTTTGTGATTCATGCAGATTCCTACATGAATGACATCAATATCTTCATACTCCCCCTTGATGTTTAGATTCATAGTTTGATCTCCAGACACCCAAACTTGACTCATGCAACTTTTTATCACTAGAGTCTTATAGACTTGTATGGTACTTCTGATAGAAGTAAACCATCTCTTTACTAATTTCTCTCTTTCATCATCACTAGAGTCTTATAGACCCACCTAGAACTTCTAGTAGAAGTCAACTATCTCTTCATTAATTTCTGTCATTCATGAGAGATCACAAGGCCCAATCTCCCCTCCTTTCTCTAATATAGAGAAGACTCATGACACATCTATGTGCCAATCAAAATAAGCAGCCATCAACCACTTCACTCAAACATGCTAAGAATTAAGTCTTGTTAATCCAAAGGTTCTTATATCAAAAGTGATCATTCATTTAGTGAAATTAGTGGAATTGATACCTTGCAATTCTTGGCTCTTAATTGAAGATGTTACAATCTAATGATTGCACTCCCATATATAAAAAAATAAAATAATTTTTTTGTTGAAGATAATTCCATCAATAAAATACATAGATAATAGACCTGAAGGGCATGTATTGTACATAATAAAATAGGAATACACAAAATAAGATTCTACATTTTTTAACATTTTCCTAAAAGAAAAAGGCTTCAATAAAAAGTTTAGAATAAATTACCAAAAAAGTACAACTACAAGTAGGAAGAAGACCATGAGTAAATTTAGGAGATTTTGTCTTAATAATTCACATGGCCTTTTATGCTAATTTTTCAAAGGAAATGAGGAACATTCTTAGCTGTACACATGAATGATAAGCATGAGTAGGTATCACATATGTAAAGGGGTTGTACAGCTCAAAATTCTACACTGAGGTAATGCAGGAATAATCGTGATGATGCTGCAAGTTTAAATGGTCTAACTAGGGGAAGTTATGGGAAAATGAGACTTGTTAGAGCGAAATACTTGGTTTGGAGCATGGGATATAGAGAAAATAATACTTGAGTTCATAAAGATTCCACATGAGAGTCATAGTGCAAACATAGAGTGACCTTTTTCATATTAATCTATGTGGGATTGTGGTTGTTTTGGCACTATTTTTTTTTTGGAAGATTTGTATAAAGTTTTGTCAAAGTTAGAATGGATCTTCTGAAGGTTTTCCTTTGTTAGATGTTCATGAACTGTGTGTAGGTGTACTTTTAGTCCTCCAATTTTAAAATTTTAAAGTTTGGTTACATCAGAGAGATTTCCCATAATGTTCCTAGATTTTCCTCTAACATGTTGCTAAGGATGAAGATTAAAGTTTTGATATGCAGACACAAAGCTACGTTCAAAGAATTCAAAATTCAAGTTCATTACCTTGGTCTAGAAGTACAGATTCAAAATGAAATCCTGAAAGAGAAGCAGAATTGGATTTTGGCATTCTCCATAAAATAGAATTGGAATGCAGAAGGAAATTTTGCATTCTCCACAAAGAGAATCACTTTTCATGTTTCTACCAAGAGGAGGCAGAAAATGGCCTCCCACGGTCATTTTCCGTGAGGAGAAGATGATAATCAAAATTCGGCTAAATGCTTTGGGCACTCCAAAGCAGGAATCTCGATGGCACCAAAACCAAATGGTACATTATAAAGTATTGACAGTGGAAAAGAAGTTGAAAAAGGTTGATTGAAAGATATCCTCATAGCTTGCGAAAAGTGAAGAAAGAGGTTCTTTTCGCTCCCCATTTGGGATTTTCCACCAGAGAGAGGTAGATGAACAAAGTTCGACAAAGGTGTCTTTCTTTGTTAGGGGATAAACTCATATACAAAATTAGAGTATTTGTTTAAAAAAAGATGCAAAGGCCAAATCTTCATTGGAATTCTTTATCACATTATAGTGACATTCATTAAAGGATGAAGCACCATTGGGGAGGTCAAATTCGAAGAATGAGAGAAGACTTGATCTCAACAGAAGGATCAAAAGAACTGGATATTGGGACTTCCATCAAGAATATTACAAGGAAACTATAGAGAGCCTCAGTGATCAAATACGCGGAGGAGACCGCGACACCAATAGAGGATGAAGCCGAGAACATTTCATAATTGATTGATAGGATACATGGTGGAAACCTAAATCTAAATTTTGCCAATAGTTTTGGAGTGGTCAAAGCCAAACTCTTGACAACAATGAAGACACCATGCACAGGGGCATCTCCCATTTGTCACTTTGCGTCACAAAGACTTACCGCTTTGAGTCAGAGTTCACATTCAATATCGAGCCCAATATGGAAATCTTCAATCCTATTTTCTGTGATCAGAGCATAGTCACAATTGTGGAGTATAGTTTTAATACAAGATACACCTATTCAAATGACCGTGGGTATATGCTATAGAAGAACCAACAGAATGCCTGAGTCTCAGTGGAGAACATATGCGATTTGTGTAACTTCTATGGTGCAGTTGCTCACACCACTATGTTAAAGCTTGATGTTGAAGGCCGAAATATATCACTAGAAGCCCAAAGTCATTTGAAGGCCATAAATGGATGCTTGGTATCATATATTTCATTGGAAAAGATGGGAACCAAATTAAGAAAGAGATAATATTTATTGAGGAGGCCAGTAGCAGAGGATTTACTCAGGCACCAATTCCATAGCTACCAAAGAAGTCGGAACTCCATGGAGTGCTGAGCCGATACTTATCACATCTACACCCAATGTGATCAATTTAGTAAATGGTGAATGAAAGAATTGCATTGTGGAAGCAGAGTATATTGAACATTGAGATCCATTGCCACCCATGAATGCTCAGGTCAAAGAGTTGCTAAAGAAAATGACCATTGATCAAACTAACGAAACAAGGTAGGCCAACGTCGTTGAAAAAGCACCCTTAAGAGTCGTATGTTGCAGAAAAGTCAAATGAAACTTGTCAAAGTCACCGTGAAACAATAAGGGCACCTGACAACGGTGAAGAAATCTGATAAAACATGGGTATGGTCCCAAATCAGAAGGTTTGGGGAAGCTGCATGTGTGAATTATAAATGTGACCAAAAGCTTAAAAGAATTGGAAATCCACAAATAGTATCAACATTAGGAAGGAATCCATATGACATCAAGAAGAAGCGTGAGGAAAGTTGAGTAGACTAAATAGGGAGAAACAAACTCCATCAACAAGACATCATGCGAAATCCAGATAGTGAGCTCTATGGATGGGATTTGATAGCAGAGATCGAGCTCAATGAAACATGGACCAGTTGTCAAAGGCATGACGTTGAGTAAGCATGAATGAAGATCCAACCGCAGATGGAGAGGCATCTAACAGATTTGAAATCATTGCCTTTCTTTAGAAGACATGCTAAAGATGTTCATGGTAATTTTAAACACAATCAAGACAATAACAAGTGAGTAAGTAGGCCTGAGCATGGAGTTCAACATTAAAATTGTGAAGATTCATCATATGCCCACTGATAGTGGGCATATAGCACCTAATATCTAAATGTAATGACTGTGGAAGAGCAGATGTGATGGTAGAATTGCTTGAGAATTATAAATGATAACTTTTGACTATGAAGACATATTTTTCATTGCATATCCCTTATATGCTCGCCAGTATCAAATATTGAAGGTAATTATAATCAGTTATAATGTTAGCAACTATCAATTGCAAAATGATTCATCATCAATCAGATATAGGTGCCAGCAAATACAGACACACGGTGTGACAAAAGATTATGTGAAGTTTCACTTGACAACCAAAGCCCTCGACATGTATCATAGAGCATAAGATTATGTAGAGACAGTCAACAATCACAAGGGAAGGAAAGTTCAACAGAAAAGCTAGTAATGTAAGGAAATATTGTATTCAAACCCAGAATCATTTCCCACATAACCCACAAGAGATTAACATGCATACAAGTTTTCCAAATGCAAAGATCAAATAGACAAGCCACAAGATAGCACAAGATTTACCCTGGGAAACCCTCATTGAGGGAAAAACCCAGCCTCCAAAAGCACCCATACTCCATCATATTAATCAACCAAGAGTTACAATGAATACCTTTGAAACATCAAGCCCTCCAATGCACTTTCATGTGTCCAAGCATGAATCCACACATCCCATGCCATGCTTCACAAATGCACTCTTCAGAAAGACTCAATCAACCAACCTGCTCAGCCTGTTCACCTCCTTCCCACCTTAAAGAAACTGCTACATTGTGTTTGCTTTTATAGACACAAGCTCACACAAATACAACTGGTGGTAAGGTAAAACCATGTACCACAAAACCATGTGAATACAAAACCATTGACCCCTTATTTAATATTGGGTATGAAACTGTTACAATATTTAATTCCCCAATATTAAATTACTACAAATAGTAATACAATTTTACAATACAATCATTACATGGGACTAAATAATTACCTAGCATGCTTATCCACACCACCAAGGTGCAACACAACTAAATAATTATTTAATTACAATAACAAAATAAATCATTTTATGCAATGGTGTACAACACCATACCCCAACATTTTCCCACTTGTTGTATACATTGCATAAGGGATCAATGCATGATATATATCATCATAGCCGTCCATGAAACCACATGAATCTGTAACATGCTCTTGTGCTCCAACCTACAATAAGAACAAAGTGACCACCATCTCAAGCAAGAACTCCTCTCATCTTCCAACATGCCATCTATGGAAGAAAAGGAACATGCCAAGGCAAAGATGTCACAACCAATAGCACAAGCATCAAATCCAAGTGATGGCAAATCCACATGATTGGAAATAACATCCAACCATCCATACCTCCAAGGTATCAATACATTAGTAAACTCATGTCAAGAACATATGCAACCTGTAAACTGCAACCAAGCTCCATGTATAAAACCTGTCAATGAAAACCATATATATCCAGGAACTCCCACTGCACAAGTAATGTCAAAGCATATCAAGTCTACCAATCCACACTATACATCAAGATGTGATAATTCAATAAAAACATGAAGTACCACGAACAATTGCAATGATCCACACATACAACCCAAGAGCTGCATAATCTCTCACAACATGTTCCCACCATCCTCCCAAAACATGAACATCTAGGAAGGATCCATGAAGAAAAGAAACCTATAAATCATAATGTCCTTCTACCAACACCTCAAAAAGTGTACCATTGTGTAAAGTATGATCTCCTAAACAACCCCAACTGAAAAGCCTCAACAAGATCCATAAAACCCAATCTCATAAATCAAGTACAACATATAAATCAATGTAACAATGTTAACATGGATGTAAGCCTCTCAAAACTAGAAGATCAAACTCATAAGTAACCATTCCTATTAACTAGAAATCAGCCCATAAATCATCTCCTAACAATCCTCATCAAAGAATGATATCATAAACTAAAAAGTACAAGGAGATAACCATGCCATAACATCTCTCAAAATGAATCCTCTAGAACTTACTATCCATAGCTCAAGATCCATGTCTATGAAAGATAAAGCATAAAGCACAACACATCTGAAGATATAATGGGTAAATACCTCTCAAATCATAAGTTGCCAAGTAGACCAAGAATGAGAATGAGAATGCTCCTCCAAGATAACCAAGCCATCATGACTCACTCCAAGAACAATCCCCTCTATATGTCCATCATGAACTCACATCCACATCCAGGTGAAGGCTCCCTTGGTCTTTTTGCTGAAACCTCCAAAGAGTAACCGTATCAAGAAAATGTGTCTAATCACAAGAGAACTCCAACCATCACCTACATCTCTAAGTATCCACGAGCACCTATAATCTATCAATCCATGCCAAACTCCAAATGCAACATAACACCATCATGACATAATCAAGCAAATGATCAATGTACTCAATACAAAGAGACTCACAAATGATGAATGTCAAAGCTCCAAGCACATAATCAGGAACCTATCATGACAATGTGATCTAACCATCTCCTCCTAGGAGATCACATGCACCATATGAACATACTATAACACGTCATAACTCTAAATGTGTATCAAGAGTATACCATGACATAATAATGAAACCATCCTCACATCAAGGATAATAACATAAACCACACCTTTACCAGGAACCCTGTGAGTCCTCAAGATGCAACCATCTCCACACGCCATGAAGATAAACAAGTGCACCATGCAAATGTTAAAGATGCTTCCGCAAAATCTCCAACATCTACAAACACTTAATAAATATATCAATGCCAAGAACTCCCACTCAACCATGGTACCAAGTCACCCATGGCATCATAAAATCCATCCTCTCCAAAGCAAGAAGATATAAACCAAGAAAACATATCTCCAATCACATGAAGATAACCATACCAATGATGCATCCACGTCACTGCCAACAACTCCCACTAAGCTGTGATACGATATACACATGGCATCATGACTACCATCCTCTCCATGAAGATCATCTAGGTCTACACACACTCAACTGCAATGTCAATAACATACAAGTAAACGAAGATCTCTAAGCCAAGAAGATACATACAACTGCCAACAAAACATCACTGTCAAAAGCTCCCACTGAAAGTGTATAACCAATGAATGTACCAAGCTATCATGACATCGTGATCAAAAACCACATGCTACAAGTCCCAAGAACTAACTAGTCAAGTACTCAAAACATCCACCCTTTCAATCTCGAAACAACATACCAATGCACAAATGACCATAGGCAAGGCCAACTAATGAAATCTGCAATAACAATGAATCAAACTTGGTGGATAAAGACAGTCCACATCCGAGTCATCTCAGTGCAATCAATAGGCTGCGCATACCTACCAACCACATAACTCGTAGATCTAATCACTGAAACATGCAAACACATTATCACATGAGTAGCCACAAACTGAGATATCAAAGAAGATAACCATTTAGACATGAAGAATCAAACACCAAATCAACCATAGATCTGATTTGCCAACCATGTCCACAAAAGAGTAATCGTATCCAAGGAACCAAATAAGCATCAAGAAGATAGTAACAATCTCCTCACATCAAACCATATCACCACCATACATGATCATGTCGTGCCAATGCATCAAATATACCTGCATCTCCATGACACCATAACCATAGCCATCACTATACCTGCACTCAACTATCACCCATACGAGACTCCAAATTTCAAACCATGTCCAATCATGTCCTCAAAACTAAAGACAACCCGTGTATCTGTTACCATCAAAGTCCTAACTCTGAAAAATTACTTGTAAACCTGTACCAGGAAGCAACAATTTAATAATCAGTAGTAGCATCATAAATAACATATAAAACATGCACTTCCTCAAGTTTTTTCTTCTTGACTCATCTGGATGCTCACATAATCACACCCCGAATCTCAAGCTCCTACAAGCAATCAAACAAGTACCAAACATTCCTTGTACCACAGCGTAGTACTCAGATCAAGATATGCTGAGTGAAAGTTATGCTCATTCGAATAAAAGTTCTTCAATATACCTTGCTGGTGGCTCTATGGTGGCGCCCAGGTGTTGGGAGGGTGGTGGGAGGGTGGCGGAATCCATTAAACTTAATTTAATTTCTATCATTTATGCCATCTAAACCAACAATTTACTTGGAAACCTTTCCTATGAGTTTTACGCCCAAAAGCCCTCTCCAACTTTGACAAGTTAGCCTGAGATGGCACAACTTTGTCACTCTCCAACAAAACCCTCACATGCAAACTCAAATAAAAAAAAAAATTCAGATCTGCAATAAACCCAACAAATCTTAACAACCCAAAAGCCCAAATCTACATAAAAATACCTGCAACATGTGTTCCATACCTTGTAATGCCTTTGGTCCTACATGCATGTCCATGGCTTCAACTTTGCAAAAAACTCTCAAACTAGGGTTATAACAAAAAATTCTTTAATCATGAAAGCTCTGATACCACTTGTAAGGAAATATTGTATTCAAACCCAAAATCATTTCCCACATAACCCACAAGAGATTAACATGCATACAAGTTTTCCAAATGCAAAGATCAAATAGACAAGCCACAAGATAACACAAGATTTACCCTGGGAAACCCTCATTGAGGGAAAAACCCAGCCTCCAAAAGCATCCATACTCCATCATATTAATCAACCAAGAGTTACAATGAATACCTCTGAAACATCAAGCCCTCCAATGCACTTTCATGTGTCCAAGCATGAATCCACACATCCCATGCCATGCTTCACAAATGCACTCTTCAGAAAGACTCAATCAACCAACTTGCTCAGCCTATTCACCTCCTTCCCACCTTAAAGAAACTGTTACATTGTGTTTGCTTTTATGGACACAAGCTCACACAAATACAACTGGTGGTAAGGTAAAACCATGTACCACAAAACCATGTTAATACAAAACCATTGACCCCTTATTTAATATTGGGTATGAAGCTCTTACAATATTTAATTCCCCAATATTAAATTACTAAAAATAGTAATACAATTTTACAATACAATCATTACATGGGACTAAATAATTACCTAGCATGCTTATCCACACCACCAAGGTGCAACACAACTAAATAATTATTTAATTACAATAACAAAATAAATCATTTTATGCAATGGTGTACAACACCATACCCCAACAAATAAGACATTTCTAATTCACATAGAATCGGCTTCATGGCAAATATAGAAGGGGAAATTTGAATAAAGACATCTGAAGATTGATGGAGACAAAGCCGACAACATGGAAGACTTCGAAACTAAGGAAAGAAGCTTTAATCATATGCCATATGTCAAAAGGACATGCATATAATACATTGCTTTCCAAATCTTCCGTTAGCTAAAGTCCTGATACAAAGTAGAGGGAAAAAAAATAAAGTAAGGAAAAAGAATGATTTTTAACCTACTCCATTAAAAGTCTTCATTCTAAAGATCGGGTACTAACTAGAAAACCAGAAAGGAAAAAGAATCAATTATGAAACTGAAAGGCCACTATGAAAACTAAAAAAGTCACGAGAAGAGGTGAACCAAACAGTTATGGAAGAATCAGAATAGTCATGGGATGCTATTATTTATTGTAAAACCTTTTTTTTTGCAAGAGGTTCTTCTTTTCTGCAAAAGTAGGTATTGTTGGAGTAGAGGGAGGGCATTCAATTTCTATATTTTCGTTTATGCATTAGAGATTGATATTCGGTTTTTGTAATAGATTTGGCTATAGATTGCAAGAAAATATAATTAGAGTGTTGTGTTTAAAAATAAGAAAGGTTTTGTTATGAATTAGAGTATTTGAGCATCACTTTTTTCGATTACTTTCAATCAGAGTATTGTTACGGTTAGTTTTGAGCACCTTCATGCATTCTTAGTCAAATGGTGAATGAGTGATAGATTGGAGTATTGTCATTCGTTCTTGTTGTAAAGATTAGGATGTTTAATCTTCATTTTCATTTCATGTCATTGTATTTGCATAACTAGCAACATCATTGCATCATCAATGCCAAGGAGTCATAAGTATTGTGAATTCTTGGAGTTTGCTAGGTTTAGAACTATATTTCACCACCTAAGCGAGTTATGTCTAGGGCAAGTTTGGTTTTCCTCTTCCATTCTCAGGTTAAGAACACACCCAATTAGTTTAGGAAAAAACAAATTCATTGCATATCGTTCATAAGGGAACTCTACCTTTTAATTCAGAGGAAATCTATCAACTCAATGATAGATTATCCAATGGTTGGTAGATGATCATTTCTTTCAGATTTGGGCATTTGGGAGTTTATTAAAAAAGAACAATTTTTTTACCAACACTATGAAGCTAAACAAAAAAAATTGTGATCATTTTTTATTGTCTACAACAGATGAGAAATAATTTCAATTTTTATTTCTATGTGTCATTCTCTACACTACATAAATGGTGTGAGCATTTTGAATGATACAAATACAAATTCTTATGTTCACTCAAAGGAATATTTTCTCCAATTGAGAGGTAAACTATTGTGTAGTTCTTCTAGTTTCAGGTGCTCAATCATGCACTTTTTCTTGATGATCAATGGAAATATATTGTTACCGGATGCTATTTTAAAAAGTATTTAAAGAAATATATATATATTTGAAAGGAGCATAAAATTGATATATTTGTCTTCTATTTTGATTTTTGAGAGGAACATAAATGCAATTTTCATTTTCTCAAAGATAATTCCTTAGAATCAATAAAATAAGGAAAACTATGATATAGTTATATTAGATCAGTTGGCAGTTATATTTTTCTATAATTTTGAAGAATGGTTCTTTCTTTAATCATTCACATTAAGCAATTGAGCACAAAAGATGACTAAGTATTTAATGGGTAATTGTTTTAGTTCACAAAAGTTTATTTCTAAAAATAGTTTCTTCAAACCCTAACTGAGGGATGTTTGTTTAGTTTTGGAGTTGTTTAATTTTGAAGTATTCCAAATTACATATGTTGTTATCAACAGAGGAAAAGAACAATTTTCTTTTTTTAGTTTAGTTGTGAACATTTATGGTCACAGAAATCATAGTTTTTTAATATTCTATTAAGGGTTTGATTGCAATATAACATTGTCATTTTGTTTAACTGAATACTTGAAATGATTGTAAACATTCTTTGTATATCTCTATATATGAGAATGTGTCTATGTAAAAACATATGAGATACATGCATATTTCTGTATGTATGGAATACTTGAATGGAACCTTAAGAGAAGAATCATAAAATTATTTATATGCATCAGTGTTTGTATATGAAACATGAAATTATGTATGTAAGTGATTTGAATAAAAATACATTGTAAAGAGAAGAATGGTTGAAGCCTAAGTAGTTAAATCTAGTATTGCAAAGATGAGTTATTTTTTAATAAAATTATAGGTTCCATTAGAGTGATTTTTTCCCTATGAGAAAACTACAAGGTTTTGAAGGTTTCCCACTGAGCAAAAAATCTTGTGTGTTGATTCTTGATTGGTTTGTATGTTTGAATATTTCATGGTTTAACTTACATGTAAAACTGAAATAATTTGTAAAATCTTCTATTCTGGTTCACCCCCTCACCTCTTAGAATTGCCACTGCTTCCAACAAGAAAGTATCAACTAATTAAAACTAAATGGTTATGTGATGACCTATTACTAGATTTATTTTTACAAAAGTATGCTATATTATAGAAAATGTTAGAAACACATGAATTTTCTGAGTTTAGAAAATAGATGTGTAGCAATTAAGGAGATCACATTTTATGAATTTATTTTCCATTTGATATTGAGAATTTGTTTCAATGTTATATATTAAAATTTTGGTACATTTATTTGTACTTTATTCTACTATTTTCTTTAGTATTTTTTAGTTAGTCTCCTTGGTTAATGGGTTGGGTATCTTTCTGTTGGTATCTCTAACTATAGTTGTATATTAGTGGCAAACACTTAGTCATATACTAGGGAAATTTTGAAGGTCATCACTGCAACCAAGCTACTCTATATAGGAAAAGTCTCATATAAACTTGTAAAGAAAGATCTACAAATCAAGCTCAATAGGATTCGAGCAAGTCTTTGGTTGCCAAGTATTTTCAATGTAAGTCGAGTCTAATGTTTACTGAGTAGTTCATGCATATTGACGTTGAGTTGCACAAAAGGTGCCCAATAGAATAGAGACTAAGCATGGGTAACATATATATTGAATGTCAAGTATCAGAGATAGTAAGTGCCAAGAAATGCAAAAGTGACATTCAAGTCAAGAATGATACAAACTTTGAGGTAAACCATTTCATGCTGACATGGAAAAAATATTTAATACTTGTAGAGGTTGCTACAAATATTATTACATGTTTTATGAAATTAGATCATAGATCCCTATGTTTTGGAATACTTTAGAATAACTAAGAGGGAATTAGTTATCTAAGGCCCAAATGTACAAATAAAACTTTTCAATACTTATCCTTATGCATGCATTGAACATTCAATATCTTAAACATATGCATATTGTTGTCCTATGTCAAAATAACTTTGCAGAAATGTAAACATGCAAAACCAAAAAATCAATCACACATTTTGACACAAGGATTTTATGTGGTAACCCAATTTGGGAAAAACCACTAGTAACATGTTACAAATTTTCACTCTTCTAAAGTGAACTCTATGAGGAGCCAACCCTATTAAAGGTTACATTGCACACTGTTAAATTTGACATGGTTAAAGGATTTTAATCACCCTATTAAAAGTGAGCCTTGTTAGATGACTTTAGAACATTCCATTAGAATGTCACCCTATTAAAGGACTTACTAATGATTGCCAGGTCAACCTTAATCCAAAGGATTTATCCAAAATGATACAATTGTTAGAGAGTAAAAGTAGGACTTGATCTGATAACAATAATGTAACTCACTTGCCAATTATAGATCTGACATTCAGTCCTCCATTCTTCTTGGCTTTCATCCTCTTCATCTCTAACAACTTGTTCACCCTTCAAGCATTCATCCTCTTAAGCCTTCTTTCTTTGTATGACAATTGCATACTCTTCTATTTAGCCACCATATGAAGCAATGCCCTAGACTTCTTGTCTTCCTTAGGTTCTCGCACATTAAAATTTGGTAAAAGTACAAACATGTGTAACCCTTTTACAAATGAAAAGACTAACATCATAAAATGTGTTAAACTTCAATAATGTAAAACTTATATTTCTGTTTTGAATTTTAAGTTGGTGTAAACTAATAAAATGCATATAAAAGGATGAAGTTTATGTTGGAAATATAAGAGGAGTAATTGAGAGGGAAGCAGTGAATTAGTGACCACTAAAATAAGTCCTAGATCTCTTAAATGTCAGCTCAAAACATAAACACTTCTGAAAATGCCGATGCTTAGTAAACGCATAGACACTTCATTAATACTGATAATATGCTGAGACTTAGTAACCATTGAAATCACAACTATAACTCAGCAAATGCTTAACATGCAAATATTAAGATGTTTTATGTGATTAACCTTAAATAACTTAGTTACATACACATGAAAGAAATAGCATGAACACAAGTGACACCAAGAGTTAACGTGGAAACCCAATTTGGGAAAAATCATCAATTGCAACTAGTTATTGATTTTTACTCTTCTGAACTGAGCCCTATTAGGAGCCAACTCTGTTAAAGGTTACAAAATGTATTATTAGGTGTGACCCTGTTAGAGGATTTAATCACTCTATTAGGAGTGGTCTTGTTAGAGGTCTTTAGACACTTCAATCTAGAAATGCCATCTTGTTAGAGGATTTACAAATAGTTGTTAAGCCAACTCTATTAAGAGATTTAGATTACTACTACAATGGTTAGAGAATAACAATGAGATGACCTAATTTTTTATTCAATTGAATTGCTAATTATAGATCTCA
Organism: Cupressus sempervirens; assembly: GCA_028749045.1. Taxonomy (NCBI): domain Eukaryota; kingdom Viridiplantae; phylum Streptophyta; class Pinopsida; order Cupressales; family Cupressaceae; genus Cupressus; species Cupressus sempervirens. Next base: position 677,228,816 of record CM053784.1, on the reverse strand, counting down.
ATTCTAGCTTGAATACTTAATCCTTCCTGATCGAATGTATCTTTGCAGCTCCTCAAGGATATTTTTCTTATCCTTCTAATTTTCTTCCTCTAAGCATTTTCTATGCTTCCATACACTTTCACATATTCAATCCTTAACTTGACCTTATATTTATACCTTATGCATTGTCAAGTCGGTTTGAGTATAACTTAGAATAATTACTATTCATCTCCTCAATTAGATAGAACCAAAAAATAAATCTATTAAACTTAATATGCCAAAACAAGAAAGTCCTTCACTAGCCGATCCTACTCAGTAGACACTAACTTAGAAATAGTTTTCGTGTGCTAACCAAGTGAACTCGGTTAACACTACATCTTCATAAAGTTCCTTTGGTAACCGTGTGAGCTCAGTTAACACTGGTTTCATCCAACATTTCCTTTGTTACCCAAGTCAACTCAGTTAACACTAGTGAGCTCGATAGTCACTACCTTCTGAACTTGGTAAACTCTAGAATGCTTGGCAGACACATCAAACTGGTTCATTTCCTGAGTGAGCTTGACATACACTAAATGGTAAAGATATGACATTTTGTGTAATATCAAAGACAATACATAATTAACCAATTATTTTCAATAGCTTATGTCTATTTTTTTTTAAATTAAAATAAAAGTAGTATATTTTTATAATTTTCAATGACCTTTTTTGACAGTGTAAAAAATCCAGCAAATCAGGGGTTATAATTCCCACTACAGAAATAACTACAAATAAATATTTTTCCATCTAAATTTCAAGTATGTTGTTGACAACATATATATATATATATATATATATATATATATATATATATATATATATATATATATATATATATATATATATATATATATATATATATATATATATATATATATATATATATATATATATATATATATATATATATATATATATATATATATATATATATATATATATATATATATAGTATATTTTGTTTGTTATAGCTATTTTAACTTGAACTATCCATAATTTAATTTTTTTTGTTCCCATCATCTTTTTGATAGTAAATCCATGTTAACCATTACAAATGTTATATATTATTGAACAAGACTTTCTCCTCTAGAACAATTCATTATTTTTTAAAAAATTCGGTATCATCTACTAATTTTTTATATTTTTCTAAATGTGCATCATCTTCAATATTGAAATACCTAACTACATTATTTTACAATTTTTGTAATCGATATTGTTTCATCTATTAAAAAATATTGGTATAATTTTGAAAACAAGCTCTATCTAGTGGTATTTTTAATTTTTTTTGAAACCCTAATTTTGATGATCAAATTGGCCTCTGAAGTGTTAAGTAATTCAAAATTGCAAAAACCACGATAGAAAGTGCCACATCAGATGACACATAGACAGTTTTAGCCAGATGTGATCCGATCATATTCATTCTGACCACACCTGATCTAGTTGAATTGGTACAATCCAAAATTCACCAGCACAAGGTCACATGCACCAACCTAGAATTTTTATTTCGTTTAAACAATAACATAATTTTTTTATTTTAAAGGTAAAGTTTATTTTTTTTAATTTATATATTTTATTCATATTTGCATTTGTACTATTAAAAAAGTTAAGTTTTACTAAATTTTATTAAATTAAATCAATTTCATTGTAGAAATATTTGGAAGTTGATTTTTTTGATTATTTCTATATTGAAATCAATTAATTAAATTTAATGCTTATTTTAAATTGATTACTTAATTTCATTTAAATAGATTATTAGAATTAATCTAGATGTTTTAAAAAAGAATGAAAACTATTAAAATTGTTAAATATTTAAATTATTTAGTATATTTAATAATTTGCTAAATTATCTAAATTTAGCAATGCTTTAGTGCAACTAGTTGTCTTAAGATATTCTAGTGTTACAAATAGTCAAATATAATAAGCTTTTAAACTTGAAAGCTTTATTCTAAATTGTCTATGATCTACTATTATTTATGTCATTGAATTTGGAAGTCTTTTTTATGCAAGTGATTTCAAGCTCTCTATTTAGGATTTTTTTTAATGGGGAGTAAAGTGAAAAGAGTAAAAAGATATCATCAAGTAAGTAATGACTAGAAGAAAGGATGGACAAAATGTCATATAGAGCCACCAAATGAGGATCCACTGATTGAAGTTGAAGAAGATCATGTTGAAGTTCCTGAAAGTAGTAGGACATTTGGAAAATTTGTTGGAGATGGACGAAGACTCTCTTTTTAGAGAAATTGAATCATTTGAATAGATGATGCTCGAAAGTACAATTAAGCTACATCTAAAAAATATGTGGGACACATTTTTTGAAAATAAATCTCTGATTGGTAAGGCACAATTATTTGTCAAATTATTTAGGAAAAGAGAAATGAGTCTTGTTTTAGAGTTGTTAGGTGTGAACAATAAGAAAAGCTTTGAAGATAATGACAAGGAAACAATAGTTTAGAATTTGAAAGATGCATTAAATGCTATTGATAAAAGAAGTCAAGTAGCTGATTTAAGTGTTGCATGGAGAGCATTGATGACTATGATTATGAAAAAGGACATGTCAGAGAAAAAAAAGTTTGAATAATTTCTGAAATGCTCAATCTATCTAGAAGAACTATTCAAAGATACATAAAAAGGAGAAATTTGCTCAATGAGAACATTGAAAAGAATTGGGTTAATATTTGTCAGCTTCCTCGAAAGGATAGAATTTATGAAGATGTTAGAAGACAAGTTGAATTTTGGACTGGAGCAAGTCGCATGTTTCTTCCAATAGAAGAGACATTATACAGATCAAAGATGAAGAAATGGGTATGAAAATAGCACATCCAAAACACTTTGTAGACACAACACAAAGTGAATTATTTGAACCTTTAAAAAAATAAAATTCAAATGTGAAAATTTGTCAAAGATATGAAAACACTTAATCCAAATGTGATAATTCATTGAAGCACAAAAAACATTTTCAAGTATTAGTTACATGATAATTATGAAGAGTCAAATGAATTCAATGTACAATGCATGTACAAATTGTGAAGAGTTGCAAAAATTCCCATATGAAATGGATAATATTGATGTTGCAATACCATTTGTGTGGAATAGATTTGAGTATAAGATATATCAAAGAAAGAATGGAGAAGAATTTTAAAAAAGCATTGAAAGAGAGCAATTTTTCATAGGCTGAGTTTATGGATAAATTCAGAACTAAGATTTATCCACACATCCAGCATTGTCATGGTGCAAGATGACAAGTGAAACATTTTCGAGATTCAATAAATTATTTACCACTAAGATGTATTCTATCAATTGTAGACTTCTCTAAAAATTATACTTTTTCCCCTCAATCTGAAATTCAAGCTAAATATTATCAATCAAATCAAGTTGCAATTTTTGTACAAGTTTCCTATAGACATGCACAATTTGAGGTGGATGGGGTAGAAAGTATCAATACAAATGAATGCATTATCATCAAGGATGTCTATTTTTATCTTAGTGATGATATGGTTCAGGATAGGATCTAGGTTGCTCATTGTTTTGGAATGTTCTTTGACGATCTTGTGAATCGTGGAATTAATGCTTAAGAACATTGGATTTGTTCTGATGGTTGTGCTAGTAAATGTATTTGAAAGTTCAACTTTAGAATTTCATGCACACATTTAATTAACCGAACAATTAAATGTATATATAGATTTGATTACTAATTTAAAAAAATTAATTTATTTTGTAGGAAATTTTAAGTCTGTAAAAGCATTGAGTTGGCTTGCAACACAACATGCAAGACAAAATGTTAAGTTTCTTTGGAACTTCTTTGAAAGTGGTCATGGAAAAGGGGAGCATGATGGAGTAGTAGCATGTGTAAATTGTGCATTTCAACAACAAGAACTATCAGGTATAATATTGTTATGAACTAATTAAATTTGATGTATATGACCAAATGCTAGATAATTTTTTCATATTTTGCTAAAATTTATACAATTATCTTTCCTATACATATGCAAAGATAGACAAAAAGAATCAAGTTGTTGAATGGTTCAAATCTCATTTTTCTCCTTATGATACAACATATAATAAATGATTTTTGGCAGAAGTAAAAGGTAATCTTTCTATTTTTCTTTGATATGATTACTTTTATATTTTGATTATTGACATAGAAACTTGCCAATTTAATGTGTTATAGATATTGATCAATCAAATCTTCACAATTGTCAACCCATTGTTGGAATTAGAAGACCGCATCAACTGATGACTATCTAAAAACACAAATCTCTAGTAATTCAAGTAAGAGAAAAATCATGTTTTGTGATGTTTGCATTCAAAACAATGCCATGGGTTAATGCGAGAATATTACAAATGGGTATTTCTCTGAAGGGATGTGGAAACACATAATCATAAGTACCCCTTACGATGAAGATTACAATGACAAAGACATTCATAATCCTACATGTTCAATTGATTATGAACATGTTTTTGATTTAGTTGTTCAAGGTGATTTTCTACAAATATGTTTCATTTTAACATTTAATTATTTTCATATTTTTAATTTGTAGATTCCATTTTTTTTGTACATTTGTAGTTGAAATCTTTGTTGTATGTGTAGATCCTCAAAATATGGAAGGTGCAGATAATTATTTACTTAGATGCACACAACTAAAAATCAAGTTGACTGAACCAACTACAGATGATGATAATAAGAAATATCCAACTAGTTCAGTTGTTATAGAAGGCATAGATTATCCCCTTATGAGATGTATACAAGTAATTAGAGAGTGAGAGACTAAATGTAAAAACTTATTTCTTTTCTTTATTATTAAGATTACTTAATGAAGTAAATCTTATCTTGTAGGCACCTATTATCAGCAAATGAAACTTGATCATAGTGTTGGAAATGATTGAAAAGATCATGAGGAAAGTTGTTGGAATGATCATATGGAATTGGTAAAGAATGTTCTCAATCATTGTTTTGTCATTGATGTCAAACTTGCTACTTGCAGGAATGACAATTGCTTTAGTGATCCAAATACTATCAATTAGTTGATTGACAAGAAGGAGGAAATTAATAAGATGTAACTAGAACACCAAGAGAAAGGTTGAAGTTATGATGTTGTAATGAAGTACAAGGATCAGTCAAGCCATTGATGAAATAAGTGTGTTGATGACATACTATAAGACACAAAGAATGGACACACTAAAACATATCAAAGATGTAAGATTTTAGCTAAGTCTTTTGTAAAGCCCAACTAAGATCATTAGAGAGAGGGAGCCAAGCAAAGCTAGTAGGTGCTGAACAAATTCCTAGTTGAAGCCGAGTGAGTAAACTTCAGATGTCGAGCAACTTAAACTTCAGATGATGAGTGATACAGAGTTTATCAAGTGCCGAGTGATATAAAGTGCTGAACAAATACAAGTGCTGAGTGATATCAAGTGCCGAGCAAAAACAAGTGTTGAGAAAATCCAAGTGCCGAGCAGATATAAGTGTTGAGTAACATAGAGGTGTCGAGCACTAGTAAAACCAATAGCACCGAGTAACACATGATGCAGAGCCACACCTTGGAAAACTCAGGAGGAAAAAGCTCACTCAACTGAGTTACTTCAAGGGGCATCTACAACTTTCAAGATCACACACTAACATCCAACATCACAATGTATTAATGGTGTAGGAGCACATCTGCGATAGGAAGTTTGGTGGTGACAGGAAGATAACTTGCAATATGACTAAAATGCAGGGTACAAAACAAATATCAGAAAGTTTTCATTTTAAAATCTAAATTTTGAAATGTTTGTGTGTGTGAGTTTAGATTTTTATGTTTAAAAATAATGTCCTATGATGTGGTGGCATAAATGGAGGAGTGAAATGATAAACTCTCCAAATATAGCTACTTAGGACCATGTGTGTTTGTTTTAGTGGAAGAATCTAATCATATCCTAAAAAAGGACAGATAGTTGGCAGCAGGAATATTCATAATTTTTGAAACAGTCTCCTATTCTTGGATAGGGACATTTCATATTCCTTATTTAGGGAGTCAGTTTTTAGAGAGGAAGAGAGAGGAAGAAGACAAGTTTTTATTTTTGGGTTGAATTCGGTATGTTTGCAGAAATCAGTCTCTGTGCGTTTGTAATATCTCCCAAATGCACTGTTGGATTTTGATGAGCTTTGGATATGTTGTTATAGGCCTAATTACGCCCATCTTCACCAGAGCAATCGAAGATTTTTGATCTGGTTTATTATTCATGTCTGAGTGCAGGTCTATCTAGGAGGCAGCAAGAATGTATTTTCTAGGCAATTTGTTTTAAAACTTTTGTTTAATGGATTAAGTGGATGGAAAAGTATATAGAATGGATTTATAGAGTATATGCATTTTTAATGTGTATGAAGAAACTCAATTAATACATTGTGATGTTGGATGTTAGTGTGTGATCCTGAAAGTTGTAGATGCCCCTTGAAGCAACTCATTTGAGTGAGTTTTTTCCTCCTGAGTTTTCCAAGGTGTGGCTCTGCATCATTTTTGGTATCAGAGCATTTGTGAAGGTTTTCAGATTGATGAGTTTGAGCCTTTGAAGCAACCCTTCGAGTTGAGTATATCCATGACAGGTTTCCAAAGCGTAGCTCTGCATCATAATGGAAGAAGAAGAAGCAGAAAGACAAAGCTATAGCCAAAGACATTCTATATTCCGAACAAAGTGCAAGTGCAAGAATAAGGTATGCAAAGTTATAGTTGACAGTGGTTCCTTTGAAAATATAATTTCAGTAGAAATGGTTGAGAAATTGAATCTTCCAAGAGTACCTCATGATTTACCTTATAGAGCTTATGGGTTAGAAGATGAACAATGGATTGATGTCTTTGAAAAGTCATATGTTTCTTTTAATATTGGACCATATTTTGATACCATTGAATGTGATATTATGCCTTTAAAAGATTGTCACTTGATTTTGGGAAGAGCATAGCAATATGATAGGTCAACCATATATGATTGTAGAGAAAACACATATATCATCAACAAGAATGGGAAGAAGATGCTTTTATTTCCATTGAAGGATGATACAACATGGAAGGAATCAAGAAGTATAGGTCTTATTGATAGGATAGCATTTCCAATGCATGATGAAGTGAAAGAGGAAGTGAAAGAAGTTTTGGTAGAGGCAAATGAAACTACAAAGAAGGCAGCCATAAAGAGTGCAGATGTATGTGAAGTTGGTACATAAATCTCAACAATGATAGATGTGAGTTGTCCTTTGGAAGGGAAAGAACATGAAGAGCAAAAAGAAGATAAATTGCAGCAAGAAGCAGTGCAGCAAGTAAATGTTGATGAGAAGAATAAAGAGGAAAGTCCTATGGGATTTGAGTATGATAAAGTTATGGTTGGAACAATAATGTGTCCTTTGAAAATAGAGATGAGTACAATGTTGAAAGGTACTCCTATGAAAGAGAGTTTGGAGGAAAATAATGAAGCCTTCAAAATGCATGGTGTAGTGAAATGTCAAGAGCAATGGCATGAGGATGGAGATAAAGATTGTGTAGCAGCAAGTTCAAAAGAAGAATATGATTTATGGGAAGAGTTTACAGCCATCAGGGGAGAATGGCAAAGGAATGGTGGTAGTATGGAGACTCAGCATGAAGAAGTTTCCAAAGAAGAGGTATCAGATGATGTTATGGACAAAGAAGATGAGGCTGAATATATTTATGACAGGGCAACAAATTATTTTTGGGACATAAAATTCAGAATAAAAATTCAAGTGTATACAGCAATAATAAAAATTCAGAATGTGATGAAGTTACAAGTGTATGTAGCAGCCATACAAATTCAGAATATGATGAAGTGGATGCATAGTGAGCAGCAAATAATTTTTATCTTACCAATGGAAAACAAACCAAAGGTAAAGATGAAAGAGAAAGAAAAAATTCAAATGATACAAGTTCAAGAAAGGCCAAGTTTTCTAATGGAGGAAAAGTACAAACCAAAAGTCAAGGTGAAGGGATACATATGTTTTTCTAATGCTTTTTTTTGTAGGTGTTTCCAAGGGACTTGGAAACTTTTGAAATTTGGGAGTATGGTGCAGGAGCACGTCTACGATAGGAAGTTTGGTGGCGATAGGAAGACAACTTGCAATATGACTAAAATGCAGGGTACAAAGCAAATATCAGAAAGTTTTGATTTTAAAATCTAAATTTTGAAATGTTTGTGTGTGTGAGTTTAGAGTTTTATGTTTAAAAATAATTTCCTATGATGTGGTGGCATAAATGGAGGAGTGAAATGATAAACTCTCCAAATATAGCCACTTAGGACCATGTGTGTTTGTTTTAGTGGAAGAATCTAATCATATCCTAAAAAAGGACAGATAGTTGGCAGTAGGAATATTCATAATTTTTGAAACAGTCTCCTATTCTGTGATAGGGATGTTTCATATTCCTTATTTAGGGAGTCAGCTTTTAGAGAGGAAGAGAGAGGAAGAAGACAAGTTTTTATTTTTGGGTTGAATTCGGTATGTTTGCAGAAATCAGTCTCAGTGCGTTTGTAATATATCCCAAATGCACTGTTGGATTTTGATGAGCTTTGGATATGTTGTTATAGGCCTAATTACTCCCATCTTCACCAGAGCGATCGAAGAGTTTTGATCTGGTTCAAAAGTTATCCATGTCTGAGTGCAGGTCTATCTAGAGACAGCAAGAAGCAATATTTTGCAGAAAAATGTACTCTGATGCGTGGTCAATATTTCAAGTTTGAACCGTTAGATTTCTCTCAAATTTTTATATATTGTTTGAAACCTAGTTATGCCAAATCTCAACGGTTGGATTGAGTACATCTTTTTTGGTTCGAAAGTTATTCATGTCTGAGTGCAGGTCTATCCAGAGGCAGCAAGAATGTATTTTCTGGGCAATTTATTTTAAAACTTTTGTTTAATGGATTAAGTGGATGGAAAAGTATATAGAATGGATTTAGAGAGTATATGCATTTTTAATGTGTATGAAGAAACTCAATTAATACATTGTGATTTTGGATGTTAGTGTGTGATCCTGAAAGTTGTAGATGCCCTTTGAAGCAACTCAGTTGAGTGAGTTTTTTCCTCCTGAGTTTTCCAAGATGTGGCTCTGCATCAACACAGAGGTGCTGAGCACTAGTAAATCAATAATGTCGAGTTGCTACACTATTTTGAAAATCAAAGATTCACCAGATCTAAGCCGACAAGGTTGTTATCTAGAAGTTTGTGAATTAAATGGAAACTGGTGGCACAAAACACCATATAGAACATTTTTAAAAGATACATTTGATGAATTTTCTAGATAAGAGCAAGATATGAGGTAGATACATTGTATCCTACCTAATCCATTAGAAACCCTAAAATTTGAGAGGGAGAATCGAGCAGCAAAGGCAAATCAAATTTCTATTTGAGGAGTCATAAGTTCATGAAGGAGAGAGAGAGGTGGTCAAGCATGAAAGCATAAAATGCTGAAGGAGATGCTAAGGAGAAAAGAGAGCATAGTTACTGTGTTTCACTAAGAAGACCTCAGATATGGATGCATTTGTATGATAAGTAAGAAGACTTAAGGAGATGAAGCTTGATAGAAAGACAAGCAGTCAGAGCTGAAGTGATTGAAGCCAACCAAAAAATTGAACTGAAAGTGTGATCTGAAATCTGCAAAGTATGTTGTAAGTTGTATCATATCAAAAAGCCATTATCGTTACTCTCTAGGAATTGTAACAGTTAGTTTAAATCCTATGGACTTAGGTTAAGTTTAATAGCCATGAGATAAATCCTTTAACAAGGTGACATTCCAAGTGAATGTTCTAAAGTCCTTTAACTAGACTCATTCCTAATAGTTTGGTGAAATCCTCTAACAAGGTCACATTTAATAGGGCAGGCTTTTAACAGGGCATCACTTTAGAAGAGTGAAAATCAAGTAGCATGTTATTGGTAGTTTTTCCCAAAATTGGGTTTCCACGTAAATCATTGTGTCATGTGTTGATCTTGGATGTTTTATCTCTGCATGTTCATTTACTGTAACCTGCTAATATGGTTGATTTAAGTTTGGATGGATGAAAAGTGTATGGATTCATTAAAAGTAGTGAAAAATTATTATTAGGGCATTTGGACCTTGAATAACTGATTCACGCCCCCCCCCCCCCCCCCCCCGCCCCCCCCCAATTATTCTAAAGAATTCTAACACATAGTGGTGTTCAATTTATTGAATACATGCTTGACCAAAAAGTTTTGCATTATAACCACTTAGTTTTAGCCACAAAGATTCAATTTGACATTGTGCCAAAGTGGAGGTTAGATACTAAGGAACATGAAAAGTTGTTGGAGATTATCAAAGATAGAGAGGATCTCAACCATATGTATCAACAACTTTTTAATTGATAGACAGGTTTACTGATTCATAAAAATATGTCAAAGTTATATATACATAAATTGTTTTTTTGTTTACATTGCTTTAAGTGTCTAAATAAAAATAATGTAATTATTTCTATTTACATTTACATTTGCTATACACATTTACAACAAACCAGGAAAATTATGTAAGATATATTTTCATTAATTTATAGAACATGTAAATTTCTTACACATTAACAATTATCTAAAAAATAATGTATAGAGATTTCAAAAACATGTTTCCACATTTACGTAAAAGATATTCTATAAATGTAAATATAAAATATATCAACTACCTATAAACTTGGTCACATTACTCATGAAAATATCAAATATGTCAACTATAAATGTAAATGGTCACATAACTCATGAAGATATGAAATATGTCAACTATAAATGTAAATGGTCACATAACTCATGAAAATGTCAAATATGTCTACTATAAATGCAAATGGTTAGATAACTCATGCAAATATGAGCATGTTGTAAATGTAAAATTCTCATAGCTATTAAACTAAATGATATCTTCATAAATCAATATCAAAAATCTAAAACATATGAGCCAAACTCATGTAAATGACATATCTAAATATCAAACATGATCATGTTGTGCTCCATGATGTGATTGAATGACACAAGATCTCAAACCCTGTGTCCAATATAAGAACAATGCATAATGAACATGTGTATATATTGAATAAATAATAACATACGTACAATCAAAGTTACCTACAACTCAAGATGACTAGGCTCAACATGCATCCCTCCATCTCCACCCTCAACAGCTATAGATCCAGTTTGTATGCAATAGAAGAAACAAATGTCACAAGTTATACTTTCCTAAATTGAATTTAATATTATATTTAAATTTAAATAGATGATTTATAGACAATTAAATAGACATATTTGTAAATTTTAACCTATGTCTCCTATTGCATAGGATGTGTAGGTGTCTACAAGTCCCCATATAACATCATCATCATAAATATATGTCTATCAATCTCACTTAGGTTTTTATCACTAAAGGCCATATCTTCAATGTCAAGTGTAGGATCTGTGAGCATATTTTTGAATAATGAATGTCATGGTGGGTAAGAACCTGCCTTGATAGAGGAGGCTACATCCTCCTCAACTATGGTCTATGCTGGAGTTGTAGCTACAACATGTATGTCCTCCTTCCCTTAACCACCCTATGCATCTGATGTACCTCTAATGATACCACTCACATATGATGGCACCATACTAAGAGGTTGTTCGGTCAACAACTGAATAGCTTGATAGGCCTAAAGTAGATAAGTAGACAAACATCTATTGATATCCCTCAAAAAATCTATTGAAGCCTCCACAAAGACATCTACTAGAGATGGGATGTCAACCTCATGATACATATCATTAGCTAAAGATGATGCAATATTGTGACCTCCTATAAATGTAGATCATGAGTGTGTCATTTATTTGTGCACTCGATTAGAAGACATCTCATGTACCTAGGTAGAAATAGTGGTAATCCTCTCTTACACATCTCTATGTGTATCATCTTTCACTCTATACTAACTCCAAACATTTTGGCATCACCAAAAGGTTTGGACCAATCAATGCTCATATATTAACAGGCACAGGAGCATCTGGGGCATTAAATTTATTTGAGAACCTACCTTGACCCTTCCCAACATGCTTGGGGATATAAGTATAATCAACATCTCGATGTAGATGAAATTATACAACCAATTATTTGTAGAAATATAAGGGAAACTCATCCTTTTGGGGCCAAATGTGATGTGCAACCAACCAATGAGGATATACGAAAGGTGCCAACAATGGATCACTACACCTCATAGCACAATACCCTCTAACCTTTTTGAAAGTCCACTAATATGGAGAAAATCTCTTCGTACTCTCCACTAACACCATCTCATCTATCTCCCTCCACCTCAAACCACCACTAACACTATGGGATAAAGCACTATAAAATGTGTCCAAACTGATACTATCATAAGAGTTAAAAGCCTTGATAGTGGGCATCATATTGATCAACTCATCTCTAATTGAAATCACCTTATCCCTATGTTTTAGGGTAGGTGAATCATGTAAGCTATGATCAATAGCATCAAGAGAACTCTATATGCACTGAGTAGTCTCAATGAACAATGTCTACGCATCCTGGGTACTAGCAATGGATCTATGTGATGAACCGCTGTCGGGATAACTATGTACACTAACCTCTCTAGAATCACTACCCCTAGATGTCATAATGATGATATATATATAAACAAACAAAACAAGATAAATGATAATAGAGACTTGCACATGTGTGTGTGTGTGTGTATTTATATACACACATACACACACAAACACACATTAATTTAAAAACTATTTAAATCAAACTACACTAAATGATTCTTGCTAAACAAACCTATTATACAACATATAAAGAAACATTAAATACATTACATTTTGATTTCAGTAATAGGTACAAACCAAATTTATATAACAAGTTTATGGATTACGGGGTTAGAAAGTGGTTTAGAGTTAGGGTTGGGGGAGATGAAGTTATGTAAGTTAGAGAGAGAGAGAGAGAGAGAGAGAGAGAGAGAGAGAGAGAGAGAGAGAGAGAGAGAGAGAGAGAGAGAGAGAGAGAGAGAGGTTTAGGGATTATGGCGTTAGAGAAAGGTTTTGGGTTTAGAGAGATTGGATTTAGGAGTTAGAGAGAGATAGAGAGTTAAAAGTTTAGGGTTTAGGTCAACATATTTAGATTTAAGGTTCAATATAGGAGTTAGAGTCTACTTTGGTTCAATGTGAGAGTTTTAGTTAGAGTTTGATTAGGTTTAATATTATGGTTTAATTACATTCAAAGTTAAGTTTTGCTCCTACCTATTATTTATAGTGTTCAATGCTAAGGTTTCAATTAGAATTTAATTGGGTTCATTGTAAGAGGTAGAGTCTGATTTAATTCAATTTGATGGTTTTAGTTACTAGTTTCATTTGCTTCAAAGATAGAGTTTTATTTAAGCTAGAAAAAAATTGTACTATTTTCTAAAAAAATATTTTTAGCAAATATTTGAAATGATAGTTTCTAAAGTTTTACCTAACAATTTTTAATGATTTCTAACAAAACCAGAATAAATATATTTAAATTCTCTAATATTCTCACTAAATAATTTTCTATATTTAATAAAAAAATTCTATTGTTTTCTAAACTTCTATAAGTTTCTAACTATTCTAACATTTTCTAAATTTTCTAATCTTTACTAATATTTTCTATATAATTTTCTACTATTTTCTTTAAAAATGTTTTACACTTTATCTATTTTTTCTAATAATGTCTAAACTTTACTAAATTTCAACAATTTTTTGTTAGTTATCTAATATTACACTATTTCAAAATTAATACACTACTTAAAAATATAGACGAATAATAATAATAAATATTTGAAGCATTTAAAATTGTAAACATTTAGAAAAACACATTAAAAACCATATTTTCACCTAAGCAAACATAAAATAAAACTTAAAACATATAAAAAATTGATTAGATATTTTTGGTTTATATAATTTTTTGGGTTTCAGTTGAAATTGACATGGCTAGACCGAATCTAATTGGATCAATTTTGGTTGGAACCCTATAGAGTTGTACATGTCTTGCGGTATCTACTAAGTTGCACTTAGATTCAACCAAAACTATTGTGGCCAAAAGTGGTCTAGTCAGATTCAGTCTAGCTGGATCTTAAAAGTTAGCCCAAAAGATGACTCAAATTTGTTCTTTTACCGAACTATTTCTTTTGGCCTGCAATCTCTATAAATAGAGAATTCAGGTCTTTTTCTACTTAACCAAAATTGTCCATTCTAGGGTTAGGTAGGATTCATTGAATCTACCCACTTTTCCACTTTATTGGTTCTAGAAACTTCCTCTACAATCCTCTTTAAATTAACCTCAAAATGGTTTATTCAAGAAATCAACTTAGTCACCTTAGATTCATTGAATCTTTGATCTAACGCATTTTCCTAGTACTCAGCACTAGAACACTTTGTTTTCTTGGAAAACATTATGTTCTGATGCTCAGCTAACAATGGGTTTCTTAGCATCCACTGGGTCTTTACTAGTTCTTGACATATACTAACTATCTTCACTCAACACCAACTATATTTGTCATACTCAGCTCAGACTAACTTTCTTCACTCAGCTTCCACTATTTTCTACTCAACCTGCACTAACTTTGCTTGGCTTGCACTATTTTCTCAATCACACTGGGTAGCTACTTTTCTTTACTTAACCTTCTTCTAGTCTTTTCTCAAGTACCTTTTCATTATAGCCTTGTGTAGATTAAAAATACACTATATCATCAATCTCTTTCTTGGTCTTAGTGCTCCTTTTATACACCAAATAACTCAACCTTTCTCTAGGTTCTCTTGTTATCCTTTCCTTTCAAATCCTCTTCATCAATCAAAAAAATGATAGCATTCAAACCAAGGTAAGGAATTGTCTCACCAACAAGTAATAGGTTTGACATTAGTGAAAAAATAATTATTTTTCCATGATCTATTTCATCAGTCTTCTAAACACTTCAACAATCTCATTTCAACACTATGTTCTATGATGAACCAATCAGATGAAGAGATGAAATAAGGAAGCATCTAGAAAATTCTTCACAAAATATTTAAATAGAGTAGACCTAGACCTATTTTGGTAATGTCTCTCTGTGTGTGTGTGTGTGTGTGTGTGTGTGTGTGTGTGTGTGTGTGTGTGTGTGTGTGTGTGTGTGTGTGTGAGAGAGAGAGAGAGAGAGAGAGAGAGAGAGAGAGAGAGAAGAAGCAAGCTATTTGTATGATAGCAAAGATCAAGTGTAAAAGTGTAAACTTTGTGAAGAAGGTAGAAAAGTTAAGTTTTGTTATTGCAGAACACAAAAAGTGACCTTGTCAAAGTAGTAAAGGACATCAAATCTATATTAGATCATAGATCATATTATATTGGAGTGAGGAGAACCAAAACCATATAATTAGAGAAGATCAAGGATCAGGTACTGAATCAATTTTAAGAAGTTGAGCTAGGGATAATCTCTTAATAGAGTGTTCTTAACAGATCTTTGTTAGTCTCCTAACAAAGTCCTTACTTTTTTTAATTGTAAAATCTTCTCATAAGGTAAGAGCTAACAATCTTATAAGCTCTTAATAGGGAAGACCCCTCATAGGGTAGATCATTGGATATGGTCAAACATTGTAACCCTAACAAGTTAACTTTATTATTGCAGTAATGAAGATTTTTGAGTGTCTTGCCCACCCCAATTTTGCCTTCAAATTGAAGTGTTTCTAGGTAACCAAATCTTTGTTTTATGTGTTACATTTCATGCATATGATTGGTATATTATATCTATATGCTATTACCCCCACACAACCGCCCCCCCCCCCCCCCCCCCCCCCCCCCCCCCCTCTCAATATCTTGGTTTCCAATTAAGACTTGAAACAATTGGTATCAAAGCTTAGTTCTCATGGAGAACTTTAATAATTTGGAGTTTAGATCTTAGAGATGGAGGCTTATAAATTGGAAAAATTTATTAACAATAAGGTGATTGACATCTAGCTCATACTACAACAATCTAAAACAAAAAGAGGGTATGTGTAGGATCACAGTGTTCTAAAAAGTGGCGATCTGAAAACTTGTAGTTCTGAAATACCTCAAACCATTTCAAAATCTATTCCAATTTTTTTCCCACCCACCCTAATACTAAATGAAAAAAATTAATATCTTTATAAGGTCTACTATATTTTTTGATACCAAACTATATGGTCAACTTTAAAAACGTTCTAAAAATGTGTTTTTGGCCTATTTTTATGTGATTTTTACTTCGAACATGTAGTTGATGACCTTTTTTTCACAAAAAATTGATGAAATGAAAAGGGTTTCTTAAGAATGTTCTTATATTTCTATAAATGTAAGGTTTGTCAAATTATGAGTTTAGTAAGTAATTATTACTTATTTTCTAATGGAGTTACATATAAAGTGCTGACTGACACACTACTTGAAAAACAACTATAACTTTCAAATGGTAGAACATTTTTTAAATCCAAAAGATGCATCACATTCTATGTTTCTTCTACTATAAGGAAAATAAATGAAAAATTGAATTTTATAGAGTTTTGAATTAGTTAAGGTGGTCAGACACGAGAGTTTTTTAATTCCAAAAGTTACTAAAGTCAAAAATTTATTATTTATTATTTATTTAGAATAAAAATACCCAAAAATATATGTCACATCTAGGCATGAGTCTACTACTTATATCTAGAATATTATTAAAAAAATATTGTCATTTGATTTTGATTAAGGTGGTCAGACATACGTCTACTTCTTATTTTTGTTCTGAAATTTTTGTAATATTGCATTGAAATTCAAAATTTTGACCAATCAATTTTTATTTTTTTGAGATAAGTCCTAGTAGTTTAGAAGCTAGATTCAATTTTCTAGAGATTCTTTTATCTCAACTTTTTGATATAAAGTTAACAACAAGTAGAAAATTGAACGTCAAGTTGAAATAAGCCTAATTTTTTGATTTTTTATTGCCACTTAAGGGCATAGTTTGGTTGACCATGATCCTCTACATACCCAAGATAAGAACTAAAGAAATCCCTTAAAAGGAGGAAGGAGTTGATCATTCTAGAAAATGAGTTTAATTGTGAAGATGTTGATACTCAAGGATTGTTTGGACCTGGAAGTTCAAGTGAGAATGATACAACAACTACATATCTACTACATAAGAACATAATCTTGAATGAAGAAGTTAGAGGACTAAAAAGGGAACATGAGATTCAATCAGTATGGCTATGTGAAGTGACTGAGAAAAAGAAGAAAGCTAAGAAAGACAAGGTTGTCACTGAGGAAGACAAAAGGAAAATAGAAACTAGACTTGAAGAAAGGATATCTGATTTATAAAAGCTCACAAACACTCAACAAGACATGATGAATCAACTGATTCTTGCAAATCAAGATTTCAATAGAAAGGATGTGGAAATAGTAGATCTGATGGGGATACAACCCAACAACAGAATGGACACAATAGAAAAGGGAAATTATATTAATTGAGAAAATAAGCTAGTACAAACAGTGCAGAGAAAATAAACTTCAAAACATGCCCTACGGGTTTACAATAGCATAAATCTGGAGAATATTTCTCCTTTTAGCACCTCCTCTCAAGCTCCAATCTGAACTGCCTTTTACAATGCCAGAAATCTCCTTAAATAGACCCCAGAGAGTTAAGGACTAGGATTACATTCTAGAAAGTGCTAGTAGGCATCCACCAAAAAAATAGAAGGTTCCAGAAGCTACGTTAGAAGTCGGTGCAAATCTAGAAGAATCCAGAAACGGTAGCCGAACTTCTGGGAGGCATAACTTTTGAACCGTAGCTCTGATTGACGAACCGTTTACATTTTCGGAAAGCTCTCGAAGCGCTCTATAGCCTTATGGACAGCTTTTCTCATCCCCCATTTTTTGACCCTTTTCGAGGTCATTTAATGCCCCAAACCTGACTTTGAAGCATTCTTAGGAGGTCTCCCAAACCCGAAAAACTGCAATAACTTTCAAACCGTGGGGCCTATTGACCTGATTTTTTTCTGGAATGCTCTAAATCATGATTACATTCATCTGGCCAATTCACACCTTCTAGTTTACTGAAATGATGGCCCAAATACATGCTCCTATTTTTTTTGGGATTTTCAAACGCATTGATAGTTGAACTATGAGAGTTGGAACCTTTATTTGAGCCAAATGGGTATCCAAAAATGTAAAGACATGAAACAGAAACTAAGTCTAAGTACATTTTTTTTTTGGGTGACACAGGATTGCCCTTATACCTCTGGATGCTCCTGCATCAGACACCCAGGGTAGATTGAAAAGTGACCCTGTCACTTTATGGATGGTAGAGGAAATCCCAAATGGGAAACCTCGGCTATTGAAATCCAAGTTGAGTCCTCGATTGGCCATCCTTTCCATTTGACCAAATACTCTTCATACTGCTTGTTTCTGGTACTCCTACCCACACAATGATCTAGAATGTCTTCTAGCTCCTCCTTCTTAGAAGCAGGAATTGGACATGGCTCTAAAACCAGCTCCTCATCTGCACCATCATCATGATACTCTATTAAATCTGCAATGTTGAAAATGGGAGAAATGTGAATACCATCTGGCAGCTCCACCTCATATGCATTTCCTGAGTTATGTTTCTTCAAAACTTTGCAGGGGCCAAATTTCTTCATTTTCAGCTTGTTGTAAGTACCAACTGGAAATCTTTCTTTTCGTAAGTGCACCATGACTAGATCCCCTACTTGGAATTCCTTATGTCTTCTCCTTTGATCAGCCCTAGCTTTATACTCTTGATTCATCTTGATAATGTGTGCTTGAACCTCCTCATGTAGACGCTTGATGTGTTCAGCAAATTCTTCAGCTTCAGCACTTGTCCTCTCCCCTTGTTCTATCTTCCTCAATTATGGTGCAGTCCTTGGGCTATTCCCATATACAATTTGAAATGGTGATTTTCCAGTACTCCTATTTACAAAGTTATTATAAGCAAACTCTGCCTATGGTAGAATCAAATCCCATCCCTTGGGCTTATCTCCAACTAAACATCTTAGCAAATTGCCTAGACTTCTATTTACCACTTCTGTTTGGCCATCAGTCTGTGGGTGATGCGTGGAACTAAATTTCAAGTCTGTTCTCAATTTCTTCCACAATGTCCTCAAGAAATACCCCACAAATTTAGTATCTTGGTCAGAAACTATACTCCTTGGAAGACCATGTAGTCTTACCACCTCTTTGAAAAACAAATCTACAATATGGACAACATCATGAGTTTTGTGGCATGGAATGAAATCTGCCATTTTGGAGAACCTATCAACCACCACAAATACTGAGTCATTACCCCTTTGTGTCCTTGGCAATCCAAGAACAAAATCCATACTTATGTCCTCCCATGGCCTTGATGGAACAGGCAATGTCTGATATAGGCCGGTATTTTGACTAAACCCCTTGGCAACTTGACAAACCTAGCAACTCTGTACAAACTTCTTCACATCCTGTGTAATTTGAGGCCAAAAATAATGTTCTCTAAGAATGGCAATGGTCTTATCCCGACCAAAATGTCCTGCCATCCCTCCACTGTGTTTCTCCTTAATCAGATTTTCCCTCATGGAACTCTTTGGAATGCACAATTGACTACCTTTGAACAACATGCCATCCTGAATCAAATAGTCTAACCACTTGGTTCTATTTACAGCAACAGGTTCTTTACAAGCTTTCCATGCTTCAGCAAAATCAGGATCCTCGGGGTACAAATTCTTGAGTTCATCAAACCCAACTACTTCAACCTACATTGTTGTAAGCAACAACTATCTCCTACTTAATGCATCTGCAACCCTGTTAGATTTTCCACTTCTATGCTTCAACACAAATGTATAACTCTGCAAGAATTCTACCCACTTCATATGCCTCTGATTCAATTTACCTTGGCTATTTAGGTACTGTAATGCCTGATGATCAGTATACAAAACAAATTCCTTTGGCAATAAATAATGCCTCCATTTCTTTAAGGCCTGAACTATTGCATAGAACTCTTGATCATAAACAGAATACTTCTTCTTTGCATGATTCAATTTTTCACTAAAATATGCAATAGGCTTACCTTCTTGGCTTAATACAGCCCCAATAGCACTACCACTAGCATCACAATCCACCTGGAATACTTTTCTAAAATCTGGAAGTGCCAACACAGGCTGTTCAGTCACCTTCTTCTTCGTAGCTGCTGCAGTCCATTTGAACTCTTTTCTATCCCCTCTTATTGTATCAGTTAGAGGCGCACATATGCCACTGGAATTCTTAATAAACTTCCTGTAAGAACTAACCAGACCATGAAATGATCTTACCTCAGTAGCAGACCTTGGAGTAGGCCATTCCAAGATGGGTTTTACCTTCTCTGGATCCATTTTGAGACCTTCAAGTGATATAACAAATCCCAAATAGACTAACTCCCTTTTTGCAAAGACACACTTCTTTAGATTAATTAACAGTTTCTCTTCCCTTAGCCTTTCAAGGACACTATGAATATGTAGTAAATGTTCTTCCGAAGTCTTGCTGAAAATTAAAATATCATCCAAATAGACAATAACAAATTTTCCCAAGAACTTCTTAAGTACCTCATTCATGAGCCGCATGAAGGTGCTTGGGGTGTTCGTCAATCCAAAGGGCATGACTAACCACTCATAAAGACCCTCCTTGGTCTTGAAGGCTGTTTTCCACTCATCTCCTTCTCGAATCCATATCTAATGATAGCCACTCTTCAGATCTATCTTTGTGAAGTACTGAGCTCCACTCAAGCAATCCATAAGATCATCCATCCTTGGTAAAGGAAATCGGTACTTGATGGTTATCCTATTTATAGCTCGAGAATCTGTACACATCCTCCACTCTCCATCCTTCTTTGGTGCAATTACTACAGGTACTGCACATGGACTCAGGCTCTCTCGAATCAAGCCCTCCCTCAACAGCTCCTGAACCTGTCTATTTAGCTCCTCTGTTTTAGTAGGAGTCATCTTGTGAGCAGCCTTGTTAGGCAAACTAGCTCCTGGAATCAGATCTATCTGATGATTGATTTTCCTTACTGGTGGCAATCCATTTGGAAAATTATCAAAGATAATATCTCCAAATTCCCCTAGTAAATTTGAAACTTCAAATGGTATTTCACTACTACCTTCTTTATCTTTCCTAGGAATCAAAGCATAGCACATATGTTGATGTTTCATGCCATCTAAAAACTTCCTTCCATCAACAAGACAAATCCTAGCACTGCTACATACCTTTTCACCTTCCTTTTTCATGGGCTTCAATTTGTGGCAAACTCCATCCTTTGTCAGAGAGTATGTGTTTGCATGTCCATCATGTATTGCATGTCTATCAAACTGCCATGGTCTACCCAAAAATAGATGGTAAACATCCATCAAAATAACATCACAGAGAACTTCATCATGGTAACTCCCAATTTTGAATTTTACTGAACATTGTTCACTTACCAGGACCTTATGATCATCTTTTACCCAAGAAATTCGATAGGGCTGGGGATGTTTCTCCCTCTTGAGCTTTAGCTTAGAGACCATCTCTTCTGATACCAAGTTATCAGTGCTACCACCATCAATGATCACATCACAACATTTATCCTCACACTTGCATCTGGTATGGAACAAACTCCTCTGTTGTCCTGGTTCATTCTCACCACTTAGTAGGACTCTTTCATTTACCAAGGTCTCTCCTCTTTCTGCATCCTCTGAATGTGATGATTGTGCATCCTCATCCACATGAGCAACCCTAGCTTGGCCCTCAGCTCTCCTATCTGTCCTTCCTTGTCGTTGAGGGCATTCAAAGGCACGATGACCTTATTCATTGCAATGGAAACAGGTACCATGGAAGCTTCCTCTTCCTTGTCCACGTCCTCTACCTCTTCCTCTTTGATTTCCAAAGTCTTGATCACGGGAGCGGTTGAAACCCTCATTCCTCTGGTTCCTGCTAGTACCCTCATCTTCATTTTTCTTTTGAGTTTCATTGCGGCCTCTAGATGATCTACCACTTCCCCTTCCTCCTTGACTGCGCCCTCTTTGTCTTCCTTCAAACCTTTTACTCAGCTTCTCTTCAACTCGTAAGGCAAACTAGTATGCTTCTTCAACGCTGGTCATTCTTACTAGACTCAATTCCTCCTAGATGCTAGGTCACAACCCACTGATATAACGAGCAACCTTCTCCTTATTTGCTTCTGCATGCCCCGCTCTAATCAAGAGTCGGTAAAACTCCTCTGTATATTCTTGGACTGATCTTCTTGCTTGCTTTAACCCATGCATCTTCTTAAATAGATCAAGCTCATAGTCCACAGGAATGAACTGCTTCTTCAATTTGTCCACCATGCGATCCCATCTTGTGATCTTCTCGTTTCCTCTTCTAAGTCTTTCCAGTTGAATCTCTTGCCACCAAATTTTGGCATGGCCTTTTAGTTTGGCCTTTGCAAACTTAACCCTATCTGGGTCCCTTATATCCTTATACTCAAAGTATTCTTTCAGTTCATTGATCCAATCGATCAACTCATCTAGTTTCAAATTTCCCAAAAATATACCCACTTCAATTGTAGGTCTTTTCCCAAACTTAGTAATGGCCCTAAAAAGCCTTTCCTCTATAGGATTTAGAACTTCCCCATCAACTTCCATTACTTCCTCTTCATTGTCATCCTCACTATTGTCATCTGCGGCAACATATAATTTGCTCCTCTACGAAGCTCCTCTTGCAATGCTTGTACCTGTCTCTGGAGGGCTCTAACCTCCTCAGGATCAATAGCTCTGGCCCTTCCGCCACACTCTCTTCGTGGAGGCATCTTCTAACTCGAACCCACAACCACACAGTCCTGGTGCAAACTGCCTCACAGTCGGCGCTCTGTCTACACACTCAGGAAAACCCGCTCTGATACCACTTGATGGGGATACAACCCAACAACAGAATGGACACAATAGAAAAGGGAAATTATATTAATTGAGAAAATAACCTAGTACAAATAGTGCAGAGAAAATAAACTTCAAAACATGCCCTACGGGCTTACAATAGCATAAATTTGGAGAATATTTCTCCTTTTAGCACCTCCTCTCAAGCTCCAATCCGAACTGCCTTTCACAATGCCAGAAATCTCCTTAAGTAGACCCCGGAGAGTTAAGGACTAGGAGTACATTCTAGAAAGTGCTAGTAGGCATCCACCGACAAAATAGAAGGTTCCAGAAGCTGCGTTAGAAGTCGGTGCAAATCTAGAAGAATCCAAAAACGGTAGCCGAACTTTCGGGAGGCATAACTTTTGAACCGTAGCTCTGATTGACGAACCGTTTACATTTTCGAAAAGCTCTTGAAGCGCTCTATAGCCCTATGGATAGCTTCACTCATCCCCCATTTTTTGACCCTTTTCAAGGTCATTTAATGCCCCAAACCTGACTTTGAAGCATTCTTAGGAGGTCTCCCAAACCCAAAAAACTGTAATAACTTTCAAACCGTAGGGCCTATTGACCTGATTCTTTTTCTGGAATGCTCTAAATCATGATTGCATTCATCTAGCCAATTCACACCTTCTAGTTTACCGAAATGATGGCCCAAATACATGCTCCTATTTTTTTCGAGATTTTCAAACGCACTGATAGTTGAACTATGAGAGTTGGAACCTTTATTTGAGCCAAATGGGTATCCAAAAATGTAAAGACATGAAACAAAAACTAAGTCTAAGTACATTTTTTTTTTGGGTGACACAGGATTGCCCTTATACCTCTGGATGCTCCTGCATCAAGTTCTAAAATCATAGAAGGATTTATTGAAAATTTAACTAAAAATTGATAAATAACTCAAGTGGAAAGATTCAACAAGCCCAATGAAGAAATGAAATACTTTGAAGAGCTAATTAGTTTGTCTGGTAGTACTATTGGTTCAATACATTCATCTACAAAGCAAGGATAATTGTTTAAGAGTGGATAATAGAGAAATGAAAAGTCAAAAGGAAACCAACATATTATCATTATCGAAAAATAGGACATACTGCAAACATCTATAGAAGCAAAAAAAGTATACAAAACCCTAAACCTAAGTTTATTGGTTATTATTTTTACTTCAAGAAGAAAGGACATCAAATTAATGAGTATAGATCAAGGATGAAAAATGCATCTACTACATCTAGATTTAAAGACTATTGTTATAATTTTTAAAAGTATGGACATAGAGAATATGAATGTAGATGAAATGAAATACCCTATTGGACTAATCAAAGGTAGAATTATGCACGTAACAATGTGTGTTTCAAATATCACAAGTTTGGACATTTAAGAAAAAACTATAGGACTCAAGTACCACCAACAAATCACAATAACACCAAGGGTAAAGGCAAAGTGTACATTGAAAGAAAAAAGGAGATGAATCAAACATGGAAGAAAAGGACAAAAGATGGAAACGATGGAACAACTGGAGTTAAGATCACCCAAATCTAATGGAGAAGGTGATCATATCATCTCAAACTAATTAAGTAAGGTATGTTATGAATTGAATACTTAATGATATATCTTACATCAGTTCCAAACAAAAAATGTGCTAAAGTTTATATTTCAATAAGTAAAGATGCATAAGAACATATCTATGAAAGGACCAGTGCAAAAGAATAATTTACATAGTGTTGAATATCAATAAAAACTATCTATACTGACCAAGCATTCCAATATGGACCGAGCATTACACTATGGATCAAGTACCTTAGAAGCTAAACTGATCTATAAGATGAGTTAGATGGAAGAGGTCATGTTTTTATAGTGAAGACCTAGTTCAAAGGCATAATATCAACTAAGAAAATTGGTTTGCACCTAGCTAAGTACTCAACATTAATGGAGACCCTAACTCAAGAAGAAGGAAGTATATATAAAAATTAAAAATTTGAAGACATTGTTTCATTCCATTCATATCTAGAGCACAGAGTATTTGAGCGACTTGAGTGATTTATAAAAGACATCATAAGGTGATTAAAGAGATAATCTAAGAAATAAGCTTGATTGAGTTAAGATTTGAGTAAGTGTCAAGTTATCCAAAAATAGAAATTTGGAACCCTAACATAGAAGTCATGGAAGCTCCATTATCCACAAGAACGAGACAAGGAGTGGAGGTTAGTAACATTGAATTGGTGAGGAGTGATGCTTATCCCCCAACTAAATTTTGTGTTATTCTAGAGATTGCAATCAAAGATGACTCAATCAATGTGTTATCTTCAATACCACCTAAGGTAATCATGATACACGATGTGAAAAATTGATGCATGTGTAAGATTGGAAAAGTGGGTGACTACAAGATTTGAGAGGCTTGTGAGAAATTAGGTGAGAAAGGTGTTTTGAAGGAGGAATTCAAAATTGTTGAGAGGAAAGGGTTGACTCATGCCCTAGAGTTTCCAAGGAATTTCAAGATAGAATGGATCAAGGTTGTACTGAGAAGGATTCATGAAATGAAGCTATGGTTAGATGATGGACCAGTTGAGATAACCAAGAAAATGAGTCATAACATAATAGGTTATCCTACTCTAGAAAAAAAGAAGCTTATGCGATGTCTGAGTCATGAGAAAGCTTAAGCTAACATAGGAGCTAAGTGGAATGGACAAGGGTTTTCCATCTCAAATATTTTTAATCCATTGATTAAATTTTCAGTGAGATCAATTGCTCACAAATTCTACCAATCAAGTATATTGAATAGTGTGTCATGAATGACAGTAGATTAGTCATGGAAGATTGTCATCAAAGATCATGAATACGATCTTGTAGAATTGTAGAAACTTCAATTGGTAGAAAAAACCTTATATCCATTAGGAAGATTAAGAACTCAATGTGTAAGTTTGGATCACATGCTCTGTGTATTTTCTTTTATATTTAGAAGTGTTTCCTTGGTATTGGAAATATTGTCTGGTAACAAGGAAAACTAGTGTCAAGACAAACCAGTGAGTACATAACCTAATTAGGAGAAAATTTTGAAAATGTCATGGATACATATTATGAGAAATTCAAACAAAGAATGAAGATGAGGATGAGAATACAAGAAGAGTTAGTAATGAAAAATTACAATGATGTATGTTTTTTAGTAGATATAGATAACACATTTGTGCACGGAGTAAAGTTGGGGAAGGCATAGTTAACATTAGTTGATTATGAAATTGACAGTGAGGTTGTAAATATAAATATTGTTGCATTATTAAAAAAAGAGATTGATACTAAAGCAGAATCCTTTGGAAAATATGAAAAAGATAAGGAAAGAATCACTAAATATATTAAAATAGCTTCTAAGGAGAAGAAAAGAAAGAGAATGATTGAAGACCTAGAGGCAAAGCTAGGCACCCGAGGTAAGGGCAAGGAGCCTCTATAGATTACACAAGGTTTTGGAGAAATTGAAGAAAAAAGTAGTGGTGATGAGGAAGAGGAAGAAGTAGAAGAAGGAGTCAAGGGTAAAGCCCTAGTTTTTATCTCTAGCATTGTTGTCTCTAGCACTGACATACAAGCAAGATCGAGTGGTTATTGTTGGAAACTGCAATTGGAAAAAATTGTGGTTTTTCCATTGATGTCAAATATATTAATCAGATGTGTTGCTATCTAATGTAAATATCATATCTATTTGATTAATGAAGAGGATTTGAGAGTTTTCTCATAACAAAAGAACCTAAAGGAAAGTTTGAGTTATAAAAAGGAAGTTACAATGAAAATTTGATTAGTTAGACTTTGATAAGACAAAGTGATTATCTATATCATGTTGATGCTGAAGTCTTTATAGTATAAGTCAAGATATATAACTTATGTAAATCTTGGTCGAGCAATAAAGTAAAAGACTAAGGAATGTCAAGTGATGCTAGTGTCAACTGAGCCATAGTACAAGCTAAGAAAATCTAGTGTTGACCAAGAATCATTATTGATTTAGTGATAGTGTTGATGCAGAGATTTATAACAATCAAGTAATATAGTGATGACTGAGTGCTAGAACAATGATGACTAAGTGCCAATATTTTGATTATGTTTGAGGAATCATGATTTCTAGTTGTCTCAATTGATTTCTGGGGATATGGAAAGCATGTTGAAGATAAGATTGATGAGTTTGATCATTTAATTAAAGGAAGGATTAGGTATTATATCTAACATCAAATTTAATGGATGAGAAGTACAATGAACCTGATGAATTAGATCATAAACCATTAGATATATAGTAATCATGAAAATGACAAAATATCAAAATTACCTATTAAAGGAGATACAAAGATGAACTTTAAGAGTACGCATAAAAATGGATCAAAAGAGGATAAATGAGACATGCGATGATGAGAATAGAGAAAGGAATCTGTGTATGTTTCCAATAAGAGGGGAAAAAGCTAGCAAAGTTGATAAGTGAATCTAAGTAGAAGGCTTAATTTTGATATGAAGAGAAGGATGATTGCTTGAAGGTTTGCCAAGAGAATCAAAGATAAGGAAGGATTTTCAAGGAATTGACACATGAACCAAATAGTGATCTAAAACCATAAAGTGAGTTATAATCATATAGATCAAAACCTATTATTTTTTTTCTAATTCTTTTAAATAGTTTGTATTGAAATCCTTTTAATTTACTTAACATCCATTTGAAGGGCTTAACAATCTATGTAAATCCTTTAGCAAGGTGACATTCTATATGGAATGATCAAAGTACTCTAATAATCCAACTCCTAATAAGGTGATTAAATCCTCTAACTAGGTCATCTTCAACAAGGCTAGCTCTTAACAAAGCTCACTTCAAAAGAGTGAAAAAGCGGTGACATGTTGCTGGTGGTTTTTCCCAAATTAGGTGTCCACATTAAATCAAACTTGTGTTGAATTTTTTGTGGTGATTTACATTTATATGTTTATATTAAGCTAAGTCTATTATATTAGGACATAGAACTACTAGTAATTTTGTTATCAGTATTTAGTAGAGTCTGAGCTACAATAGGATAAGAAGAACAATAAATTATTAATGTTTGATTTTTTAAGTGGTACTTAAGGACCTTGAGTAATTGGATTTGGAAAAATCTCACTCTTGAGAAAACTATTTTTTCAGGAGAGATTTTGGCCAAAAAGAAGAAACAAGAAGAGTTGAGAAGAGAACATCAACAGAGGCAAGTGTTACGTGATGTAAAAGACATTTTTGAAGAAGCAATTGGTATACATAATCTCAATGGGAAAGTGGAGGTAATGAAAAAGGAAATAAAGAAAGAAAGAATGGAATGTAATGGTGACTACATGACGCTTACCAGAAGAGTCAGATTCAACATTCAAAATTTAGAAGCATGTGACACTAAAACAATCAGACTACTTAGAGTCCTATGTATATATTGTTCATTATTTGTTTATTCAAAATAAGTCATAAGTTTTGTAGTTATATATGAACTAATTCATAGGCTTGGGAGGAGTACTCACATTATCATTCTAACAATGTAATCATGACAAAGCATTTTTACCACTAATGTCAAAGGGGGACATTGTGGTATCTTTAACTATTGTTGTCTATTAGTGTCAAACACTTAGTCATATACTAGGTAGAGTTAGAAGGTCATCACTATGACTGAGCTACTCTATATAGGTTGAGTCATATATAGACTTGCAAATAAGCATGTACAAACTAAGCTATATTCACCAAGTATTTTCAAAGTAAGCTTATTCTAATGTTTACTAAGAAGGTCAAGAATATTAATGCCAAGTCATATAAAAGGAGTTGAGCATAGTAGAGACCAAGTGTCAACTTGGCATATATAGTGAATGTCAAGTATCCAAGACAGTAAGTGTTGAGCAACACAAAATTGATATTTAAGCTAGGAATAATGAAAAATTTGTGGTAAACCATTTTAGGTTGACATGGATAGAATATTTAATACTTGTCAAGATTATTACAAAGATTATTACACATTTTATGATGTGGGTAACAATTCCCTATGTTTTGTGATGAACCAATCAAATGAAGAGGCAAAATAATTAATCATCTAGAAAAATATTTATGAAATCTTTAAATAGAGCAGATCTAGACCTATTTTGGCAATGAATAAGAGAGAGAAGAAGCAAGTTATTCTTGTGATCACAAAGATGAAGTGTGAAAGTAAGAACTTTGTGAAGAAGGTAGAAGAGTTAAGTTAAGTTATTGCAAAATAGAGCAAGCCACCTTGTCAAAGCAGTGAAGTACAACAAAACTATATTAGATTAGAGATTAGGTCAAATTGAAAATAGGACATCCATAATCAACTTATCAAAGTAGACTGAGGATCAGGTACTAAAATAGTTTTAACAAATTGAGTCAAGGATAATATCTTAATGGAGTGGTCTTGAGAGATCTTTGTAAATCTCCTAATTAATTCCTTACTTTGTTGTAAGTGTAAAATCCTCTTACAAGGTAAGACCTAATAGTCTTAACAAATTTTAACAAGGCAGAACCCTCATAGGGTAGATTATTGGATATGGTCAAATATTATAACCCTAATAGGTTAATATTACAATAGTAGTGAAGATTGTGGGTGTTGGTCAATTAGCTAAATATATTAGTAATAAAGGATTGGACATCCTTCTACATTGATTCCATGACTAGAAAAAATCATGTATTTTCCTATGAGTACTTCATTTTATTTGTCAACTCAGGAGCATAAGCTTGAGAGGGTGGCTGCAAAGTATATGCTCTGATTCCTCTTTAAGTCATTATAACTACAATAGGAAATAAATGTTGAAGGAAGCTAAGCTAGGAACTAAAACAATGTTTTTCTTAAATCTTAGAGTAATGCTACAAATAGTAAATCCATTTAAACACCTATGTTGCAGGAACAGTTCAATGATTTTTTTATCAATGGTTGTAGGAACAATAGAAATCTACTTTTGCAAGGAAACAAACTAAGAAAGGAAATATATTCTAACAAAGAAGTTCACTCACCAAGTGGGCCCCCTTGGATGAGTAGACAGAAAAAAATCAAGTCTAAAGGTGGAAAATTGAACTTTGTATTCTATTCATTCATAATAAGAAATTACATTTGAAAACAAGATTTTACTCTACTAAACAAAACAATCTACTCTATTTCCTTCTGGTCAAACCAGGAAAAGATCAAAATCCCTTTTCAAGGTTATAGTGAAAATTATTTAAAGGAAAAATTCAACAACTTCCTACTCCTACAATCATTTCATCAATGATGATCAAGTATAGATCATAAGGTTTACAACAAAAACACTTATTAACTACATTTTAACTCTCCCATTAATATAGTAGGATGAGGAAGCTATCTTCATTCACAACCATAATAGAATTCATGCGATGATTCATCAATCATCTGGTCAGCTTTGACTCAACATGAAATGTTGTCTTTAATAAGCATGGAAAAACTTGGAAAGCATTAAATGCAACAACTTCTACATACATGCATTCATTTCATCATCAATGTTAGAAAAGGTATAATGTTCAAATTATCACTCTTGCATTTATCATATGTCTGTAGGAAAGGAACCTACCCAAACATAGCATGGATGAGTAAATATTTATCAGCATGTAATATCCTTCATTGAACCATTAAAAAAACCATAGATTCAAGAAAATACAACATAACTCATCAATCTATACTTCAATCTTCAAGTCTTAACATATAGATAGCATATTCATAAAACATAAGTTCATTTGCTTAAACCATAGAGTCATAAACTATTTCTTGCAAGATAACTATTAAAAACAAGATAAAAATTTCTCAAAATAATGGCCTTTTAGAGGCTCTCAAGTGTCATTCCCAACCTAGTTTTACCTTCAAATTGAAGTGTTTCTTGGTAACCAAATCTTTGTGTTATGTCTTACATTTCATGCATGTGATTGATAAATACAACTAAATGCTTTTATAGTTTGATTATATAAGTTATGCATGCATTATATATGAGATGGTAAATGTGGTGAATGCACTATAGTATTGTGAGAAGTAAAAAGTGTCACATATTTGTATTAGGGTAATTTAATTTTGGTCTTTTCTCTTATTAGGTTTAAAATCTTGATAAAAATCATCTATAATTTTAGAGCTGGTTGTTTTACCTTTCTTCTTGTTCACATTTATGTATTTTTTTAATTACATGGAAAATTTTATTTTTGAGTGTTTAAATTACCTTGACTCTCATACATTTTCACATTTTATGGAGTTTACTATCATGACACTTATTTTGCAGTGTAGACCTTACACCCAATGGCCATATCTGTAGACCTATGAACCCAAATCTTCATTAGGCACAATAAGAATAAAGGAACTGATATCAGTATGGGGATCCACCTCAAAATAAGTTATGGTTGTGGGCATAGTGGGTAGTAATTTATTTTCATGTCCATCTCAAATCCTAACCACCAAGCTCCTCTTGCATGGAGTGTTCTTCTACACCAAGGTGAAGAGACAATGTTGTGAGAAAATTATTCACAACATCCATAAGTGCTTTAGCATATTCACCATCCACCTCTCTACAGTAAAATTACCACCATGCATCACCCAAAACTTATAGCTATTTCTTTTGTGTCTTTTGTAAGCATTCATGAATGTATTGAATTTTAAACTATTTTATGGTTATTGAATATAATATTATCTTAGTAAATAATCTATTTTAAAGTAATATTGTTTTCTTAAGCTTATAGTTCTCTGATGTGATTTTTCCTTATTTCATGATTATTTATATTGTAGAAGCTTCTTGCTTAAACTATTTGGTAAATATTTTGAATAATGCTCAATTTTATACTTGATTTATTGCTTGTAATTTTAGGTTGTTTTGAATCAAAATTGGTAGTATACTCTTCACCCTACTCCATACCAAATATTGCACTCTAAGTATTATCATTTCTTCATATCTTGTGTATTTTATTATTTGAATAGAATATTTCTAAAGGTACTAGTGAGAGTATGTTGGAGAGTGGTTAGTTAGACAAATTGAACTTTTGGCATCATTTTGATTTTTTCAACATTATCTCATAGTCTATAATTTTGGTTCACACAAATCTCCAATCCATTTGTGATACCCACTCACACAAATCATTAATAACTATAGTTCATGAATGATCATTCCTTGTTTCCTTTGAAAAAATAGTATAAGAGGTCATATCCTTTATCAAGAGAAAGTCTCTTGAATTTAGTCATGATCTTCTTCCAACTTGTAGTTATAATTTTTTGGCAATTTATGTAGAATTATTGCCTGAACTTATTTTCCTCTAGATTTTTTTTTAAAATGTAAATTATTACTTGTGTAAATTTCTAATTTATTGTGCACAATGGTCACTGGTCCACTTTATTAGGTCTACATATTTTATTATGTACTTTATTGATGGAGTGATCTTCATCAAGTAATTCATTTTATTTTTCATATATGGGAGTGTAAGGTTTAGGTTGAAACATATTTAGTTAAGAGATAAGGATTGTAAGGTATCAATTCCACCAAGTTAACTCAAGGAATGATACCTTATTATATCAGAATATTTCAATTGACAAGACTTGATTGTTTGCATACTCATAAAGAACCATTCACCTTCACAAATAATTCAAGTTTGATTGTATTTTAATTCTCATTTTACTTGTTTTACCAATAATATTTTTCTTAAGTCATGAAAGATGAGGTTGTGTTAGATTATCTAAACAAACTAAGGTTTTATCCTATTTGTAGTACAATGGGTAGTGGGCATGGAATTCTTCCTCTATAACCATTAATATTATTTGACCAATAATGTTTTCCTTTTGTTCAGTCAAGTATAATTAGACATCTAGAAATGAGTGTATTAAAAGATTGATATTTATTTTGTTTAACAATAACTATCTTGGAGTTTTGAATGAAACATTCCAAATGGTAATGCATGGAAAAGTGTTTTTGTAAGTTAAGGATCCTTTTCAAATCAGTGGTGTGGTGATTGTTCTTCTATAATTATACTTTTTACATATATAATACCATAGTATAATCAAGGCATTTGGTGACAAAAGATTCAATATGTAGTAGAGATAAATAAGACTTGATTGGTTATATGTATCTTATTTAGATGAGATATTGAGAATTTCAAGTCTACTTTAATTTACAGATTTCATTTGTATTTTCTTTGTCAAGCCATACTTAATGTATTATTTATCTATCTTTTATCTAGATTAAGTAGTGAATTGTTACAAATTCCACTGCTAAGACCATATAGTTTCAATAAATTCTCACTAAGTTTAGCATCACTTTCTTTTAAGCATCAATCATTTTTTGCAATAAAAACACATTATGAAAACCTTATTGATCCTAGTTCTTTATGAGGGGACCAAGCACATTAAATTTTCATGCACTAAAATGAAGAAATCATAAAGTATTAGGCTATTAAAGTTTACAAGTCTCATTTTTTTTTAAAGATACAAGCAAATTAACTGAAACCTATATTAAAATAAATTTTCTTCAATAGTTTTTGTTATCTCTTATATGCGACGAAATATTTTATTTTTAAGAGGACATCAAAATATTAGCCATAGCATTATCTGTCTTTTTTCTCACCACATTATAGTGTAAAACATACTTCTACTTTACAATGCTCAAAACTTGCACTATTTCTATTACCATTATATATATATATATATATATATATAGTATTTCAAGGCATTTCGTGACAAATGATTCAATATGTAGTAGAGATAAATAAGACTTGGTTGGTTATATGTATCTTATTTAGATGAGATATTGAGAATTTCAAGTCTACTTTAATTTATAGATTTCACCTATATTTTTTTTATCAAGCCACACTTAATCTATTATTTATCTATCTTTTATCTAGGTTAAGTAGTGAATTGATATGAATTCCACTACTAAGACCATAAAATTTCAATAAATTCTCACTAAGTTTAGCATAACTTTCTTTTAAACATCAATCATTTTTTGCGATAAAAACATGTTATGAAAACCTTATTGATCCCGGTTCATTATGAGGGGACCAAGCACATTAAGTTTTCATGCACTACATTAAAAAAAATCATTAAGTATTAGGCTATTAAATTTTACAAGTCTCATTTTTTTTAAAGATACAAACAAATTAACTGAAACCTATATTAAAATAAACTTTCTTCAATAGTCTTTGTTATCTCTGATATGCGACAAAATATTTTATTTTTAAGAGGACATCAAAATATTAGCCATAGCATTATCTTTCTTTTAACTCACCACATTATGGTGTAAAACATACTTCTACTTTACAATGCATATATATATATATATATATATATATATATATATATATATATATATATATATATATATATATATATATATATATATTTCAAAACTTGCACTATTTCTACTTCTAATTAATGATATATATATCATTAATTAATTAATTATAAAATAAGAGGAGGAAGAGGAAAATAAATCAGGCAACTTAATATAAGAAAGCAAATCATACCATATAATTTCTTAAATATAATACAAATATTGAACGTCCAAACTATGTGGATTTGAGATTCATCATTAATAACTATTATTTTTAAAATTAGATATATTTATTTAAGTTATATACACTATTTACATCACACATGCATTCTTCTTGAATCTTTTCATACTGATATTGACATAATCTAGAAATATATATGTTATAATAGACCAATTATGATCTAAAATAGTTAAATTGTAGGACACTAGATATTACAATTGATCACTTTTGATGATCTACGAAATTAATAGTAATCAAGACTATTAGGTCCACCTTTTGAAAGGATTTATACAATACAATCAAGTATGTACTCTAGTAGAAGTTTCTGCAAAGGATTGTTACATCCACCTAGTTAAAGGATTTGGGACTAATGAACCTGTTAGGATGAATTAGTGGATTGATCTCTAATGTGCAACTCTGATTGCTGATGAAGAGCCTTTTGAAGTAAACTAATCACTTGGCTATGATAGATGAGTCTTTTTCTTTCCTTGAAATGCTTGTAGCCTTCAAACAATCTTCTCTTCCATATTTGCTAATGTTCTTCCATTACAATTCTTAAATCTCATATTTGGATAAACAAAATACTTCATACTTATATCTATCCAAATAATTCCTTTATAGATTAGCTACAACATAAAAATCTCCAAAACAATTACCATGTAGGCTTAGTGCTATAACTTTGGTCCAATGGCTTACTCAGGCGATGCTAAAGATACTTGGGCAACACTCTGACCTTGGCTAAATCTAGCACTTGACTGATACTGGATGCTTAGTTCATACAAATCACTCGCTAGACACTATTGACTATGTTGACACTACTCTACTAGCTTGATCATTATATTGGAACAAGAATATTCTTCTCAACTTGGTTCTCACTGGAGCTCAATAGATACTGTAAACTTAGTTGACACTGTGGCTCGGTGGAAAGTTGGAATTGTCAACTTAGTTGACACTATTACTCTTTGCAAGGTTAACTTTGATATCTTGGTTCCTTTATGAGTAACATTGTAGATTGGTAACTCAGTTACTACTATCTTTCATTATGACTAAGTGTTTTAACACTAATTGATAATATATCTTAACATGAGATTAACAGAGGATACCACAATTTGAAAACTTCATCCAACTTAAAATTCTTTAACTAATCATCAATTCAATATATACTCACTAAAATTTAATCATAAATATTTCTTCCCTAGTCTAGATTATTATGCATCTACATTCATTGCTTTGACTTGTTGATCTTACGGCGCTTAAACTCTACATAAGTCTTGGCATTATACAGGGGAGGATTTTTCTCATCAGTTAACTCTTTTAATGGGCCAATTACTTTATTTACAGGAGGAGAAAAAAATAAGGGTCATCCACTATATTCTCCAAACATGTATATTTTTTTCTAAATAAGAGCTTTAGTTTATTGGGAAGGATAATATAAAATTATAATCTAATCATATAAAATAATCTTATACTTAATGATATTGGTTGTCTAAGTTCATGGTGCTAATAGTTAGAATATAACAAGATGTGTTTGGAGATACCTTTGTAAATGAATCCCATTATTGGTGGGAATGCTTTTTTCGAAAATTGATTCATTCTTATTGATTAGTAGGTGTAACTGTAACAAAATTACCAAGAGCATATTAATTGATTTAGGTGGTTCGTTCGACGCTTGAATTTTAATCCAACTTTAGATCTATTCTAACATTAATGTAATTAATATTTTGGTATTATATTCCAACTTTAACACCAAAATAAAATGCACAAACTCACAAGGATGTGGGGCCTAATAGCTCTGGTACCATGTCAAAAAGATCAAAATAATGGGAAGCTAGTTGGGCTTCTCAACAACGTAAGGTACAGAGACATTCAGTCAACAAAGGGGTGACTCGACAAGGTAAGGCCAAGTTACTCAGTCATCAAAGAAATGCTCGACATAGGTAATGGCCAAATTACTCGGAAATACTATGGTTGATTTTCTTGATCAATAGGGATTGAGTCACTCAATCAAAATCACTTTGAAATGGAGACCAAGTAAAAAACTAACACTCGACAATGGAGTGTTTTAACTTGCATGAGAAAGAAGAATAACATTCTAGAAGTTGTTGATCAGTTTTTCCAAACCACTAAATGCACAACAAAATATATAAAAGAAAGGAGACAAGATCAAAAATACAATACATTGGAGATGGGAAAGTTTTTTTGCTTGCTTTCTTTCTATTAACTAATTCAAACTATTATAAATTTGGAGAGTAAAACTACAAACCCACAAAGAAAAATATCTAACCACTAAACAAACTTACAAGAACATATGGTTGCATACAATAAGCTACAGTAATCACTGCTCATACAAGATAAAATATCACTTTCCACACAAAAATTTGAAACTCAATCATCCATGTTGTTGCACTCAGATAAAACCTTCTGTTGTTGATGCTTTGTTGAACTCTTCTGAATCACTTAGAATTTTTGGGATCCCTCTTAGAATAAACTAACATTTCCCCTTTGTCTCTTTCTATCCACACAAAAACTTCCCTCTCATTTTCAAATTCAAACTTGTCTACCGCATTTAATGTCTCTGATGGAGCTACAGTATTTGGGGAACTCAACTTTTGATACCTATAGGTGAATGACATGCTTCATAGACAAATCAAGTCAATTGAAAAATTTAGAAACATTAATATAATGAAAATTTTGGGATTATTAACATATACATAGACATCTATTAACAAAAATAATTTTTATAGGGAGAAACTGTCTAGATCTCGTCATAGTAATTGTAAGAAAAATCTTAATGCAAGATACTTTCATAGTCATGTGCATTCTTATCTATTGATTCATTTAATAGCTTGAAAATCCAAGTGAACATATTTATGCTGGTTAGGATTATTAATACATGACCATTTATTTATCATCCTCTTTAGAAATTTGGTATGTAGTTGAGTCTTGCGGTTCATTTACTTCTATCATCTTTTCACCAATTAAATTCACTACATGCAAGACTTAGTGAAATGGTCTATTAGTATTTACTAGTTATTGAATACTCTAGAATGAAAAATATGACAACTTTAGATGGATGCTACCAAAAATTATATGTAATTTTGTGGAATTTGGGTCATCTATGAAATTTGGGTTATTGTGTTGACATAAGTATTGGTGAAATTACTGCTATTTAGAAACTCAAATCCTTCCTCTATAGCATAGATGTCAGATACTCAAAGTCATTTCCTCATAGGGAGTGAAGATTCCCATGCAATGATTGAATAAATACTCTTACTCAACCTTATCTAGGTAATGTCCTAAAAATATTATAATCCAAGTATTGAGTGGGGATTATAAAGTTGGATTGTTGATTTTCAACATATACTACATACTAGATCACCCAATGAGTAGCAACCATATCATTCATCTACCCATCTTTCCATATTCACCATGTCCATCACTACATTTTGGAGTAGGATCCTCCCAACTTTGATATGTGCCTTGAGGAATCACTCATGCCTCAACTCTCAACTTAAGATCACAATTCATAGAGCATTAAGTACTAATATGATATTTCATTCCCTGTCATATGTCATGCACTTGCAAAAATGAAAATGGGAAGTTTAACTTGTTAGCCAAATACATGAGTATACACCAATTGATAGCTAAACAACTTTGAATTCAACTATAGAAAACTAAGCCTGCATTTAATTCATAAATAGTCCAATTTGATAATAATGGTTTCCATCAATATCATGTTCCCTACCTATATGATATGCATTTAGAGTGGACTTTGATTGCACATAGTTTTCTTCTTTTTTTGAAGGAGAGTATTTAAATATTTCTTTAATAACTAGCTTAGTAGTCAGCATTAAAAAAAGTAAAGGTGACTTCTAGGCTTAATAAATTGCAGAAAAAGGGTAAGCAAATTATTGTTGACCTATCAACAACAACCCAAAAATAAAGAGGATATTTTGGAGAATGATGTGTGATACTGTAAAGGTAAGCACGACTTTGGTAATATTGAAAAAATAATCAACTGATGAGGGGAGCTAAAAAATGTAAATAAATGATTTCTATTGAACATGTTAAATAGGACATGTAGTATCCTTATAAAGAAGGAAAATTATTGGAATAAAAAGACAATCAAATAATGGATTTTAATGGGAAAAGTCCAATACTTTCTTCTTCTATAAATCCATCTTAAAATATAGGAAAAGTAATTCTTTAATTACATGCGGTTGGATGACTAAGAGTATGATTATATTCATATAATTTTATTTATATACATATTGGTTATCTATCTACAATTCTTAGAACTTTTGGTTAGAGTTTACTAATGTCTTGTACAACTTTTGATAGTTTTCCATGGTTTAGAGGATGGTATGACATGTTCATTAGAATATTTATCATTTTTTTTAAAGATGTTAGATTGCCTTTAGGTGCTCATGGATATTTGAAGACTTGAGTGAAGGTATATTTCTTTTAGGTTGAGAGAGAGAGAGAGAGAGAGAGAGAGAGAGAGAGAGAGAGAGAGAGAGAGAGAGAGAGAGATTGTTGAAGAAGAAATCATGAAATATAGAGGTAGTGAGAGAATTATGATAGGAGAAACAAAATGACATCTTTTAATATATAAAACTATCAGTGAAACCCTTGCAAATTCTAGTCTATATAATTGGATGGTTACCATTTGACATATAGTTGGAAAATTACAAACTACCAAAAAAATCTCTTACCATAAGCTACGATAACCATCCATCAATAGTAAAGATTTTATCAGGCTTTCCTTCAAGATGATTTAATGATCTCTATTCTGAGATGTCACTACCATATATGCAATGCTAACATCTTTTAATTTAATGTCTTTATATGTTGTCCAACACAAAAGAATCTTAAAAGTAATTGTTGTTGACACAATCAATTGGATATATTCATCACAACCTTTATTATATTGTGATAAAAATAAGTTCAATCTCAGAAAGATTTGATTAACAATTTCTCATTTGCAACAACCTAGCTATGATACCATGTTATTTTTCTGAGGATTGCTGAAAATATAATAGCACTATCATTATGTTTTATATGTGTTTTTCAAAAGAAACTCCCTCTCTCTCTCTCGTTTATATTAAGCTTAAGTTATGAAGACATGTGTAACCTTTGATATTTATTAATTTGACAATTAATATAATAACAAATTTTACATACATAGATACATACATACATATATATATATATATATATATATATATATATGATTTTTTTCCAGTTCATATTGACTTCAATAAAAAATCCTCTTTTCAATGCTTCATCTATCTACCAGATATCTCATCATTTTCTTGTCCCACTAAGAAAACCTGCACATGTATGAAATGTTCAATGAGGATCGTTTTACCTTCTCTGTCATGTTCTCCAAATCAATATCGCACATTTGTATTACTTTTTAATTTAATAGATTTTAAACTCTCCACGTAAATAGTCTCATATAAAATAGAGACATAAAACAAATGTTTCTATATCAAATATTCTACCCCAAAAGCATGGAGCAATCCAGAGATGGAGGAGATTTCCTGGGGAATGTAGGAATGCTGCCCAATATCAATTCTACAGAGGAGGATGGTTTGGATCCCAGAAGAAAAATGGGATTTTGGAGATAGGGGAACCAATTGATATTGAAGTTTTAGAAGAGATTAAAATGGACATTGAACTATGGAAAAATATGGCAGTTATTGGTAGGTTTATTAGTGCTAGGTTTAACAGAATGCAAATTAGGGAATGGGTTTCGAAATATCGATGTGAAGAACACATTCTGAAATTTATTCCAAAAGGATTTTTTATTATTGTGTTTCGAGAGGAATCGGTCAGAAATAAAATACTGGAGCAAAAATAATTGGTTCCTTGATTCCTTCCCATTATATTTGTAGTCATGACAATCAAATTTTGATTCGACTCCATTAGCAGTATATAATTATCCAATATGGATTAGATTAAATACAATCTTCTGATGGAGTATTGGGGGGATGAATGTCTAGATTGCATTGGATGATCTATGGGTACTTTGTTGGAGATTGATGAAGAAATCATCAATGAAGATTCATATCTTTACACAAATATTAAGATTACTGCAGTCAAGAGGATTTCATCTTTCATTAACCTCAAATCAAGGAATGGTGTTTGGAAATAGAATATCGAGATTGAACTACCTATCTTTTGCAATAAAAGAGAAGACAATTTTCTGCATGCGCAAAATAGGTAGCCAAAGGATAAACTAGGTAAAATCTGGACTCCAAAGAAAATGGTCACATCAACTATTCTAGAGGGATAGAAGATTGATCCTCTGAAACATAACCCAGTGTTGGAAAATGGTGAATGTTCTATTTTGAAGGAAAATGTGGTTGATATGAGGCAGTTGTCAATGGATAAATCTATCTCCCAATTGTATTCAGACACGTTAAGTAGATTATGATTGGATTTTTGACGATATTTTTTTAGCTTCTAACGAATTAGAGAATGTTGATCCAAGAAGTGCAAGTCAATTAGCCAATTTTTTGTTAGGTAAATCCAAAGGTGGTAGGGGAAGAAGAACTAATAGGTAGAAAAGGGAAGAGAGAACTAATGAGAAAGGGATTGTAAATGTTTGTTATTATTTAAGACAATCCAAGGGAGTAGAAAGCTCTTTTGGTGAGAGATGAAAATAGTTACATGGAATGTTAGGGGAGTTTTGGTCCCTGACAAGAAACACTTAGTAAAATGAGCGCTAATCAGAATGGAAGGGGAACTAGTGTTTTTGCAGGAAATGAAAATCAATCTAGAGAAAGCTCTTAGTTTTTTGAGATCTTGTCAAAAGTGGGAAGGTTATTTTTAGGAAGCTATTGGTGCTGCCAGTGGTTTGGGTATATTATGGAATCCAAACATCATAAAAGTTTTAGAAATAGAAAGATTTTCCCATTGAATTTTTGGAAAACGTATTTGTCTTAAGACTAAATTGGAAATCCCATTTTTTAATATGTATAGTCCTATTAAAACTGGTGACAAATGTATGGTATGGACAAAGATTTTTGAGAGGTTGCCCTTGTGTGATTTTTCCAAGGTAATTATAGCAGGGGATTTTAATGCTTTACTGGATCAATAGGATAAGTCAGGGGGCTTAAAGATTTCATCTCAAATCATGGAGGATTTTAGGAGATTTTCTCTTCAAAATCACTTATTTGATGTTGTCCCAACAAATAGTAAATTCACTTAGACCAATCATAGGGAGAAATTTACCGAAAGCACAGGGAGGTTGGATAGATTTTTGGTTGGCTCCTTTTGGATCGATTCTTCTTTTACTCTGGATTCTTATATTCTTCCTTTTTCTCTATCCGATCATTTCCCTATTCAACTTTCTATTAATGAATCTTCTATAAGAGGGAATGGCAGTTTTAGATTTCAAAATATGTAGTGGCAAGATAAGGACTTTTTGCCAAAGCTAGAACTATGGCAGAAGGAAAGCAACATTTTTAGTGGGACACCAAGCTATTTTTTCCTTCAAACAATGAAAATGATTAAGAGAACATTAAAATATGGAATAAGGTTTCTTTTAAAATCATCTTCACAGAGGAACTTAAAATTGAATCAGATTTGGAATTGATTAAAAATCATGTCATGCAGTAGCTATGACAAATAAAGATTTCATTCAAGAAAGAAAATTGAAAAATGATCAAGCAAACGTACTTCATAGAGAGGAAGTATTCTAGAGGGATAAATCTAGAGATAATTGGACTAGTGATGGAAATCTTAACACAAAATTAATTCATGCTTCAATTAAATTGAGAAGAGTCAGCAATAGGATCTATCACATTCAAAAGGATTAGAGAGTTTGGTTAGAAGGAGAAGATGATATTGTAAAAGAAGCAGTCGATCATTTCAATATTTTATTAGGGGGATGTTGGAAATATTCAAGACTATGCTAGGTTACTGAGAGGGGAGGGGTGAATTAGTAACTTCTAAAACTTTAACAATTTCAATGCTTAATCAATAAATCAATTAACACTTAGTTCGTCACATTTAATTTATTTGCATGCATGAGAAACTAAAAACATGAAAGCGTCCATAACACTTGAACACAATGATCCAGTGACGCAAAAACTATCCAAATAGAAAATAAAACTGGGCTGGGGATGATACCCACAAACTTTAGTACTACAACATAAAGTTGGCTTGTTAAGGCTTACATTGATCATTTCTAATGATTTTCCCTGTTAGGAGAAAATAAGGTCCACCTTTTGAGAGGATTTACAAACATACAATGAAGTATGCACTCGATAAAGAGATTTATAAAAGATTGTTAGGTCTGCCTTGTTAGAGGATTTTGATTGGTTTAACTGTTAGGATGAAGCAGTAGATCTCTAATTTGTAACTAAGTTTGCTGACAGAGATTCCTTAGTGTATTGATCACCTTACTATGATATATTTGTTATTGCTACTCCTTGTATTGATATGGCCTTTATGATTCTTTATCTGTTGCATTCACAATACATATATGCTTTCACATTCACATTTTTGTACTTTCTTGCTCTTACTTACTTTTTCATACTTTTGATATGATACAATACATCACATATGTATACCAATCCAATCAACATGTATGGTCCTATTAAAACTGGTGACAAATGTATGGTATGGACAAAGATTTCTGAGAGGTTGCCCTTGTGTGATTTTTCCAAGGTAATTATAGTAGGGGATTTTAATGCTTTGTTGGAATAATAGCATAAGTCAAGGGGCTTAAAGATTTCATCTCAAATCATGGAGGATTTTAGGAGATTTTCTCTTCAAAATCACTTATTTGATGTTGTCCCAACAAATAGTAAATTCACTTAGACCAATCATAGGGAGAAATTTACCGAAAGCATAGGGAGGTTGGATAGATTTTTGGTTGGCTCCTTTTGGATCGATTCTTCTTTTACTCTGGATTCTTATATTCTTCCTTTTTCTCTATCCGATCATTTCCCTATTCAACTTTCTATTAATGAATCTTCTATAAGAGGGAATGGCAGTTTTAGATTTCAAAATATGTAGTGGCAAGATAAGGACTTTTTGCCAAAGCTAGAACTATGGCAGAAGGAAAGCAACATTTTTAGTGGGACACCAAGCTATTTTTTCCTTCAAACAATGAAAATGATTAAGAGAACATTAAAATATGGAATAAGGTTTCTTTTAAAATCATCTTCACAGAGGAACTTAAAATTGAATCAGATTTGGAATTGATTAAAAATCATGTCATG
Source organism: Cupressus sempervirens (assembly GCA_028749045.1). Taxonomy (NCBI): domain Eukaryota; kingdom Viridiplantae; phylum Streptophyta; class Pinopsida; order Cupressales; family Cupressaceae; genus Cupressus; species Cupressus sempervirens. The sequence goes on along the minus strand of CM053784.1, from coordinate 677,185,219 downwards.
CAGTAGCTATGACAAATAAAGATTTCATTCAAGAAAGAAAATTGAAAAATGATCAAGCAAACGTACTTCATAGAGAGGAAGTATTCTAGAGGGATAAATCTAGAGATAATTGGACTAGTGATGGAAATCTTAACACAAAATTAATTCATGCTTCAATTAAATTGAGAAGAGTCAGCAATAGGATCTATCACATTCAAAAGGATTAGGGAGTTTGGTTAGAAGGAGAAGATGATATTGTAAAAGAAGCAGTCGATCATTTCAATATTTTATTAGGGGGATGTTGGAAATATTCAAGACTATGCTAGGTTACTGAGAGGGGAGGGGTGAATTAGTAACTTCTAAAACTTTAACAATTTCAATGCTTAATCAATAAATCAATTAACACTTAGTTCGTCACATTTAATTTATTTGCATGCATGAGAAACTAAAAACATGAAAGCATCCATAACACTTGAACACAATGATCCAGTGACCCAAAAACTATCCAAATAGAAAATAAAACTGGGCTGGGGATGATACCCACAAACTTTAGTACTACAACATAAAGTTGGCTTGTTAAGGCTTACATTGATCATTTCTAATGATTTTCCCTGTTAGGAGAAAATAAGGTCCACCTTTTGAGAGGATTTACAAACATACAATGAAGTATGCACTCGATAAAGAGATTTATAAAAGATTGTTAGGTCTGCCTTGTTAGAGGATTTTGATTGGTTTAACTGTTAGGATGAAGCAGTAGATCTCTAATTTGTAACTAAGTTTGCTGACAGAGATTCCTTAGTGTATTGATCACCTTACTATGATATATTTGTTATTGCTACTCCTTGTATTGATATGGCCTTTATGATTCTTTATCTGCTGCATTCACAATACATATATGCTTTCACATTCACATTTTTGTACTTTCTTGCTCTTACTTACTTTTTCATACTTTTGATATGATACAATACATCACATATGTATACCAATCCAATCAACATGTATGGTCCTATTAAAACTGGTGACAAATGTATGGTATGGACAAAGATTTCTGAGAGGTTGCCCTTGTGTGATTTTTCCAAGGTAATTATAGTAGGGGATTTTAATGCTTTGTTGGAATAATAGCATAAGTCAAGGGGCTTAAAGATTTCATCTCAAATCATGGAGGATTTTAGGAGATTTTCTCTTCAAAATCACTTATTTGATGTTGTCCCAACAAATAGTAAATTCACTTAGACCAATCATAGGGAGAAATTTACCGAAAGCATAGGGAGGTTGGATAGATTTTTGGTTGGCTCCTTTTGGATCGATTCTTCTTTTACTCTGGATTCTTATATTCTTCCTTTTTCTCTATCCGATCATTTCCCTATTCAACTTTCTATTAATGAATCTTCTATAAGAGGGAATGGCAGTTTTAGATTTCAAAATATGTAGTGGCAAGATAAGGACTTTTTGCCAAAGCTAGAACTATGGCAGAAAGAAAGCAACATTTTTAGTGGGACACCAAGCTATTTTTTCCTTCAAACAATGAAAATGATTAAGAGAACATTAAAATATGGAATAAGGTTTCTTTTAAAATCATCTTCACAGAGGAACTTAAAATTGAATCAGATTTGGAATTGATTAAAAATCATGTCATGCAGTAGCTATGACAAATGAAGATTTCATTCAAGAAAGAAAATTGAAAAATGATCTAGCAAACGTACTTCATAGAGAGGAAGTATTCTAGAGGGATAAATCTAGAGATAATTGGACTAGTGATGGAAATCTTAACACAAAATTAATTCATGCTTCAATTAAATTGAGAAGAGTCGGCAATAGGATCTATCACATTCAAAAGGATTAGGGAGTTTGGTTAGAAGGAGAAGATTATATTGTAAAAGAAGCAGTCGATCATTTCAAAATTTTATTAGGGGGATGTTGGAAATATTCAAGACTATGCTAAGTTACTGAGAGGGGAGGGGTGAATTAGTAACTTCTAAAACTTTAACAATTTCATTGCTTAATCAATAAATCAATTAACACTTAGTTCATCACATTTAATTTATTTGCATGCATGAGAAACTAAAAACATGAAAGCATCCATAACACTTGAACACAATGATCCAGTGACCCAAAAACTGTCCAAATAGAAAATAAAACTGGGGTGGGGATGATACCCACAAACTTTAGTACTACAACATAAAGTTGGCTTGTTAAGGCTTACATTGATCATTTCTAATGATTTTCCCTGTTAGGAGCAAATAATGTCCACCTTTTGAGAGGATTTACAAACATACAATGAAGTATGCACTCAATAAAGAGATTTATAAAAGATTGTTAGGTCTGCCTTGTTAGAGGATTTTGATTGGTTCAACTGTTAGGATGAAGCAGTAGATCTCTAATTTGTAACTAAGTTTGCTGACAGAGATTCCTTAGTGCATTGATCACCTTACTATGATAGATTTGTTATTGCTACTCCTTGTATTGATATGGCCTTTATAATTCTTTATCTGTTGCATTCACAATACATATATGCTTTCACATTCGCATTTTTGTACTTTCTTGCTCTTACTTACTTTTTCATACTTTTGATATGATACAATACATCACATATATATACCAATCCAATTTACAAAATTACAAAGTCGGCCCACATGAAGATACTTGATTTCTGAGGACTAACTCAGTGAGGTTCTGATACTCGGCATCCACTATCATTGATTGGTATCATCTATTAGATTATGGTGACTGATCAAGAAAGTACTATTCGCCATTCGTAGATTTGCCACTAAAGTTATGGCTAATTATGGCTGACATGTTATAACCCTAAAGTAGTTTAATACTTGTATAAAAGGGTTTAGGGTTGGGTATTTTTCATTATGTTGTGATGCAAAATTGGTTCTTATGGCGATATTGAGCTATAAGGGATTATGGATTGTAATCAGGTTGTAATCACTAGATTGTAATAAGATCAAACTTGTTGTTTGGTGGACGTAGCCCAGGGATTGGGTGAACCACATTAAATCTTGGTGCCTTGTGTTCATTTTTGTGTGATCTATTATTTTTTGTCATTGGTTATATTTGCATGTAGTTTTTATTTCTATCTGTGGTTTATCCTAACAAGTGGTATCAGAGCGAGGTTGTCTTTCAATTATCCTCTCTAGGAAAGTCTCACAATTAAGTGGGAGTCTCATAGTTGAGTGGGAGCGATGGAAGATGAGGGTAAGCTAAGGGTTGACAGGTTTAATGGGCAAAACTTCCAGTTATGGAAGATGCAAATGGAAGACTATCTATATCAGAAGGATTTATGGAAGTCATTGGAAGGCAAAGCCAAGAATCAAGGAACTATGTTAGAGGTTGAATGGGATCTTTTGGATAGAAAGGCACTCAAAAGCATTTGGTTATGCTTGGCACCATCGGTGGCATTTAATATTACAAAAGCAAAGACGACAGAAGATTTGATGAAAACCCTAGCAACATTGTATGAAAAGCCCTCCGCTTCAAACAAGGTATTTCTCATGAAGCATTTATTTAATATGAAAATGGCAGAAGGTGGATCTATTGTAAATTATTTAAATGAGTTTAATACTATTACTAGTCAGTTATCTTCTGTGGGTATCAATTTTGATGAAGAAATTAGGGCTCTCTTGATTTTGTGTTCTTTGCTTGAAAGCTGGAATGGCTTGGTAATGGCGGTGAGTAATTCTATTCCTGGATCTAGTACCCTAAAATATGATGATGTGATCAGTGTTGTTTTGAGTGAGGAAACTCATAGGAAATCCTCAGGTGGATCTACATCAGGAAGTGCTTTGAATGCACAAAGCAGGGGCGGAATGACTGAAAGAGGAAGTAACTCTAGAAATCGTGGGAAATCAAGAGGAAATTCAAAGGGGAGGAGATCTCAATCGAGAGGACCAAATGATTGCTGGTACTGTGGCAAACCAGGGCACAAAAAGAAAGATTGCTGGAATTGAAAGAAAAATAAAAGAGATAAATCAGATGGAGACAAGGAGGCAAATGTGGTAAGTAACAAATCCAAAGAGGATGCTTTGCTTCTGTCTTTAGAGAGTGTTGATAATTCATGGGTTTTAGATTCTGGTGCTTCATTTCATGCTACACCTCATAGAGGTTATTTCATTGATTATGTCCAAGGGGATTTTGGGCTTGTTTATTTGGGGGATAATGAACCCTATTAGATTGTTGGAAAGGGAGAAATTAAGATTAAGTTGCAGAATGGGAATCATTGGCTACTACATGAGGTAAGACATGTTCCAAGGCTAAGTAGAAATTTAATTTTAGTCGGGCAACTCGGTAATGAGGGTTGTGTAGTTACTTTTAATGATAAAAATTGGAAGGTTTCAAAAGGTTCTGTTGTAGTAGCAAAAGGTGTGAAAGTAGGCACCTTATATCTTTGTACAGTTCATATTGTTCCTACTACTTTGATTGTTTCAAAGAAAAATGAATGTTCAGGAACAATTGCTACAGTTGAGCAGGGAGAACAAATAGCTTTTGTAGATTATGATACAGTGCTATGGCACAATAGACTTGGGCACATGAGTGAGAAAGGTATGAAAGTACTTCATTCAAAGAAAGTTTTACCGGGTCTAAAATGTGTTAATATGGATTTCTGTGAAAGTTGTGTGTATGGAAAATAAAAGAGAGTGAGTTTTGTAAAGACTAGGAAGGAAAACAAAAAGGAGAAATTAGAGCTTGTGCATATAGATGTATGGGGACCAGCTCAGGTATCTTCCCTTGATGGCTCTCATTATTATGTTACATTTATTGATGATGCAACTAGAAAAGCATGGGTTTATTTCCTTAGACAAAAATTTGATGTATTTCAAACTTTTAAGAAATGGAAATGCTTGGTTGAAAATGAGACTAGTAAGAAATTAAAATGTCTCAGATCTGATAATGGTGGTGGGTATTGCAGTCATGAATTTGAAGATTATTGCTCCACTAATGGTATTCATAGATAGAAAATTGTTCAAAGGACTCCATAGGAAAATGGAGTGGCTAAACGCATGAACAGGACTATAATAGAGCGCGCAAGGAGCATGAGGTTGCATGTTGGGTTGCCCTTACACATGTGGACAGAGGCTGTCAATACTACAGTATATTTGATTAATAGAGGTCCCTCTACTCCTTTGGGCTGTGGTATTCCAGAGGAAGCATGGACTAGTAAGAAGGTGAGTTATTCTTTTCTCAAGACCTTCGGTTGTGAAGCTTTTGCTCATATAGACTTTGAAAATAGAACCAAGCTAGAAGCTAAATTAAAGAAATGTGTCTTTGTTGGATATGACATTAATGAATTTGGTTATAGGCTTTGGGATTTTGAAAATCTTAAAATTGTTATAAGTTGGGATGTCATATTCAATGAGAAAGTGTTGTACAAAGATCTTTTGCAGCAACATGAGAAGAAAGAAGATGATTATGTAGTGTTGGATGATACTCCGAAAGCTAATGTTCCAGCCATTCTTCATGATGTACAACAACTGCAACAAAAAATACCACACACACCAGTGAATGTTAGATGGTCAACGAGGCAAATTAGACCTCCACAAAAATTTTCTCCCTCTTTGTATTCTATTTTACTTACTAATGCTGGTGAACCTGAAAGTGATGATGAAGCTGTGTAGGTGGATACTAAGATTCAGTGGGAGTCTGCAATGAAAGATGAAATGGACTCTTTGCTACAGAATAAGACATGGGATCTATGCAAGTTGCCTACAGGTAAAAAGGCTTTATAGAATAAGTGGGTTTACAGGTTAAAAGAAGAGGAAGGAAGTAAGAAAAAATTTAAGGCCAGGTTAGTTGTAAAAGGATTTGCATAGAAAAAGGGAATTGATTTTGATGAGATATTTTCTCCTGTTGTTAAAATGACTTCTATCCGTACTGTTTTAAGTCTTGTGGCTACTGAAGATTTGCATTTAGAGTAGTTGGATGTTAAAACAACCTTTCTTCATGGTTATTTGGATGAAGAAATATATATGGCCCAGCCACAGGGATTTGAGGTCAAAGGTAAGGAGAACTTAGTGTGAAAATTGAAGAAAAGTTTATATGGCTTGAAGCAAGCACCTCGGCAATGGTATCTGAAATTTGATAGGTTTATGCATGAGCATGGCTATAACAGGTGTCATTCAGATTATTGTGTTTATTTTAAGAGGTTGGATGATGATAGCTACATTATTTTATGTCTATATGTTGATGATATGCTTGTAGTTAGGTCTAACATGGATCAGATTAAGGGGCTGAAATGCCAGTTAGCATATGCATTTGCTATGAAGGATTTGGGGGTAGAAAAGCAAATCCTTGGTATGAAGATTTGTAGAGATAGGAAGAACAAAACATTGACGCTATCTCTAGCTGATTATGTTGAGAAGGTGTTGCAACGTTTCTCTATGGACAATGCTAAAGTTGTCAGCACACCTTTACCTGGTCATTTGAAATTGACTAAGGAGATGTGTCTCAACGTACCCTATACTTCAGTTGTAGGAAGCTTGATGTATGCTATGGTATGCACTAGGCAAGATATCGCACATGCAGTGGGAGTCGTTAGCAAGTATATGAGTCATCTAGGATTTGAGCATTGGAATGCTGTCAAGTGGATTCTTCGATATTTGAGAGGAACATCCAATAAGTGTTTACACTTTGGGAGCTCTACTACTTATTTACAGGGCTATGTTGACTCAGATTTGGCATGGGATATTGATACCTTATGTCTTTACTATTGGTGGGGCAATTGTGAGCTAGGTTTCTAGGTTACAAAAGATTAATGCTCTATCCACTACAGAGGCAGAGTATGTTGCTGCTACAGAGGTGGCCAAGGAGATGATATGGCTTTAGTTCTTCTTGGAAGAATTGGGACATCCTCAAAAGGATAATTATTTGTTCACAGATAGTCAGAGTGCCATTCATCTTGCTAAGAATTCAACTATGCATTCTAAGACCAAACACATACAATTGCGGTACCATTTCATTCATTCAATTTTGGAGGATGGATAGTTAAAGCTGGAGAAGATACATACCAATGACAATCCAATAGATGTGTTGACAAAGGTTGTAACAAGGGAGAAGCTGAACTCCTCTTCAGCTTCGGTTGGTCTTTTAGACTGAACATGAATAAAAGAACAGCAGAGTCCAGGGTGGTTTGATCTAGTGGGAGCCCCATGTGGTAGTGGTATTGCTATAGGATCAGTCTCCAAGTGGGAGATACTATTTTTTAGTGTGGAGCCTGATTAGTCCCCAAGTGGGAGATTATTAGATTCTAGTGACTGATCAGGAAAGTACTATTTTCCATTCATAGATTTGCCAGTAAAGTTATGGCTAATTATGGTCGACATGTTATAACCCTAAAGCGGTTTGATACTTGTATAAAAGGGTTTAGGGTTGGGTATTTTTCATTATGTTGTGATGCAAAATTGGTTCTTGTGGTGGTATTAAGCTGTAAGGGATTATGGGATGTAATTAGGTTGTAATCACTAGATTGTAATAAGATCGGACTTGTTGTTTGGTGGACGTAGCCTAGGGATTGGGTGAGCCACGTTAAATCTTGGTGCCTTGTGTTCATTTATGTGTGATCTAATATTTTCTATCATTGGTTATATTTGCATGTAGTTTTTATTTTTGTCTATGGTTTATCCTAACATCATCATACTCTTGGTAGACATAGAAGCCCAGTCCATACTGATCACTTTCAAGTAGTCTTGAACTCGGTCTACACTAGTGACTTGGTAGATATTGTGCAACTCAGAAAACATTGAATTACTTGGTTACCATGAAGTAGCTGGGTTAACATTGGCTTTGTATCACATGAACTAAAAGACTTAGTAGATATTACAATGCTCAGTAAACATAGGCTTCGCATCACATGAATTGTGAACTTGGTAACCACTGATAAACTTGGTATACACTAAAATGCTCAATTTGAATTGCTGAACTTCACACTCACTGAATCTACTCAATAACCACTAGGAATAGTCAAGAAGACTTGGTAGATATTGTGGAGCTCAGTGGCCATTGAATTACATGAAAAACATTATAAACTATTCAATGAGCTCGATAGCTATACAGAATCTCAATAAGTGTGTGTCACTAATAACAAACTTGACTGATATGTCAACAATCTCCCCCTTTGGCATTAGTAATAAAACACTTATTATCCCAAAACTGAATACCTTGTATTCATCACCATGTGATACTAGCTTGGTATCTTTTTGAAATTTTTCAAAATTGATCTTTGTAAGGTATATATAGAGTATTTCTACATCATAGCATATTTCTCCTCCATACTATGTGATCCACTATGTACATATAACTTTTCTCTCATATAATAACATATCTCCCCCTGTAACTTTTCTACCATATCTCATCCAAATCTCATCTCCCCCTTTTTTATAGTAATGCCAAAGATTTATTCCAAGATATTTACATAGAGAGACCAAAATGAGATAAGAATTCAAAATGTACCTTGAGGGTGATTGCCAAGGTTTTATCCCATTTTTCTTGCAAAACTTTGCATGTTTGAATTGTAATTTGCACTTCTACTGATAATTCAATCATGTGGTCAGCAACAGAGAATTTTTTATCATGGATGAAAGTCTTTGAATATACAATGTGTTTCTACATAGAATCCATGACTGGAAGGATCATATTTTGTATATCAACCAATTTTGAATGGATCCTTGCTTCTTCTAATCTTCTTATGATGTGCAGAGCTTGAACTAGTGTCAAGTTGTAGCTATTGAGCACTTGCTTTAAGATCAATATCAATTTTGGACAATTTGTCCTTTGCTTCCTTTGTATACTCGGTGACATCACATAGCTTTGGAAAAAGTGATGAAACATTGAATAGGATGCCTCAAAATTGACCAAAATTGTTTAAAGCTCAACTTGATTAATGGATATTTGCTGAGCAATGTGTTCCAACACTTTATTATTGAATTTATTTTTGGCATTTTCAACAAGTTTTTCTTGGCCTTCGATGTCCTCATTGAACTTTTGGACTGCCTCTTCAAGCTGAAACAAAATAGGTTGAGAAGAATTAGTCCCAATTCCAATAGCCTTGGAAAAAATATTCTTGGCATCATCTAAAATTTTATACTTTTTCTCTTTTTCCTCTCTTAATCTTTGTTGCTTGGCATTTTTCTAGAGGATTTCACCAAATATGTGCATTTGGTCTACTAAAAGATTGTAGATGTCCCATTTGGGATTTTCTATTTCTTTATCCAAATCTATATTTTCTTCTATCTCCTTTCCTTTCAAAAATGTTGTACTTGGTTGAACCTTAGGTTCAACTATCCCTGTACTTATTGCTTTAGTGCCTAGAATGGAAACAATAGTAGACATACTTAAACTTCCAGTAAAAACTAATATAGTACTAACTGATGGAACAATTAAAGAGATGCTAGAAGAATCCAAAATTGATGAAGTCAAAATTGTAGAACCCAAAACTGGAGAGCTTACCATGGATGCACTCAAAATGGAAGTGGTTAATGTATCCATGGTTGATGATGTCAACTCAGTAGATGAAGGAGTAACCTGCAGCTTGGTGGATGAAGTGGAAGTCACTTCTGTCAATGATATACTAAGCTAAGTTGGGGCAAAGAGTGATTGTGTTGGAAATCTAATTGAAAAGCTCATTGTTGTTGAAGATCAAAAAGGGAGATTGTTGTAAAACAACATTTCCAATCATTTTTTTTTCATTGATGTCAAACTTGTTATTTTTAGGAATGACATTTACTTATAAGATCCAACTACTATCACCTAGTTGATTGATGAAGAGGATTTGATGAACAAGATGTAACAAGAGGACCTAAGGGAAAGGTTGAGTTATGATATTGTAACGAACTGCAAGGATTAGTTAAGAAAATGGTTAAACGATGTATTGATAACATACTCAAGGATACAGAGGTTGGTCACACTTAGAAACATTAGAGGAAGAAGTTGTTACAAGGTTGAATGCAAAGCTTAAACTAAGATCATTAGTGGGTGCCGAGAAAGTTAGTTGAAGCTGAGAAAATTCTTAGGTGGAGCCGAGTAATAGGAAATTATAGTGTGTGCTGAGTGAAGATTAGGTGTCAAGCATTAGAAAATTCTTAGTTGGTGCCAAGTGATCTTCAGGTGTCGAGTCAAAAAAAACTTAGTTGATGCCTAGTAACATTGTATGTGCCAAGCACCAGTATTTCAATAGTGTTGAGCTATTGCATTATTTCAAATAATGAAGATTCACCAAATTTGAGCTGAAAAAGTGGTTGCATTGAATTTTGTGAATGAGTTGGAAGATAAGGATGATGAGCTGGTGGCATAGAATCCTCTATAAACTATTTTTGGGAAAATTCTAAAGGATTATTCAAGAAGTTTCTAGAGGAAATAAAATATGGGTTAGATGCAATGAATCCTACCTAATCCATACAAATTAAAATAAAATAATGGAAGAATTGAGCGAGAAGAGGAACTCCAAGACTTCTATTTAAGGAGTCATACACCAAGAAGCAAAAGGGCTGCTGATACTATTGCTGCTGAAGAGCCAAATCTATGAAGTGGTTAGAAGGGTGTCAAGGAGGTGACATATAGAAGAAGAAAGAGCACTGAGGCTCTGCTTCTATAAGTGGTCATGAAGAGATGATTGCACTGGTACATTGAGTATGGAGACTCAAGGAGACAAAGCTTGAAAGGAGGGCAAGTTGTCAAAGTTGCAAAGATTGAAAGCCAGACAAAGGTATGAGCTGAGAAGTGATCTGAGATCTGTAAGATAAGTTGTATGTTGTAGTCAAGTCAATATTTTCTAATACTCTCTATCAATTGTATTAGATATGGAAAAATCCTATGGATTTAGGTTGGTTTAATAGCCATTTGTAAATCCTTTAATAGGGTGGCATTCCAAGTAAATATTCTAAAGTCCTTTAACTAGGTCCACTTCTAACAGGGTGGATAAATCCTCTAACAAGGTTACTAATAGTGTGTTGTAAGCCTTTAACAAGGTAGGTCTTTCATTGGGCGTCACTTTAGAAGAGTGAAAATTGAGTGGCATGTTACTAGTAGTTTTTCCCAAATTGGTTTTCCATGTAAATCACTATGTCATGTATTGATTTCTTATGTGTTATGCTTGCATCTTGATTTACAGTAACTTGCTAATTAGATAGGTTAAAGCTTGGATGAGTGAATGGTTGAATGAGTTCACTATACCTAGTGAAAATTTTGAATAGGACATTAGGAGTTTGAAAAAATAATTCACCCCCCACCCCCCTAGCTCTCGGTTATTGTAAAGCATTCCTAACAATTGGTATCAAAGCCATCTACTGATTTAGTTTTAAGGTACTAGAAGCAAGAAGATCAAGATGTCCAAGAGGGAAGTTCTCAAGCTCAACAAGGAATAAAAAGAAGTACTAGAACATGTGAATCCAGTAGGACCTCTTACTATAGATGATTTGAATAAAAAGAAGGAGCACAATCGAGAAATGTTGGAAATTGCCTCTACACTTAACTATGCAGAATATGATGACATCAAAGATTTTGATACTGCATTCAAAATGTGGAAAACCTTATCAAACATCTATTGAGGAGATTAGAATGTTCAAAGAGAAAAAAGAGAAAGCCTAAGAGGGAAGTTTGATGACATGAAAATGGAGGAAGGTGAAAATGCTGCTAAATATGCTACAAGAATTAAAGAAGTGGTAAGTGCAATAAGAAGTTTAGGTGGTCAACTAGAAGAAGAAACAACCATCAGCAAATACTTAAGAACTTTGCTTCCTATCTATGCTATTAGAGTTTCAGCCATTCAAGAGCTAAGGTGTGTACAAGGAAACACACTAACCTTTGAAGAAATAGTTGGAGGACTGACTGCATTTGAGCTATCCAATTTTGACAACTATAGACCTGAGAATCTTGAATCTGCTTTCAAGGCCAAGATAACAATAAAAGACATTGAGGAGGAAACATCAAGAAAAAAGAGAAGAAAGGGAAAATTTGCATCCAGTGATAGTAGCACAGATGAGGAAGATGTGAAATAGTTAGAAGCACTACTGGCTAGGAGATTCCATAGAGGAAAAGGTAAATTCAAAGATAAGCTCCCTATCATATGTTTCAATTACAATGAAGTAGGTCATATTGCTGCAAGACGTACATTGAAGAAGAATTACAAAGAAGAAAATAAGTATAGGAACAAGAAAGAATATGATAGCAAAGACTACAAGGAGAAAGGCAAGAGATGCTACATTGTTGAAGAAGATTCTGATGAGAATGATGATGGAGAAGTCTATGTAGCCATGAGTGATGAATTATATAAAGATGAAGATGAAGAAATAGTATTGGTTATTTATGTGAACAAGAATGACAAGTGGATCATAGACAGTGGGTTCTTACATCAGATGCCAGGAGATAAAAGTAAGTTCATTACCTTTACTGAGTATGATGGAAATAGTGTTAGATTTGGTAATGATGCCCCATGTCAAATCAAAGGAAAAGGCTATATTAATCTCATAGAGAAAGTTTCATGAGACAATGCATACTATGTTGAAGGATTGAGCTACAACTTGTTGAGTGTATCACAGTTAGGCAATGTAGGTTACAAAGTTGAATTTGAAAACAAAACTACTAAGATCTATGACACTAATGGAAACCTAATAGGAAAAGGTGACAAAACTAGGAGTAATCTATTTTATCCAAATATGGAAGATGCAACATGTCTTGTCATTAGACTTGATGATGTGTGGTTGTGGCATAAAATGTTGTGTCATGTTAACTTTGATAATCTGGTTAGCACTAGCAAAAGGAACAAAGTCAGAGGGTTTCCCAAGTTGAAGAAACCTGAAAACACAATGTGCAAACAATGTCAACTAGGGAATATGACTAAGTATAGTTTCAAAAGAAAAACATACACTTCCAATGAAGTACTAGAGTTAGTTCATACAGACTTATGTGGTCCAATAGAAGTGCAAAGCTACCTAGGAGACAGATACATAATGCTATTTGTAGATGATTATTCCAGGATGATGACTGCTATGTTCTTGAAGAAAAAATCTAATGCATTTCAAATGTTCAAGTGGTATTTGGCTAGAGTTGAGAAGGAAATAGGAAAGAACCTAAAATTCCTAAGGTCAAACAGAGGAGGTGAGTTCACATCAAAAGAATTTGAAATATATTGCGATGACAAAGGTATCAAAAGGAAAACATCAACACCAAGAACTCCACCATAGAATGGTATTGCTGAAAGAAGGAATAGGTCAATGATTGACTATGCTAGAACCTTAATGATGGAGAAAAATGTTGCACTAAAGTACTGCAGTTGAATAGAGTTCAAGTCAAGAAAAGTACAAATGCAACATCTTTTGAACTATGGTATGGTCACTCACTTAATGTTAAACATTTCAAAGTATTTGATTGTAAATACTATATTCTTAAAGATACTAGAAATGGCACGTTTGATGGAAAGAGTGATGAAGGCATATTCCTTGGATACTCCTCTAGAAGTAAAGCATATAAGTGTTTGAACATTAACACTAACAAGATTGTGGAGAGTGCAAATGTAAATTTTGATGAGCATGCAGAAGTTCAAGCTGATGAGTCCAAGCAACCAAAAGATTATAGATCCTTTGTATACTTTTATGAAGGAATGACTATTGAAGACAATGTTGCAAATCAAGTTGGGAAATAGCAACAAGTTTTAGTATCTGCCAAGTCTCATCCTGTGAATGCCAAGCTACATTCAGAAGCCGAGCTAAAAAATGTAGAAAATGCACATTTGGTTCTAAAAATAGTATACATGAGAGGAATGATGAAGTGCCAAATGAAGAAGAACAAAATAACTCTGAAGTTGAAGGATCAAAGATGGAAAGGATAGAACCAAGATTAGCCAAGTATGTGAGAAAACATCACCCTGCAGATCAAATCATTGGTGACAAGGAGGCTAGACCTATGAAAAGGAACAGACTGAGGAATGAATCATGTCTACTAAGAAAGGTTGAACCTAAAATAGTGAAAGATGAACTACAAGATGATGACTAGTATAAAGCCATGGAAGAGGAGATAGATTAGATTGAGAAGAACAAAACATGGTCTCTAATTTCTAGACTAGCTGATAAGAATTTGATTGGTAACAAATGGGTGTTTAGAAACAAACTTGATGAGAATGGTGAGATAACAAGAAACAAAGCCAGACTAGTTTGCAAAGGCTATGCACAAGAAGAAGGACTTGATTATGGGGAGACATTTTCCCCTATTGCAAGAATGGAAGGAGTAAGAACACTACTTGCATATTCTGCATACAAAGGTTTCAAAGTGTACCAAATGGATGTGAAGTCCACTTTTCTAAATGGTATACTAGAAGAGGAAGTCTACATAGAACAACCTGAGGGATTTGTTGATGAGAAGAAAAAGGACATGGTCTGCAAACTGCACAAAGCACTTTATGGATTGAAGCAAGCACCTAGAGCATGGTATGAGAGACTACACAAATATCTTGTGAAGATAGGATTTGAAAGAACAAATGACAACATCAACTCATACATCAAAGCTAAAAAAGGAAAAAACATTTTGATATCAGAAATCTTTGTTGATGATATAATATTTGGAGGAAAAGATGTTTTATGCAAAGATTTTGCTAATGAAATGAAGCATGAATTTGAGATCTCAATGTTTAGAGAAATCAAATTCTTTGTTGGATTACAAGTACATCAATTGAAGCATGGCATATTTGTGACCCAATCCAAATACATCAAAGAGATACTCAAAACATTTGGATTAGAAGAGTCAAAACTAGTTAGCACACCAATGGCAACAAGTCATAAGCTATCCAAGAATGATGAGTCTGCTGAAGTAAATTGTACATTGTATAGATCAATGATTGGAAAGTTGCAATATGTTGTACACAATAGACCAGACATTGCATTAGCTATTGGAATAGTAGTAAGATTTTTTGCAAATCCAAGAGAAAATCACTTAATGGCAGTGAAGAGAATACTAAGATACCTAAAAGGAACTGATGATTTTGGTTTGTACTACAAGAGGAATGAAAAGTTTGAACTGTGAGCCTATACTGATGTAGATTGGGGAGGTAACATTGATGATAGAAAAAGCACCAGTGGAGGAGCACTTTTCTTAGGAAAAAGGTTGATTACACGGGCTAGCAAAAAGAAAAGCTACACCTCACAGTCCATTGCTAAAGCTAAATATATGGTAGCTACTATAAATTGTACCAATATTGTATGGATCAAACATTTGCTGCAAGGTATGAAGGAAGAGGTAACTAAGCTTGTGATACTCTATTGTGATAATACAAGTGCTATCAAGATATCAAAGAACCCAGTAATGCACGCCAAAACTAAGCATATTGCAATCAAGTATCACTATGTAAGAGAGTTGGTGGAAGACAAACAAGTGAAGATGGAATATGTTAGCTCAAAGGAATAGATTGCTGAAATCTTCACAAAAGCATTACCTAAAGATGCTTTTGATTATCTTAGAGGTAAGTTAGGGGTAATTCCCCTAGCCAAAGCTACTTGAAGCAAAAAGCAAGGAAGTCCTACAACAAAAAAGTTGAATAATGAAAATTTTACACGTTGATGTAGATGATTTTTACTTTAGGATTCATGCCTAAAGTAGTAGAAGTACTGAAATTCCAAATTAGTCACAAGCAAGCTGATAGAGGGAGAAATTGAATGAACTTGTAAAAGCTACACTTGCATATTGAGATGCTAATATGTCTTTGGCATTGTTGTCAAAGAGGGAGAAGATGTTTGATACTAATCAAATGAAGATAGAGGGAGCAATTGACAGAAATAATTAGAGGCTGATCAGAATAGCAAGAGATGAGCAATACAGAGGGAGAAAGACAAATAACAAGGATACAATAGCAAAGAGGGAGAAGCAGAAATGAAGCAATCAGAATAGTAGAAGGAAATGTGAAGCTACAATTTGATTTTTGGCATTTGACTTACTGTTCTAACCAAGTTAGCTTGTGGTTGAATAGTTTAGTCTGATAGTTGATTAGTTTGGTTTTCCATCAATGCCAAAGAGGGAGATTGTTGGAAATCTAATTGAAAAGCTCATTGTTGTTGCAGATCAAAAAGAGAGATTGTTGTGAAAGAATGTTTTCAATCATTGTTTTGTCATTGATGTCAAACTTGCTATTTGTAGGAATGAAATTTTCTTATAAGATCCAAGTACTATCACCTAGTTGATTGATGAAGAGGATTTGATCAACAAGATGTAACAAGAGGACCTAAGGGAAAGGTTGAGTTATGATGTTGTAATGAACTGTAAGGATCAATTAAGACAATGGTTAAATGATGTATTGATAACATACTCAAGGATAAAAAGGTTGGTCACACTTAGAAACATTAGAGGAAGAAGTTGTAACAAGGTTGAATGCAAAGCTTAAACTAAGATCATTAGTGGGTGCCAAGCAAGTTAGTTGAAGCCAAGAAAATTCTCAGTTGGAGCCAAGTAACATGAAATTCTATTATGTACCAAGTGAAGATTGGGTGTTGAGCATCAGAAAATTCTTAGTTGGTGCCAAGTGATCTTCAGGTGCCAAGCATCAGGAAAAACATATTTGATACCAAGTAACATAGTATGTGCCGAGCACCAGTATTTCAATAGTGTCAAGTTGCTGCATTATTTCAAATAACAAAGATTCACCAAATTTGAGCTGAAAAAGTGGTTGCATTGAATTTTGTGAATGAGTTGGAAGATAATGATGATGAGTTGGTTGCACAGAATCCTATGTAAACTATTTCTGGGCTAATTCTAAAAGATTATTCAAGAAGTTTCTAGAGGAAACAGAATATGGGTTAGATGTAATGAATCCTACCTAATCCATATGAATTCAAATAAAAGAATGGAAGAATCAAGTGGGAAAAGGAACTCCAAGACTTCTATTTAAGGAGTCATAGACCAAGAACCAAAAGAGTTGTTGATACTATTGTTGTTGAAGAGCCAAATCTGTGAAGTGGTTAGAAGGGTGTCAAGGAGGTGACATCTAGGAGAAGGAAGAGTATTGATGCTCTACTTCTATAAGTGGTCATGAAGAGATGATTGCACTAGTATATTGAGTATGGAGACTCAAGGAGACAAAACTTGAAAGGAGGGCAAGTTGTCAGAGTTGCAGAGATTCAAGGCTAGGAAAGGGTATGAGCTAAGAAGTGATCTGAGATCTGCAAGATAAGTTGTATGTTGTAGTTAGGTCAAGATTTTCTAATACTCACTAGCAATTGTATTAGATATGAAAAAATCCTATGGACTTAGGTTGGTTTAATAGCCATTTGTAAATCCTTTAATAGGGTGGCATTCCAACTGAATGTTCTAGAAGTCCTTTAACCAGGCCCACTTCTAACAGGGTGGATAAATCCTCTAGCAAGGTGTAGGTGCACTTTCAGTACACCCTTTTAAAAACTTTTAAAGTTTCCTCCCATAAAGAATTTCCCAAAAATTGTTCCCAGTATGCTTAACAAAGTTTCGATGAAGGATTGAATTATTTTTGGGTCTAGATATACAAATGTGGAAGCAAATAGAAGTCAAAGTTCATTTTTCCACCATGGAGAAGCACTTTTTGAATTTTCTGCAATGGAGTAGTCAACTTGGGATTTTCCACCAAAGGAAAAATGAAGTGTAGTGAAAAACTCATTTTGCACTGTGACTTTCACAGTCATTTTCTAATTTTCTTCAATGGAGAAGTCAACTTGGAATTTTCCACCAAAGGGAAAAAGTAGAGTGGATAACTCATTTTCTGTTATGCCTTTTGCAATCATTTTTAGATTTTCCATTGGAGAAGCACTTTTTGAATTTTTTGCAATGGAGTAGTCAAGTTGGGATTTTCCACCAAAGGAAAAATGAAGTGTAGTGGAAAACTCATTTTCCACTGTGACTTTTGTAGTCATTTTCTAATTTTCCATTGGAGAAGCAAATATTTTATTTTCTAGCAAAAGCAAAAATGCATGGTGCAAAATTAATTTTTTGCTACGACTTTCACAAGCAAAGTCCAATTTTCCACATGAAGAGAGAAAAGGGAAA
Organism: Cupressus sempervirens; assembly: GCA_028749045.1. NCBI lineage: Eukaryota > Viridiplantae > Streptophyta > Pinopsida > Cupressales > Cupressaceae > Cupressus > Cupressus sempervirens. The sequence goes on along the minus strand of CM053784.1, from coordinate 677,167,252 downwards.
TATCAATCCACAATGAAGGTATATGGGATCTAGCATCAAGATCACTCCAAAAAAATAATTTTTGAATCAATCTACATCAAAATTGTGCCCACTACATGGAAATGGAAAATTTATTTTTCATTGTGCCTTTCACAGTCAAAGTTCAATTTTCCACAAAAGGGAGAAGACCAAAATTAGATTTCCACTATAAGCATTCTAGAGAATTTCTCCCAAATTTTAGTAGAGAATTAACATTGTAAGCATGCAAGATAACATTTTTGCAGATTGAAGACATGGATTATAGAGCATTGAAAGAAGAATGGCTAGAAACTTTATCTTATTAATTCTAATTTTGTAGCAGTCATATAGAGTAGAATTCAAAAATTCATATCTTTTGACTCATTGATTATTTTTTCAATCACTCTAGTTAGGATGAAGATAACTAAGTTTGGAAGAACATATCTAGAAATGAGCTTGATCCAACAGTGGAATAAAAGGATATGCCCCATGAAAAATGACTCATTTTTACCTGGCAGTAGTATTTATTTTGTTGTTCGCTCAACAAAGGAAAGATTTTGATATTGATTTAACATATTTAAATGTCAATTGTTAAAATATAATTTAAATATGTTAATATCTATCATTATTAACTTTAAAAGTTAATAAGCATATCAATTTTCAAAAGGAAAGAATGAGAAGTCAAAGAGACAAGAACTAAAAAGTCACTGGAGGAAACCAAACGATTGTTGGAGAATGTATTTATTGTTAAACCTTTTCATTTGCAGAGGTTCGTCTTTTCTACAAGAGAAAGAAAGCTGGAGTAGGTGGAAAGAACTTGGTTTAGTTTTTTGTATTTTCATTATGCATGTGAAGAGTTTGAGTTTTTGTAATAGATTTACCATAAGTTGTGAGCAAATAAAATTTGAGTATTCTTATTTGTGATGTTCAAGGCAACAGGGATTTTATTCTGAATTAGAGCATTTAGTTATTTTTCCTTTGATTATAATCAATCAAAGTATTGTTATTTTTAGTTTTGGGCATCATCTTGCATCTTGTGTTGAATAATGAATGGGTTGTAGATCAGAGTATTTGTAGACGTTCCAATTACAAGAACTGGGATAATTTAACACTCTCTTTCATTTCATTTTCCACTGCATTTGCATACATAGCATTCGCATTGCATTACCAATGTCAAGGAGTCATAGGAAGTGTGAATTCTTGGGGTTGGCTAGGTGTAGAATTGAATTCTCTGCTTGAGTTAGTTCTATCTAGGGTTGGCTTGGTTTTCCTCTTCCATTCTTAGGCAACATACCCAATTAGTTTAGGAACAAACAAATTCATTGAATATCATTGATAAGGGAGCTATACCTTTCAATGCAGAGGAAATCTATCAATCTCATGATAGATTATCCAACTGTTGGTATCAAATTGTTTCTCACAGGTTCGGGCATGTAAGAGTTACATTGGAAAGAAAAATTTGTTTACCAACACAAGGTCACATCTAATAGTGTGTTGTAAGCCTTTAATAGGGCAGGTCTTTCATAGGGCATCACTTCAAAAGAGTGAAAATTGAGTACCATGTTACTGGTGATTTTTCCCAAATTGGGTTTCCCCATAGATCACTGTGTCATGTGTTGATTTCTTATGTTTTATGCTTGCATGTTGATTGACAGTAACTTGCTGATGTGAACCCACAATAGTGGGTTACACTTTTTTTCCTAAACTGACAATGAACTATGAATTTTCAAGAAAACTTTCACTTTCAGATGCAAATTGCCATTTAACGGTTAGGAATTTGAAGATGAACTAAACTAGAGTCTTTCAAGATTTTCTGTTAGCTTAAAGAATAAATTTGACAACTGAGTGTCAATACACTTAACCAAGATCAAGAATAGGTGTCGAGTGCAATAGATGCCGAGTAATCTTCAGGTGCCAAGTAAAGTGTAGGTGCCGAGTAAAGTTTAAATGTCGAGTAAAGTGTAGGTGTCGAGTAAAGTGTAAATGCCGAGTGAAGATCAGGTGCTGAGTAAAGTTTAGATGCCGAGTAACACAATTTTGTGTAAGTGCCGAGTAACTCAGTAGAACAGCATGTGCTGAGCAACAGAAATATTTCAGGAGCTGACTAATCCAAGATATCAGCATAAGAGTTTGGAATCGCACAAACTATGATGAAAACATTCTTTACAGCCGACATAAGGAAATCTCAAAGGATTTAATGATCAGATCGAATCTTTTATATTTCCTATGTAATTTGCATGCAGCCAATAAGAAAAATGATAAAGGCATGCAACCAATTAGCAAAAGATAAGTATTAAGCGGAAATGAAGATTGAATATGGATCGTAGATCCAGACCTAACCCTAAATCCTTGAATTTCTTTATAAGGAAGACGATATCTCATAGAGAAGACATGAAAGAGAAGGAGATGATGAAGATGATGATAGAGAAGGAGATGATAAACATGATGATATAGAGGAGAAGATATAGAGTGGTTGATATACTATTTTCAGAAGCGAAAGATATCAGATCACAAAGGATCAAGATCAGACGAAGTAGAACAAAGCCTGCATTCAACAATCAAGGATTGTAAACTATCAGGTTCATTTTACCTAATACTTTCTAGCCATTGTATTAGCATGGAAATCCTATGGTGATAGGTTAGCTTAACAACTATTTCATTGATCCTAGAGATAGGTGATTAAATCCTTTAACAGGGTGACACTTCGTGTTAAGTGTTTGTAAATCCTCTAACCAGGTCACTATTGACACAGTGTAAAGCCTTTAATAGGGTAGGCCTTTAACAGGGCAAACCATCAGAAGTGGTTAAACAATATTGCTGCAGTAATTTTTCTGGGTATCATCCCCACCCCAGTTTTACCTTCTTATTCTTGGAGGGTTTTTGGGTTACCAATTTCAGGTGTTATGTGTTATTGATGCATGTGTTAGTTTCATGTTTACATAATGTATTTACATGCATGCAATTTATTTCCACATAAAATTTTTATAGGACAAATTTTAGTACTTCTGATTCACCCCCCCCCCCCCCCTCTCATAAGTACTCTTTCCACATTTGAATATTCCAACAATTGGTATCAGAGCGTTACCAGGTTCTCATAAGGAAAAGTTTAATAGCTTGGAGGAAAAGATCTAGAGATGGAAGCTTTCAAACTTGGAAAGATCATTGAAAATCAGGTGATAGATGTGCAACTTGCTCTGCATAGCTTGGAGGAATTTAGAATCAATTTGAGAAACTCATTTAAAAAAAGGAAAGATCTAGCCATAGCTGAGAATGATATACACTACAAGGAAATTGATACCACCAACATATTTTCCAATGGAGATACCAAAGAGTTTGATGCAGCAATAGCAGAACTGATGGAGAAAAACAAAATTCAAGCAGAAGAGATTAGATCTCTCAAGATGGAACATGAATCACAGGCCATAATGATATGTGAAATTACAAAACAAAAGAAAAGAGCAGTTGATGATAAGGTCATGATGGAAAATGACAAAAGGAATCTTGCAAACAGACTTGAAGAAAAATGTACTGAACTGACAAGAATCTCAAACATGCAGATGGATACACTTGCTCAAATGATGAACCTTCATCATGAACTCAATGTGAAGGACATTGAGATCTCTAATCTGAAGATGCAAAATGAACAAATGCAGAATGAATTGAACAGAGAAAAGGAGGTAGCAGAAAATCTCAACAAGTCAAGTGAAGCCATCAAGTATTTTGAACAGTTGCTGAAAACTCCAAGATCTGCCCATGATACATCAGGACTTGGTTACAATAGCACTGAAGTTGGAGAATCATCAAAAAGTGCTGAACAAAGAAGTGACAAAGGTAAGAATACTAAACCCACTTGTCATTATTGTAATAAGAAGGGACATACTGCTAATGTGTGCAGGAGCAGAAGATTCAATCAACCAAACACACCCAAGAGTAAGAGTTTCTGTCACAAGTGCAACATGCAAGGACATATGACACAAGATTGCAGATCCAATTTCACAAGGACTCAGAGATTTGATGGACATTGTTATAATTTCAATAAGTATGGACATAGGGCATTTGAATGCAGATCAAAACCTATGTGGACATCAAATCAACCAGCAAAAACAGAAGAAAAAGAAAGTCATCATCATTGGGATTACAATACCAGGTACAATTGTCATTATTGTCAAGAATATGGACATACACCATAGAACTGCATAAGAACACATTTCAGAGGGAACTACAAAAGATGGTTGAACCAAACCACATGTTTCAGTTGTCTGAAAACTAGTCATATCAGCAAAAACTGTCCTACAAGATCAAAGGCACCCAAGTCTGAAGAGAATAAAGGCAAAGAAAAGATTGATATTGAAAAGATAAGGGGGAAAATGAACAAGACTTGGAAAAAGAGAGATGAGTGCAATACATCAAGTGAAGGGATCACTTCACCCAATGGGTCAAGTGATCACACTTCATCAAACTAAGCATGAGAAGTGTATGGGACTGATATACAAAGTTATATCAGACATCAGTCCCAAGATAAAGAAGCAATTTAAAGTATAAATCTACATGAAACAAGATGTCAAGATGAAAACTAAATGTTGATGCCGAGCTACCTTTGGATATCGAGTCAAAACTCAAAATAGATGTCGAGCTCCCAATAGCGACCGAGCTGATAACCGATGCCGAGTTAAAAAAACTCCAATGGAAGCCGAGTATAAAGGAAATTTAGTAGACGCTGAGTTAGGTTGAAATTTCTTCAAAAACTGAGTTGGCAGTTGAGCATTTAATGCGATGAAATCAGGGTATATTATCGCGATTTCAATCAGTTTTTCACATCGCGATCAAGAAGCAAAGCCGAAAAAGGAGCAGAGAAGATCAAGAAAAGTTTAGAAGCAATTCGTGAAAGATTCCAACAACGATCTTGTCGATTCAAGGTATTTCTCTTAAGTGCCGAGCTACGTAGGTCTCACAAACTTGTTTGAATTATAAAACCCTAGTTTGGAAAACAATGGCATCCAGGTCAGGAACCACCAAGGGTTTAGAAAGACATGAAGTTCAGTTGGTCAGCAACGAAGTAAAACAACCTAAATTTAAGCCCATACCTGAAGTAGCATACAAGAATGATCCTGCAGGTGCATTATCAATTATTCCGGATAAAGTTGTTATGGTAGAAGATGTTCGCAGATGCTACAATTGTAAAATTGGTGCCATAGGAGACTTAGAAAGTCATAATGCATATGATAAATTATGTGAAAACAAAGTACTAAAAAATGAGTTTTCTATTGTAGAAAGAAAAGGATTAACCAAAACCCTAGCATTTTCGACTGTCTTCAAAACAGAATGGATACGGATAGTTTTGAGCCGAATACATAATAGAGCTTTTTGGTTAGAGTTAGGGCCAGTAAAATTCACCAAGAAAATCGTTCATAGGGTTACTAGTATTCCAACCCTAGATTGGCCAAAGACCCTACGAAGTGACAAAAGGGAAGTAATTGAGAGAAATACAGGTGCAAAATGGAACAATAGAGGGATGACTATCGACACAGTCACTGATCCTCTACTAGACTTTGCTGTAAGAATTATTTCACACAAATTCTATCAATCAAAAATATTAAATAGTGTACCTTGTATAGCAGTTGATGTTGCATACAAGATAATAAAAAGGGATCACACTTATGATCTGGCAGAGCTCATGTTTCAACAGATTAATGAAAATCTGAGAGCTATAAGGAAGAGCAAAGGAGCTCAATGTAAATTTAGAACAGTTTTGATATGTATGTTTTTCTATCTGATGAAAGAATTTCCTTCTATAGGGAAAGTTAAATGGAATCCAGACAAAATAATTGTTGAACAAATTAATGGATACATTGAATAGATGGGTGAAAATTTTGATGCCCAAATGACTGGTTATTTTGAGGACTTCAAAAAATCCATGAAACAAAGAATGAGAATTCCAGTTTCAATGACTGAGAAATATGAAAAAGATATTTGTTTTCTTGTAGATATAGATTATACTTATGTGCAAGCAGTTATACCTAGAATAAGATGGCTTAGGCCACTAGGATATGAACTTGATATTGATCAAGCCTCTGCAGCAATAACAGCCTTACTTGCAGAAGAAGTAGACAAAAATGCAAAAATCTTTGGAACTTATGATGTTGTCAAATCAAAGATAATAACAGAGTTGAAGACTGCTTCAACAGTAAAGAAGAAAGAGAAAATGGTAAGACAAATCAAAAGAAAGTTTGGTATAGAAGAAGAAGGGACAGCAGAAGAAGAAGGAGATGACATTGAAAAAGAAGAAGAAGTCATTAAAGAAGAAGAAGACAAACTTCAGGATCAGACTCAAGGGTTAGAAGGAGACAAAGAGGAAAGTGTTGAGGTTGAAGTAGCCAAGGAAGCACCAGTCAAGAAAAAGACCACAACTCCATCTGCTCCTAAATCCAAGGGAAGGAAAGTAGCTACCCCAACACCAAAAAGACCAACCACAAGGGCCACAACTCAAAAAGCAAAAGAAGAGGCTAAAGGGAAGAAGAAAGACTCAAAGAAGACTGCTACTGAGTCAAAGAAGAGGAAGTTCATTCCCCATCCTAAAACAGATGAGGAGGAAACAAAGTCAGAAGACAATAGTCAATCTCAAGAGGTAAGACAAATACCCGAGATTGATGTTGATAAATTATGTATAGAAATTAGAAATAATGATTTGAAAGGATTAAAGAATCTGAATTTTTCTAAGCTCACCAAAGGAGAGGAAAATAAATTAGACGAGTTTGTGTATGCTATGATGGCTGAATATAAGCACACACCTCTAGAATTAGATGACTCTATGCCAAGAGAACTGTATACAATCATAGAGGATAAATGGCATTTTTGTTAACAAATGGAGAAAGAAATAAGGGAGTCAACATTGGCAAGATTTTTGCCTGATTTGACTAGAGATCAAATAATAAATACCATAAAAAGGCATAATAACAGATTCACTCCCAAGTATAGAGCATTCAATATTCTACAGAATAAAATTGAAGAGGTAGTTACCAACTCCACAAGATTGTGGAAAATAGTTTACAAGAAGATTGAAGATGTATATAATGAGGAATATAAGGCAAAAGCAATTGCCAAGATAAAAGAAAAGGGAGCATCAGAAATAAAAGAGAAGAAACTAGTGGAGAAGGAGAGTAAAGGAGAAAAGGAAGGAGAGGCACTCAATGAGGAGAAAGAGGAAGAGAAAGATACAGCTGAGCCACAAGATCAAAGTATGCAAGACATACAGGTATCTCCTCCTAGTCCTCCTCATGCCACCATCACACCTGCAAATTTCATAAAAATAAAGGATGTTATAGAAATTTCAGTTCAAAACATCAATCCATTAACTGTAGAGGATTTGGAAATCCTTGACCAATCATCTTTAATAGCAAAATTAAGTTCAAATCCTATATTGGTCAGTGTTGATGAATTATAGAATCCAAAAGTCAAAGAAAAAGCAAGGGTAAAAGCACAAATTCCATCTTTGATTACACAAACTATTGGTATTCTATTCCTTCCACCACCACCTTCACCAAGTATAAGTACTGATACACTCCAAGTGCCAAGTACAGTAGCAGGGGAAACAAAAGAAAAATCTGAACAACCACCAAGTTCAACCCCATCTAGCATTCAAAAAGGGGATACTCAAGCTGAAGAAAAAGAGACACAGAAAAAGGAGGAGACTGCAATACAAACACTGGTTGCATTACCCAAATCTGGGACTCCAACACAAACTCTTCAGCAGCAGAGCACAGATGGATTACAGCTGAAAATTAGAACACCAGGCTCGAGTTCATCAAAAGCAGTCAGGAGACTTCACTATGGAGTTCCTGAGCTTGATGAAGAAATTAAAATCCCATATTATGAATCTAGCACTCTTACAGAAGAAAAGATTAATTAAATTCAGAGTGCACTAGACAAAAGAAGGAGACAAGAAGCACTAAGAAAGGAATACAAGCATAAGTGTACATTGAATGAAATTAAGGACATATTCATGAAAGCTTTTTGCTTGCAATCTCCAGATGAGTCAAGACCAATCATGGAACAACTTTCTGATATAATTTGACCAGGTGACAAATGAAGACCAGGAAACAAATGTAAAATTACTTGAATGGTCAGAAAAGAAGTTCCAAGGAAAAGTAAACAGTAAAATATCCAGTGATATAGCACTAGCACAAGAAGAACTGGCAAAGAAAGTTACAATAGTTAAAATTGTACTAGGAAACATCTTTTCCCTGTACAACAAGTTGTGTAATTTTTCAACATTCACACAAGACACTAGCCAGAAAATACTGAGTTTGGAAAGCAATCTGAAAACTTCTAGTATGCAACTCCCTATAGATCCAGCTCAGAGTGAGAAGCATTTTGTCCAATCGCTTCACACACAAAGAGAGCTAGCCATTTTGGCAGCAGAGGAGGCGACTACAAAAGCCAAATTGATACAAATGCAATCATCAATTACTCCTCATTTGGGATTACTTCATAAGGAGCAAATAAATGCAGAGACAGTCCTCGGGAAAGACCCCAATCTTTCTTCATTTGCTGGACTTGTACACCTAGCAGCAGAGATTTCCATCCAGCATAAGACATTAGATGTTGCATTAGTAAATTGGGATGCAGCTCTGAAGATACTCCTTGAAGTAAATAGCACATTTTTGGCCAAATATGGCATTTCATTGTAAAGACCCTTGACATAAGTGTCAAAAAAAAGGGGGAGAATAAGTAATTAAAGAAAGAAGTTGAGTACAGGAATGAAATGATAAGTATAATAAAAGGGGTAGTAAGTATAATAAAAGGGGGAGATTAGCCAATTTTGAAATTTTGATAGGGAGATAGCAGAGATATGAAAATTTTGGGAAGCGAAGTTTGAATGAAGGATTAATTACTGAGTCACATGGGTTAAGTGTTTTTGCCACTCATGTCAAAGGGGGAGATTGTTAGCTTAAAGAATAAATTTGACAACTGAGTGTCAATACACTTAACCAAGATCAAGAATAGGTGCCGAGTGCAATAGATGTCAAGTAATCTTCAGGTGTCAAGTAAAGTGTAGGTGCCGAGTAAAGTGTAAATGCCGAGTAAAGTGTAGGTGCCAAGTAAAGTGTAAATGCTGAGTGAAGATCAGGTGCCGAGTAAAGTTTAGATGCCGAGTAACACAGTTTTGTGTAAGTGCCAAGTAACTCAGTAGAACAGCATGTGCCGAGCAACAAAAATATTTCAGGAGCCGACTAATCCAGGATATCAGCATAAGAGTTTGGAATCGCACAAACTATGATGAAAACAGTCTTTACAGTCGACATAAGGAAATCTCGAAGGATTTAATGATCAAATAGAATCTTTTATATTTCCATGTAATTTGCATGCAGCCAATAAGAAAAATGATAAAGGCATGCAACCAATCAGAAAAATATAAGTATTAAGCAGAAATGAAGATTGAATATGGATCGTAGATCCAGACCTAACCCTAAATCCTCGAATGTCTTTATAAGGAAGACGATATCTCATAGAGAAGACATGAAAGAGAAGGAGATGATGAAGATGATGATAGAGAAGGAGATGATGAAGATGATGATATAGATGAGAAGATATAGAGTGGTTGATATACTATTTTCAGAAGCGAAAGATATCAGATCACAAAGGATCAAGATCAGACGAAGCAGAACAGAGCTTGCATTCAGCAATCAAGGATTGTAAACTATCAGGTTCATTTTACCTAATACTTTCTAGCCATTGTATTAGCATGGAAATCCTATGGTGATAGGTTAGCTTAACAGCTATTTCATTGATCCTAGAGATAGGTGATTAAATCCTTTAACAAGGTGACACTTCATGTTAAGTGTTTGTAAATCCTCTAACCAGGTCACTATTGACACAGTGTAAAGCCTTTAATAGGGTAGGCCTTTAACAGGGCAAACCATCAGAAGTGGTTAAACAATATTGCTGCAGTAATTTTTCTGGGTATCATCCCCACCCCAGTTTTACCTTCTTATTCCTGGAGGGTTTCTGGGTTACCAATTTCAGGTGTTATGTGTTATTGATGCATGTGTTAGTTTCATGTTTAATTAATGTATTTACATGCATGCAATTTATTTCCACATAAAAGTTTTATAGGACAAATTTTAGTACTTCTGATTCACCCCCCCCTCTCATAAGTACTCTTTCCACATTTGAATATTCCAACATTTTCTATGTAGAATCTAAATATATATATTTTTAAAAATTTTGACTTGATTTGATTGAATTATTTTTTCTCCCATGAAAGCTAGTATGTTATCAAAAACCTGGTTTTTAAAAAGTGACATTTTTTTTGACACACATAACTTTTTTTCTACAATAGATATCAATGTGATTCTTTCAAATTTAGTTTGTTAACATCCATACCAAAACCATAGAGGTGATCTGATGTTTTTATCCTTAGTATTTCATATTTTATTAGCATTTAAAGTTCACCTAACATGAATCTGGACATACATGGCTTTTGACACATGTAACTTATTATATATTTACCTGATTTCAAAATTTCTTTTTTTGATTGATAGAGGACTTGAATACAAAGACCGTAGTTATTTTTCAAAAAAAAAATTCTCTTAGTTACTTATTTTCCATGAGCGTTCAATATAGAGATTTATTTTTTAGAACAAACCTCTATTCAATTCACATGCAAAAACATATACCTAACAAATTCAAAATGTATCAAATTCATAGTCATTAGAAAGCTTGTTTAGAGTACTTCTATCATGAAAAATGACATGATTTCAGTGCTCCATCTAGACCTAGTAATTGAGCCTGGAAGCCATATAAACAATTGAAACTATTATAGAATTTGCAAAAGACATCTAGTTTTCTAGTTTCGATAGAAACTAACTTTCTATCGAAACTTTTTACATAGTTTCGATAGAAAATATTAATATTTAGTTTCAATAGAAACTAAATAGTTTCTATCAAAACTATGTAGGTTGATTTTTTGTCCTAAATAGTTTCGATCGAAAGTATTTAGTTTCTATCAGCACCAGAGCAGTCTTGTTTGTAGGAAATGTTAGGAATGACCTTAAATATAGGTTGCTTAACTTCATTACTAACCAACTAAATATTCAAAACCTCCTTATCCTCTAAATTATTTGAATTAGATTCCATAATATGAAACTAGGGTTTATAATAATATAAATAGTGTAGCTCGACTATTGATAAATACCTTGTAAGGTCTAACGAAATAGTGTTGAATCACTGTACAAATATTCTACAATTGCTTCTGATGGATTTCCTAATCACCTCTTGCTCTCCTTGCTCTTTCTCAATTTTGAAATAATGAAAAATGAGTTGAAATTGATCAAATACCCTTTTGAAACCCTGCAATCAATGTTGAGTTCTGACACAGTTGCAAGCTTGAAATCAACCAATTTCAAACTTACTCGACTTCCATTAACTACTGGGATGGGTGACCTCCCGAGAAGTCTTGGTGCTTCACCCCTGTGAGCATCACCTAGATCCAATGAGTGCTAAGTGTTCCATTTATTCTCATGAGAGATGGATTCATGTTGAATCACTACTCATGAAACATGGGTCATCGAGTTTGACTCAAAAATCACATAATTAAATCCTGATATTCACATCACAATTTGACTAGCTGTGGAAATCATCTCCTACTTATCAATTGATGAGCTTAAGGGGCTTTCTAATGAATGGTTCATAAGGCACAACACTTGGTGAAGGTTTTGCAAATGGGGTTGCAAGCTTTGGGTTTAACTGTGGAGGAAACTCCGTAGTTAAGCGCGCTCAGGCTGGAGTAGTACTGGGATGGGTGACCTCCCGGGAAGTCCCGGTGCTTCACCCCTGTGAGCATCACCTAGATCCAATGAGTGCTAAGTGTTCCATTTATTCTCATGAGAGATGGATTCATGTTGAATCACTACTCATGAAACATGGGTCATCGAGTTTGACTCAAAAATCACACAGTTAAATCCTGATATTCACATCACAATTCCATTAACATTTCATTCACTCGAAAACCATTATGAGCTCGGTATCAACTAGCTAGTCTATTAGCTTGGCACCCATAGGTTTTTCACTCAACACATACAAGAAACTTTTCATTCTTAGCAACATCATGAAAGATTTAGATATTTTTCTTGGAGTCCTAATAACATCTTACATCTTTGTTCATGCTAATGTAGTCTTTTCAGTACTAAATCCTTTGGAACTGATGTATGATATAACCTTATGAATATCAATCCCACATAGCTCTTGATTTCTTAGTTTGATGAGGTGTGATCATTTGACCCATTGGGCAAATTGATCCCTTCTCCATTTGATGTGCTAAAATCATCTTTCTTCTTCCATGTCTTGTTCATTTCATTTCTGACATTTTCAACATCTGCCTCGCCTTTGCCTTTGTCAAATTCACAAGTTGGTGCCTTTGACCTTGTTGGGAAATACCTACTGATGTGACCAATCTTCAAACATCTAAAACATGTGGTTTGACTCAACCACCTCTTTTAGTCACCTCTAAAGTGTGTCCTAATACAATTCGCAAGAACATGTCCATATTCTTGACAATAATGACAACTATATCTTGTATTATAATCCTAGTTATAAGAGTTGCCATTGTTCCTTACCTTTGTTTTCTTGTGTGATGACCACATGGGTTTGGATCTGCACTCAAAAGCTCTATGTCCATACTTCTAACAGTTATAACAATACCCTTCAAATCTTTGTGTGTGTATGGTCTTGGTTCTGCATTCATGTTCTTGATGACCTTGTTTGTTGCACTTATGACAATCAACTCTAATTTTATGCTTGACATCCTAATTTTTAGTTCTTTTCCTACACATATTAGCAGTATGTCCTTTCTTACCACAATTATGAAAAGTAGGTTTTGGAATTCTTACCATTTTTGTTCCTTTCTTTAGCACTTTTGGATGACTCTCCTTCTTCAGTACTTGTGTATCCCAGTCTAGATGTGTCATTATTGGATCTAGGAGATCTCAATAATTGCTCAAAGTATTTGATGGCTTCATTAGTTTTATTGAAACTTTCATAAAATTCATTTTCCTTTTTTAGGTCACTTTACATTTGCTCATTCTACAACTTCTATTTTGTTATCTCAATGTCCTTGACATTCAGCTAATAGGTGGCATTCATCATTTGACTCATTGTATCCAATTGCATGTTAGAAATCTTGGTTAGGTCTGATAATTTCTCTTCCAGTCTTTTGGCCAAAATTCTTTTGTCTTCTTAAATCATGGCTTTGCTTTCCATAGCTTTCTTATTTTGTTAAGTTACCTCACATAGTCATATGGCTTGTGATTCTTGCTCTAACTTGATATTTCTGATTTCCTCTACTTGGGCTCTCTTTTTTTCTATTATATCTACAAGTGCTGCATCAAATTCATTGGAGTTTCCATTTGAAAATAGCTTACTAGTGTATATCTCTTTTCATTGTGTGTCATTCTCCTCAATAGCAATTTTCTTCCTTCTCTTCAAGGATTTCTTTAGTTCTTCTCTTGCTTCATTCAATTGATGTAGAATGAGTTGTATTTTAATTCCTTGATTCTCAATAGTCTTTCCCAAATTGTACACTTTTATTTGAAGATCTTTCCTCAAAGTTGAAAAGCTTCTCTTTTAGAGAACTAAGCACTGATACCAATTGTTAGAATTACAATGGGAAAGATAAACTTTTGAGAGGGGGGGAGGTGAATCAACAATTGAAACTTTGATCCATAAAACTTTCACCACACATCCATCTCATGCATTCAATAAGTAAACTAAAAAATCATGTAAAGCATATATTTCTAAAACATGTAAGCAAGTAAACATTCACACATGTATGACACCAGATATGATTACCCAGAAACCCTCCAATGAGAAGGTAAAATTGGGGTGAGGATGACACCCACAAATCTTCGCTACTATAGTAATAAAGTGTATCTAATGAAAGTTACAATGCTTTGATCATGAGACATGATTTACCCTGTGAAAGGTGTACCTTGTTAAAGGCTTACAAAGACTATTAGGTCTCACCCTGTAAAAGGATTTTAACAGTTAGAAGTGTGCCTTGCTAAAGGACTTTAGCTCACAATTAAGTAAGTACCTTATTAAAGGATTTCAATACAGCCTGTTAGGACTACTCTGTTAAGAGATTTGATTGATTCACCTATTAGAATGATTCAACAATGATCATGTGGTTAGCACTTGATAACTTGATGACAGATCACCTCTAAATTGATGTCTTCTCAATCCTTCTTGATCATATGTCTCTTTGTTGTATTCTCTTCCTTTCCTCTATTCTCCTTTAGCTAATTCTGTAATGGAATCTCAGATCATATCTCCTTAGCGACCATGAATGCTCTACTTGAATATGCTAACTTCTCTATTCAATCCTTCATTCACCTTCTTCACACTATTGATAGTTTAGGGTTTGCCCTCCTTAAGAAGACTTAGATGACTTAGGGTTACGTATGAATCAACGACTGTGATTCATCCATTTTGCTGCTTAAACCTTCCCTTTTCTAATTGGTTACATGTAATTGCATTGAGAATCCAACATAAGATTCATCCTTATCTCCAAAATATCATAATTCAATCTTTGGTCAGCTCAAAAATGGTTTACATAGTTGTTTGTGCCATTACAAACAACTATAACAAAATTGTGTCACTCAACATCTGAAGTCTATGATGCTCGACATATATTATCTTCTATTCTAAGACTCGACATTTGTATCACTCGACATGGTCTACTTGCTTAGCTTGTGAATCACTCAACATACACTATCTTCCCGGCACTTGAGTAACTCGGCACATGAGTGGCTTGGCACTCACTATGGACTCAACATGCTCTATTATATACATGTTGTTCTAGGAATATATTACTTATTCGACATGAACTAAGTAAATGACATAAGTGTGTAGACACTCATTAGTCAAAACTAATATGAGATCAACAATATATAAATCCCAATGACATCATTGATACCACATGTCACCTCCTACTCAAAGCATCTGCACCGACACTCTCCTTCCCTTTAATGTAATGAACATCAAATTCATACTCACACAAGAACTCCATCCAATGACATTGTCATGTATTTAGGTTTGATTGAGTAAATATATACTGCAAGCTCCTATGATCACTATGTAACTCAAACCTGTGTCCCAAAAGAAAATGCCTCCAATGGACAAGGGCATGCACTATGGCTACGAGTTCCAAATCATGAGTGGGGTAGTTTAGCTCATGGTCCTTGAGTTTTCTAGACTCAAAAGCAATCACTTGACCATCCTGCATTAACATCGCACCCACACCTTCCAATGAAGCATCTGTGCAAACCATGAAATCACCTACAGAATTAGGCACTACAAGGAGTGGTGCACTGGTCAAACACTCCTTAAGAGCATTAAAAGCTACCTTGCACTGGTCTAACCAAACAAAATTCTTCCCTTTCCTCTGAAGAGAAGTGATGGGATGGGTTACTCGTGAGTAATCCTTCACAAAGTGATGGTAGTAACCCGCTAATCCCATGAAGCTATGAACTTTGGAGACATTAGTGGGTGCTGACCAATCCTGATAGCACAAATCTTCTCCAGATCCACTGCAAATCCATCACCAGTGATGATATGTCCCAAATACTTCACCTCTGACTAGGAGAACCCACATGTGCTCAAGTTTCCATACAACTAATGGTCTCTCAAGCACTACAATACCTAATGTAAATGGACCTCATGCTCCTCCTCAGTCGTTGAATAGATCAATATGTCATCCAAGAATACAATGACACACTAATTGAGGTAAGTATGAAATACTCCATTCATCAAACTCATAAATATTGATGGTTCATTGGTTAACCCAAACGGTACAACCGTGAACTCATAATGCCCATACCGTGTACGAAAAGTTGTTCAATGAATATTAGCCTCCTGAATAAAAAGCTGATGGTATCTCGACTTAAGATCAATATTTGAGAACACTTGTGCTCCCTTCATCTAATAAAATAAATCATCTATCCTTGGCAAAGGATAACGGTTCTTCACCATCACCTTATTCAACTGTCGATAATCAATGCACAAATGCAATGAACCATCCTTCTTCTTTATGAAGATGACTGGTGCACCCCATGGGGATACACTAGGACGAATATGGACCTTGGCCAATAATTCCTCCAACTACAATTTGAGCTCACTCAACTCCTGAGTAGTCATGTAGTAAGGAGCTTGAGAAATTGGCTCTACTCCTAGTACAAGATCGATCCAAAAATCAATGTCACGCTATGGTGGCATACTTGGAATCTCATCAGGAAACACATCTGCATACTCATGAAGGAGTGGATGATCATCAAGTGTCAACGTACAGCTCTCAGCTTCCTCGAGATAACTAAGAGACACAAGAAACATATGGCAACCCTTTTGTACACTTCGTTTTAGCTGATTAGCCGAGATCATACGAAGAGAGACTAGTCTCTGAATTCTTAAAAGTTTCACCTACCCACCTCTGTCATCCACACATTGTACCACCTTACGATGGAAATTGATATTTGCTTGATGGGAAGCTAACTAATCCATGCCCAACACAATTTCATATGATCCCAAAGCTAGAATGCATAAGTCCACTGTGGTGGTGAAGGTTCCCAAACTCAAAACACAACTTCTAACCAACGAGTCAACAACCACTTTAGAACCTGTGGCTAACTCTACCTGCCACCTATCAACTTGACGCATTGCCACTAGCCCACATCACTAAAAAAGAGATGGTGATATGAAATAATCGAAAGCACCAAAGTAAAACAAAACTAAAGATGAAATACCATGCAACGTACCTATAGCCTCAACAATCATACCTTGATGCTTAGCTTGACAGTTTTCAATTGCTGCAAAGACTCTGTGATTCCACCCACATCTCCTACAGTAGGCTCAGATCTCACTGTACCCTTACCAGGACCATGGTCTGATCAAAAAATCATAAGATTTATGGCCAGGCTGGCCACAAGAAAAATAGTTCCCTCCAAAGCTAGCACCTGATCCATGACCTCCTTGAGTAGCACTAGGGTAATGTGCACTACCCCTGCTGGAATTTTGTTGACTACTCTGAGGAGGACAATCTTGTTGAGATTTGTATCCTCGGTTCTGGTTATCTCCTTTCTTCCTTGAGGTGCCAGAAGTTTGTCCACCCTTCTTTCCCCAAAACTTCTTCTTACTCTTACCATGATAACTACCCTGAGAGGGTTCTAATTGGGATTGGCCCTTGCCTGAGGATTGAGTGAACTAAGCGTCCTGTCTTGAATTTTCAGCACTTTGGTTCTGAGAACCAAATTTACCACTGTAGCCCCTAGCCACATTGCTCTCAATGATCCTTGCCTTCTCCACAGCAAGATCAAGTGTCCTTGGTTGATGAGCATGAACATCTCTAATGATGGAGTCTCTGAGACCCCTAACATAATGTTGGGTGATGAGTACATCATCATGCTTGTAGCTCAAATACTATTTCAAACCAAGGAACTTCTTCTCATACTGATCAACAATCATAAAGCCTTGCTTAAGCTCATGGAATTAATCAATGCGAGCTTCACAATACTATGGTGAAAGAAACTTCTCCCTGAACCTTTCCTTGAAGATCTCCCAGGTGAGATCTACGAAATTGATACCAAGTCTTTCACTCTCTTCACCCCACCAAATGGAACCATTTTCCCTCAGTTGTTTGATCCAAAATGGGCCTTTATGTTGCTCCCATAAGGTATTAATGAGAAACAATGCCCCATATTGAGAAACCAAGTCTCATCTTTGAGTCTTGTTCCCTGGCCATAAAACTCTGGTGGTTTGGAGCTCTGAAGTTCCCACATCATTTCAATTTGTGTATGAGAACATTCACGTTCATGCTCATGTTCCTTCTTTCTATGCTCCGAATGGTGGGACTCTCCATGGTGGGATCCCTCTTCCTGCTTCTCCACACGAGGGCCAATTCAAGTAAGAATTTCTTGGAGCACTGGCATCAATGCCCCCAAGACATTCTTATTTGCATTATTACCTTTTCCTCCCTCTCCTTCCTAATGTTCCTCTTCATGGTGTTCATTTCCATGGTTACCACTACAAGTACCACCATGACCACCAAGTCTATGTGCAGGAGGCATCACTAATAGGAAGCAATAAGATAATGTCAGAACAATTGGATTACAAACATAAGAGTTAAACATGAACCAAAGAGATATCAAATAATAAAACATAGTATAGCAATACACAACAGAAAGAAAAACCATAGTGGAAGCATAACACAGAGATCTCAATGTTGCAACATGGGCTCTAATACCAGATGTAATGCCCTACCTAAAGATCCTTGGAACAAGGATGAAAAACAAGCCAGAATAGTTTTTTTTTTTAAACCAAGTGCAAGTGCACATGAAAATAACCTACACAAATCAAAGGATTGCAATGGAGGACTATTACACCATCCAACACCAACGGATCTCCAAACACCACTACTACCAAAACCACAACCATGAAAACAAGGGAGACCTATCAAGCTAAAAGAACAAAGGAAACTCCTGAAAAATAGGCTAAGTTTGAATTCAGAAGCCCTGATATTTCCTAAAATCTTAACCTTAGCTCGTAGAGATCTAAAACCCATCTCAAATGATTTATCACATATATTAAAATATATCTTAAGTATAAGTTGACGTATATTTAATTCTTTATAATTTGACGTATATTTAATTACTTATATGATAAATATACATCAACTTATAAGGAATTAAATATACGTCAACTTATAAGGAATTAAATATATGTCAACTTATAAGGAATTAAATATACGTCAACTTATAAAGAATTAAATATACATCAACTTATACTTAAATGATATATTTTAAACCCCAAAGGACTCTAACAGAAACTCAAAAATTGGATTTCAAGAGAACCCATCTGAAATCAAATTGCAACAACATATGGTCGAAGAACACCCAAAAGGGTATCCAGATCAACTCTTGAGAAGTTCAGATCACGATAAAAAGTGCCCACTGTCCACCCACATAGGTTTTTACAAAAACTTTGCGATGCTTTAATGCAGCATAGAAAAGTGTCGCTCGACATTTCTCAAGGAGTGTGACACTTTCAAGGACTGGGTGATACTTTTCCTTAAGGCGTGTGACACTTAAATAGTGTTGTACGACATTTTTATAAGAGGCATGTGATACTGGAAAGTGTTGCGCAACACTTCTCTAAAAGGCGTGCGATACTCTTCTAGTGTCGCATGACATTTCTCAAGAAGGTGTGTGATACTTTACAGTATTGTACGATACAATTTTGTATGGGCGTGCGATACATTTTTAATGTTGCACAATGCTGAACAAATGTCACCCATAGAAAACAAAGAAACTTCAAGAACTCAACAAGGGGAAAAATAGACAAATGAACCTCCACACCAGGGAGTACCAGATCCACACTTTGAGGCTAGAACACTCGAACCAGAACTAAGTAACTGAAATACAGAAAATAGGAATGTAACCATCTAACAAATAGTAAACATCACAACAACTGAAATAACATCGTAATGAACAAAATAACCAAGTAAGTATGTGATTCCTCCCAACCATCAATGGCATCATAAAACCATCGTGGGCCCTAGCCATCCCCCACACATAACATCCCAAGCCATCGATCAGATCATCAGTGTTGTCATGATAGGGACATCTCTACTAAACATGCTACAATATAAGTACATGAAATCTAACATGCTAGTAGAAAGCATAAGATAACCATATAATTAGATAATATCATCTACCATATGCTAAACATCATAATAAGGAATGCATAAAAACCAACATCATGTAAACATGGAAAACAACATCCCAATGAAAGCATAAATCACTAGAAAGCATACTCTGCAAATTGAAGTACCAAGTGACACATCCAGCAACGATCATGCTAGAACAATAGACTATCTCTATACACCGATCCCTAACAATGGTGAAGGTAGCTACGCCTCCCAACCATGTGGCACCCATAGGTCCACACCCACCATGCTGATGGAGATAATGATCCAACCACACACACACAAAACAACAACCATGGCTAACACACACGCCAAGCAGTATGATGACTGAATCCAAGACATAGACAATGCATAAACTACAGGTCCTAGTCAGACACCTCAATGGGATACTATGTAGGGGCTGACATCATGGAGAGTCACTTGGCATCGACAAGCCCAAGCTCAGATCATGTGTCCTCAAACTTAGTTAGGTGCTCACACATTGTGTCCTTGAACTTAATCAGGTGCTCACACATTTTATTTTCTTAAGTTTTATTACCACCCAATGTTTTCTTTAATTATCACTTATATAAAACTTCCTTTGCCAACCCATGACGTCGTGATTTTCAGGCTACCAAATAGAAGCCCCCTCCATATGCTACCCTACCCTACCCATGCTCATCCAACGATGAGTGCCCGTAGGCATGCAAATTCCCAACCCAACCCCAATGATCACAACTCCCGAAAGTACCACGAAAGATCAAGACTCTCAAGCCATCCAAAAATGTATGTGCACATACTCGTGTGTGGCGTACGACCATCATGAAGATGAAATAAAAAGACTAGAAGAGAACACAAAGCAACAAGTCCCTCAACTGAAAACAAAATCGAGAGGATGGATGCAACATGCATCCCAATGCAACAAAAGATGCAAAAGTGATCTAACTGGTATCCAAATGGATCACCCAGGTTCACGAACCACAATGTGCCAAGAAAACTTGAGAAAACAGGGTGGCACGCAAAATGAGGTAAAAACTCCAATTTTTGGAAAAATTCCAAAATTAAAACCCATTTGGCCTTTGGGTTCAAAAACCCTAAAAATCCAAAAATAAAAGAAATCAGGCATCATATGTAAAAACGGCCAGCATAACGGCCCAAAAATCCAAACCCCCACTCCAAAAATAGGGAAAACATTCATACCCGACTAACCAGGCAGAACCAGCAAATAGAAACAGAGGGGAACACTAGTTCTCAGCCTCCTAACATAATGCTACAAGAAACGAAAGTTGGAATGGAGCGAAAACAATAAAATAGGAAGGTCCTACCTGAAGGAAAAAGAGGCAAAAATCGAAACCCGCATAATAAAATAAACCACCCGCCAAAATAGTTGAAAACAATAGCAAAGCATAAACTCCTCGAGCTGAATCCAACGAGACCAACCTCACATAGATCCCACGCTCATAGCTCCCAGAACGAGCAAAACAAGAATCCTTCAGAAGAGGATTTCCAAATTTGCTCTACAATTCTATTTTCAAGTTGTGAGAAGTCCATAAAGAATTAAATTTTCCAATACTTATTCACTTTTTGAGTGAATAGTCAATTCTAGAAAATAGCAAGCTGAAGTAGCTAAACTCTGAATTGACCCAAATGAAAATAGGTTATTATCCATAATGGAAATTCACCTAAGGAAAAGCTGCCAAAAATTAAATCCGAAAAGATTTAAAACCCAAAAATCCAAAACACAGAAAATCACTAAACACTTTCATGACAAAAGCGAACTTCTAAATGCACAAACACGCTTACTGGTCTAGTCACATAATGCAAATGAGTTTGAATTTAATAATCACTGAAAGGTTTTAATTAAAACAATTAAATTAAGGATACGTCAACCATATAGGGACGACATTGGTAAATATGAATAGCTGAATCACTAACTCCATCTGCCACTACTAGGGATATAATTCCTGCACACTAAAACACACAATCAAGTGTAATTGCATATAATATCATAGCCGAAGCGACATGTATTAAAATACCTATCTAATCCATTTACATCACTCACATTCGTAGAAGTGAAAAGAACATAAATGAAGTAAATAACCATAGCATAAAATTCATCTCATAATATAATCAACAAACATGTCTAATACATCATATAACTAGATATCATCATAGATCTACTGTCATCTCAAAGTAGCATCAACATGCAAATATGATAAACTGAAAAGCATAGCAATATAGCATCTATGGTACTGAATCAGAGTATAACATCCGACCCTCGGGTCATCATAAGGTACAAAATATGAGTATCAAGTATCTCTCAAATCAAAATAGATAAGGTACAAACTGCAGCCACAAGAGGCACTACACTCTAATTGCTAAGGACTAGAGTGGGATCCAATACATTGGAAAGGGTGGAAGATAGGGAAACCTCTACCAAGTCCCCAACTTGTTATCCCCTAACTATCTTACCTAGGGCAGCAAATGAAAACCATAATAGAGAGCACCAGAGCTAGTGAAAATAGTATCGTTGAAACTATGTTGATTAGAGATTCATCATTGATAACCACTATCCTAAATAATATATTGGATTTTTTCAAGACATATATACGATTTTAAATCATAAATGGATTCTTCTTGAATGTTTTCTAATTGATATTGACATTAATTAAGAATTGTATTCTCATTTTGATTGATTGATTACAAGCTAAAATAGCTAAAAGGTGTGATGCAAGCTATGATGATACAATACATATATCAATAAATAACATCAATGTTTAATATTAATATCATAGACTAATGAGAATATCCAAAGCTTTGTATAAGTGGAATATAATTAACATAAATAAAAAAATCTTCATATTAAAATTGTTATTTTAGATGATGATTTCTTATTTCTTAAATATAGAATATGTTTCAAATAGCTATGGAGGTTGGTTAAACTCGAGGTAAGACATAAATTATTCTCTCTACATTATGCCAATGTACAGAATTTCAAATTGTGCAAATCTAGCTTGGTAATGCTATCCCATGATGATGAAAATTAAATAAATTCTAACATGTTTATTTATTTATTTTTAATTTCCACTAACATTTAGCATGTTCCTCTTTGACCTACATTATCTCGGTATTATACTCACGGATTTGATACCATTTGGATTTCGTGAGTTTTTATCTTAACGAATTTGATTATTTATTGAATGGAGTATTTTTAGGTATTTAATTTAAGTTCAATGCTATTTGGCTTTTTCATGTTAGTTAATTTGATTACTTAGAATTCAAGTTGAAAATCATTTGGATTTGATTAGTTAATCACAGTATTTTATTGAAATTCTTAATATATGTTGAATGTCGGATGAGGTCAAGATGGTGTTCCTATTGATTTTGATGGCATGGATGTCCCTCAGTTTTTGGCTCTAAGAAGAAGAGGTTTCAAGAACCAGCGGGCCCATATCGGGTCCCTAGAAAGTCTATGTGGTGGCCTTCATTGTGCAAGTTTTGTGCCTCACTGGGTTGCCTCATAGGTTTGAACCCTCCATAAAAAGAAAAAGGAAAAAAAGTTTAATGTCATTTTTTTTTTGGATGAATAGTCTCTTCCTTATATTGAAAAAATACAATAAAGTTACATATTCACAAAAAAATGGATTGGGGGAAATAGGATCACCCTGCGAGTTCAAACATCGAGTTCTTTACACTAATGAATGGAAGAGGTTGTGTAGTGTTGTGAATGATTTTATATACATAGGCCCCCTTTTTTTAAAATATGTAACTTTAGTATTAAAAAAATGTTTTGATTACATTAAGTATGAGAGGGCCCAAACCTTAGTAGTAAAAATAATTTCTCTTATTATTAATTCATTATAACTTTATTTAGTTAGTATTTTACAGCATTATTAGATATTATCATCCATGGTAATTATTTACCAAATTTATATTATGTTGGTGGTGGATTTGATAAAACTAATAGGTGAAATATTGACTTATTTGTTGAAATGACCTTTAACTTAAGATTGATGTGGATGACTAATACATAGGTGACTAAAAATTATAAAATACAAGAACTTTGATAGAGCTATAGTCCTTGCCTTATGTGGGAATGTTTAAATGTTTATCTAGAATATTAGTACTTTGTAAAAAAATCGTAATATGATTTTTATTGTAGTGGAAAAATAATCTAGAATCCCATGTCTTTGTAAAAATAAAATATAAAATATAAAAGTAAATATCTTTATTTAAAATTATATAAAATAAGATATTTGAAAAAAAAATAGATAAAAGTAAATATCTTTGTTTAAAATTATATATAAAATAAGATATTTGAAAAGAAGATTTATTTTATATTAGCTTTGAAAGGAAATAATTGTATGTGAATAAAGCTCCACATAGTATAACAACAACTTATAAAAATAAAATTAGCACAAAAAAATAGATAATAATCATTCCTAAATGAGAATGATGTTGAGTTTTTTTAAATCAATAATTTTTAATATTAATTTTTATTTTTCAGAACTTTAGTAAATAGAAACTAGATTAGCATTATAATAATGATTTTTAAAGGAAAAAGTTTATATTTAAAAAATTGTATTAAAAATTTAAATTCTTTATACAATAATTAAAAAAGAAGAATTCTATAATTTTTAAACTTATAAAAAAATCATTATTTTATTATTTTAAAAAGACTTATAAAAATTAATTACAATTAATTTTCAAAATCTTTTTTTGATGAATAGTCCTTTTCTATTAATAAATAATATTCTAAGAGTACAATTCACAAGTATAATAAATAATTTTAAAAGTGATAATACATCCATTAAGGCCTAAAGACATCACAAATTATGCAAAACATTGAAAAGATCCTTTTACAAAAGTTAAAAGAACTACAATTGAGAGATAAAAGATGCCCTTAGTTTCTACTCACTCAACAAAATTCCACTATGCATATAAATCAATTTTCTATTTGAAAAATTCACACACTGAAACTTCAGGTGCAGTTTTTTTTCCAAACTAAACATTTGTACTTGCTTCTGGTGTCATGGTTGCAACTACTTTATAGATCATGTCTAGTACCACAAAAAAGTCAAACACGAACACCCCCCACCAAACCCTTGCACTGAAGCCAATAATTTGTTTGAAAGCTATCATATCTTAGTAGGAGGTTATAGAGATGAACTGAGTGTTAAAAGAAATTGTGAAAATGAAATAAAATGTGAGAGTGCAACATATAGGAGAAAGCATCAAAGGAATGATATGAAATGCTGAAAATACTCTTACATAATTTAGTAAAACATGCAAAAAAAAAATTGAATCTCCCTCCAATTCAGGGTTTCGTACCTGCAAAAAACTCTCAAAGGACTACAATTTATAGTTGTAAACAACTCATAGATTTGACATTCATAGAAAAATCACCCTAGAAATGCAAGAATGTCCTAAAAAAATTTGTCAAACTGAATGAAAAAATGTATTTACAACAAATCTATTTGGTCGCCTATGCAATTATAATGCTCAAAGAACTAGCCTATTCTTTGGCACTCTCCACCAAAGAATCTTTTAACAAAAATGAATTGTCTTAAAACATCTGAAAATATACATCTATTTAGCTTCAAAAAATGTTAAAGGATAGATACATTTCTAATGAGAATTACCATACCTCAATAGCTATAATTCGTGCAATAGTCTTCTTACTTGGCTCTACAACCTCTCAAGCAATCAAAAGTTCATCTAGAATGTAATACGCTTAACAACGATTTAAAAAAGTTTAACCTACATGTCCTAATATATACATTAACCTTAGATGAATAATATTTGAATGAAATTATCAAATCAGTTTTACCTTGCAATGAACTTTTGGTAAAATTGTAGGAGGGGAAATCATAATATAAAAGTAATCTTGATAACTTATAATGATTTGAAAAAGCCTTTCGTACTTAAAAAATTACTCAATGACACAACCTTGCTATACATTTCAAAAATAAGATATGAATAGTGGAAGCCAACATACCCTTTGCCACTAACTATGTCAATTCTCTAGTTGTTTTGTTGAGTTCCTCAACTATTCTAATGAATTCCAAAAGTAGTCAATTGAAATTGAGGTATTATCAAAAATGTTACTGTTTGAAATTAATGTGCAAACCACAAGAAAAGTTGATTTGGAACATAGAGGTCTTGCATAGAGCCAACATAATTGTCTCAAAAAAAGTAATTTTTCTATTGGCTTCATATAAAATACAACATGGCAAACTATGGTCCCATAATTTTAATTACTTTTCTTTTCTGTTTTACTAGAAAAGTCACTGTCAATTTAATTCATACTAAATTCAAAGGCAAGGCATCATCGCTATAAGATATTTTAAAATGAAACTCATGTCCAAATCAATGGTCGAATAATCAGTGACCATGATTCTCCAATATTATGAGCAAAATGATTTCCCACTCTTTCCACTCTCTTCCATAAAAGAGAACCCTAACAATATAACTGCATAAACTGATTTTGTTTGAGATTTTGTGTTACTTGTATGCATACTACCATCAAAAAACAAAATGACTTTAGTTGAAACACATTGGAACTAGGATTTATCATACAATTGTATCCTTTTACAAGATACCATTGATGCCTTTCTGCTAAATATGAATAATATGGTAGCTTATTATAATTACCAATATGAAAATAAATGACCATTCAACTTCATTTCTTGGAGCACTCCATTGTTGTAAATTCAAAGCACTACAATGCCATAACCCAACTCATCTCTTTCTCCTCCTCGAATCATCTCGATTGGAGGGGAGTTCATCATGGAGAGAGAAAGTATTATCAAGACCTTCATTTATCCATTGGAATTACTTGGAGATGTTGGCATTGGGATTCAATAATTTTGAGAAAATATTGAGAAAGTGAAAAGGAAAGAACGTCACAACCAAAATTTTCATGAAGATTGGTTGAACATTGTTGACCATGATGATCTTTAAGAAAGGTGGAAAAATGCTGCAAAATGTGTAATTGAGAAGGTTGCAAAACCAAGGTATAAACTGATTACACATGGCCTAAGACTTTGTACATATGACATACATTAAAAAAGGTAATGTGTTTGGTGGCAACATAAAATAAAGTCATGACACAACGTGACAATTACATAGTAAATAATATCATAAGATGGTACATAAGGATTAAAGAAAAGACTGCATGTTGAAAGAAACTTCACCATCTATCAGAATTGTATGGAAGACTCCAAAAGAAAATGAAATCTGCTTAAGGTTGCTGGTATTCTTTTTTATAGTCTTCTTTGTTACTGCGAACTGTATTGAGAATGTTTTTTGGTGCAAATTTGGTAAAATGTTTGGATTTTAAGATTTATAAATATGAATAGTTTTCTGCGTATCATACATGCATTATTGGTTTTCTTTCATCTGCAAACCACTAAGGTTCTTGCTGGACTCATCAATTTTTTTGGGTTTATGAAGAATATGGATTGGTATTTTTTTCTCGTCTTCTTTTAATCTAAATCTGTGTTTGCATGGGAAAATGAGAACAAAGTCTTTTTCATGGAAAAATGAGAACAAAGTCTCTTCAAAATTGGCTCAGGTCAATTTTGTTTGAAAAAAATTTCAGGTATGAACCAAGGTACAAATTTTCTTTACTTGTTCATCTGTTTAATCTTCAAAACCAATCTCTTCAAGTCAAAAGAAGAATAAATTTTTTTTTGACTGATTCAGTCCTTTGATAGAACAAATATGAAGTTTTACATTAATCTTAAAAAGAACAGTCAATTTGAAAGAGGCATTTTTTAAAATTTGTGAAAGAGACTTAAAAGAATTCCTTCTAAAAATAAAAAGCATCAAAAGTATGTCGTTTGGTTTTTCTTTAGGCTATCAAAATGATTTTAGATTTTTAAAAAAAGAGGGAAAGAACAGTCAAGAAATACTTTTATAACAAATTTTTTGAGAAAAAAATTTGTAAAGAGGTTTAGTTATTAAATGAATCTCCTTTGCTTGCTACTATCAAGTTTTTGCAAAGATTCAAAATGGAAAATTTTAACTGTCAAAAGAATTTTGTTAGGGCATTTTCATGTAAACCCTAAACATTTTTTTTCTAAAAGTAGTATAAAAAGAAGAAAGTTGTAAAAGATGATATAAAATGACAATCAAAACAAATTTCAGTTATGACTATATGGAGAAATTTCTTTTTCGAAATAGTTTCTCAAATGATTTTTTTTTTGAGACAAAATGCAAAGAAATGAATGAAGTTTCAACAAATAAAAGACACTATTGAGAAGAACATAGCTTTCCTCATGAAAGCTAAATGATTTTTCTTTGAGGTTTAAACTCGGAATACTATATGCACTGGTTTTGAACAAAACAAAGGAAGATACAACAGACAGTTTAATAAGGAAAGAACATTCGATTGGTAACTAATTCTAGTTGATTTCTCAAATAGAATTTTAGAAAGAGGGTTTCTTAACAACCCTAACTGGTTTAGTTTGGTTTACTTGTAAGTGATCAATTTTGAATTTCATCTCTATATATGGAGATCATTTGTAATCCTCAGATGGATATGTGTGTATAAAGCATAAAAGAAGACATATATACATTTGAGGAGATCTGACAAGGTTAAAAGTTTTATTATAAACTTTTTGTACATGTATAGATGTCATATACACATTTGTATATTATATAAGGTTGTAATTACAGCATTGATAAAGGGTTAAACACCCTGAGCAGTAGTAGCTGTTGATTGTAAAATAGTTAGAACTCAATATAGGATAGAGGTTCATGGAGTGGTTTTTCTTCCAATGACAAAACCATGAGGATTTTTTAGGGTTTTCCGCTCAAGAAAAAATTGGTGTCTCTTCATTTTGTGAGTTTTCATTATTCTATTTATAATGGATGTTTATATTTTAGTATGATTTGATTATGTTGTTGTTGTAAATTGTGAATTAAATTAACTAAAATCAGATTTCCAAATAGTTTAATAGTGTTTTGATTCACCCCACCTGGAACCCTAATACTTCAACAAGTGGTATTAGAGCATAAGATTTCTTTTTGGAACTGTTTCAGGGATATTATTTGGAAGTCATGGCACAATCTAAAGGAGCTTCTCTTAATAGGGCTCTGCTATTTGATGGAAATGATTATGTTTTCTAGAAAGTGATGATGGAAGCCTTTATACATTCTTTAGATGTAAGAATGTGGGATGTTGTAAAAGAAAAATATTTTGTCCCAACAACAATCCCTACTCATGCAGATGAAAAACTAAAATTTGAGTTGGATGAGAAGGCAAGATATGCCCTTCTTTTTGGTCTCTCTAGAGATTTCTTTGCCAAAGTTATTTATTGTAAATCAGCTAATGATATATGGTTCAAACTTGAAACAATTTATCAAGGAGATGATAAAGTAAAATAGTCTAAACTGATTACTCTTAAAACACAATTCAACAATCTAAAAATGAATGAAGATGAAACTATTGCTGCATATATTTTAAGAGTTGATGAAGTTGTAAATGTCAAAAAGGGTCTAGGAGAAGATATAGAAGAACATGATGTAGTTTCAAAGGTCATTAGGTCAGTATTACCTAAATTTGAAATGAAAATATCTACATTAGAAGAAAAGAAAAGTTTCTCAAAAATGACCCTGCATCAACTTCAACGAACATTAACTACATATAAAATGAGGATTAGCCATCAAGCTAGTTACTCATCAAAAGAATTTGCCTTTAAGGCTAAAAAGCATGATGAGAGTGATTCAAACCTAATAGATGCTTTAGAAGCATTACTAGTCAGAAGAATGAGAAAGAAATATAAAGGCAAACCTAAATGCTTCAGCTATGGTCAATTAGGACACTTTGCTGCAAAATGCCCAAATTTCAATCTTGAAGATTGTGATGAGAAAATTGAGAAGTTTTCTAAAAAAGAAGCCTTGAAATCAAAATAAAAGATTCAAGGATTACAAGAAGAAAAGTCTTCTTTCAAAAGAAGATTCAAATGAAGAATCCAGTAATGTCGATGAAGAAGGGGAAAGATTATTCATGGTTGAAATAGTCCATACCCCTAAACCTGAACCCAGTGAATCTAAATCCTCATCTGATTCAAATGTAGAAGTAGATCTAAAAGAAGAACTTCTAAAATCTTTGCAAGAACTTAAAGGATTAAAGAAGTTAATTGCTAATAATGAAACTAAAAATCAAAAACTTCAAAAACAATTAAAAGAAGCAAATTTGATTATAGAAAATCAAAAACTCTTGCTTGAGGAAAAGGATAAAAACTTAAATATCTTGCAGAGTTCATCTCAAGAATCTACTAGTCAGAAAACAAAGTACTTTTTCAATGGTTATTGTTTTAATTGCAATATGTTTGGGCACAAGGCAATCTTTTGTGGAAATAACACTAATCAAGGAAAAAGGAAAGTTGTTAGGTGCTTTAAATGCTTTCATTATGGTCATTATGCAAATCAATGTAAATTGAATTTGAGACCAAAATAAATCTGGAACGAAGTAAGGGCAACAAAAAAGTCCTTAATTGTTGAAACAACTCTATTTGCTCAAAAACCTGCAACGTGGATATTGGATAGTGGCTATTCACACCATATGACAGGGTGTAGAAACAAATTTAAAACCCTAGAAAATTTTGATGGAGGGTTTGTACAATTTGGTCATAACTCAGGAGCTTATATAATAGGAAAAGGCTCAATAATTTTGAATAAAGACACACTGATTCATGATGTGTATTTTGTTGAAGGTTTGAAACACAACTTGTTAAGTGTAAGTCAGATTTGTGATAGTGGATATTCTATTTCCTTTAATGCAAAAGGATGTTATATTAAAAATGGAAAGGAAAAATTCATTGCCGGTGGGTTAAGAACAAGTAGTAATCTTAATAACTTAATAGATTCAACTGTCCAAGAAACTTCATTAGTTAATACTTGTCTAATGAGTCAAGTAGAAGAAAATTGGCTATGGCATAAAAGACTGGGACATTTAATATTTGATAATCTTGCTAGAATCAGCAAGAATAAAAAGATTAGAGGACTACCATAGATTACCAAATGAGAAAATATTTGTGAAGAGTGTGTTAAGGGCAAAGAAATGGGAGTTTCTTTTAAAATGAAAGAATACTTGTCAAATAGACCACTTGAATTAGTCCATACTGATTTGTGTGGTCCAACTAAAATAGCCTCTCTAAATGGTGAAAAATATTTCATGCTATTCATAGATGATTATGCAAGGATGGTTTGGGTAACATTTTTGAAACATAAATCAGAAGCCTTTGAATGTTTTAAAATCTTTAGAAAAATGGTAGAAAGAGAGACTGATTTAAAATTGAAATGCTTGAGATCATATAGGGGAGGAGAATTCACCTCTCAAGAATTCAATGAGTATTGTGATAAACATGGCATAAAAAGACAATACTCTACTGCTAGGACTCCACAACAAAATGGTGTTGTAGAAAGAAAGAATAGAATTGTAAAAGAAATGGCTAGAACCATGCTAAATGAAGAAAAATTGGCTGACAAATTTTGGAAAGAAGCTATTCATACAGTTGTTAACATTCTTAACAAAGCTCAAATCAGAGTTAGAACAGCGTATACTCCATATGAATTGTGGAATGGAAAAACAACAAATGTCAAGAATTTTAAGATTTTTGGCTACAAATGTTTTATCAAAAAGAACAATGATTCTTTAGAAAATTTTAACTCAAGGTCTGATGAAGGGATCTTTGTTGGGTATTCCATGCATAGAAAAACCTATAAATGATATAATAAAAGGCTAAACAAAGTTGTAGAAGCTATAAATGTCATATTTCATGAAAATTATATGTGTTGTAATGATAAAGAAGATCAAGAAGATTTATCTTTTCAAAAATTGAAAACTGTAAATGATGAACATCTTGAAAATGATAAAACTGAACTTGCTGATGAAAATGAACTTGTTGATGAAATTGAACTAGAAATCTGCTCAAGTCCTAATATAACTAGTGCTAGTTCGAAAATAAAAACCTCTTCTAGAATAATAGCTAAGAGACATCCTGAGTCTCAAGTTATTGGAGATGCAAAGAAAGGAATTCTAACCAGAATAAAAGCCAAAATAGGAGAACAAGCAAATGTTGTTGAACATTTCTACTTGATAGCTAACTTTGAACCAAAGAATGTTGTTGAAGCCTTATCAAACTCTTGTTGGCAAAATGCTATGCAAGAAGAAATATAACAAATAGAGAAAAACAAGACTCAGGAACTTGTTCCTAGACCTAATGAAAAAAACATCATAGGTGGAAAATGGATATTCCATAATAAACTGAACGAAGAAGGTAAAGTGGTCAGAAATAAAGCTAGATTTTTCTGTAAAGGCTATGCTCAGCAACAAGGGATTGATTTCGATGAAACCTTTGCACCAATTGCAAGGATGGAATCAATTAGAATCTTTCTTGCTTATGCCATTTATAAGAAATTCATAGTTTATCAGATGGATGTTAAAACTACCTTCTTAAATGGGTATCTTGAAGAGGAAGTTTATATGGAATAGCCAAAAGGTTTTGAATCTTTTGATAAATCTAATTATGTTTACTGACTGAAAAAGGCTTTGTGTGGCTTAAAATAGGCTCCTAGGGCCTAGTACTCCAAGTTGGATAAACATTTAATTTCAAATGGTTTTTCTCATGGAAAGGCAAACAACACTTTATATATCAAATTTATAAATGATGACATTTTGGCTGTAGAAATCTATGTGGATGACATCATTTTTGGGTCTACTAATGATGATTCAACAAAACATTTTTCAAAAATCATCGAATCTGAATTTGAGATGTCAATGTTAAGTGTGCTCACATTTTTTCTTGGTTTGCAAGTTTCATAGCTTGAACATGGATTATTTCTTTCTCAAACAAAATATGCCAAAGAAATGTTGAAGAAATTTAAGTTGGCTAAATGCAAACTTGTTAGCACTCCTATGGAAACTGGCTGTAAACTAATAAAGAATGATGATTTACCTTCTATTAATTAGAATCTTTATAGATCTATGATTGGAAGTTTGCTATATCTAACTGCATCTAGACCTGATATAATGCAAGTTGTATGTATGGTGTCAAGATTTCAATCTGATCCAAAGCAATCACATCTTAATGCAGTGCATAGAATATTGAAATACATTCATGGCACTCTTGATTATGGTTTATGGTATCCTCACAACAATTATTTTACACTTACTAGTTATATCGATGTAGATTGGGGTGGATCTGATGATAAAAAGAGCACCAGTGGTGCAACTTTCTGTCATTGTGAGTGTTTGGTTGCTTGGTATAGTAGAAACAAGATTGTGTAACTTTATCTACTTGTGAATCTGAATATTTCACAGCTGCAACATGTTGTACACAATTAATTTGGATGGATTATCAGTCATCTGATTTGGGCATTTAGGTTTCAAAACCTATTTAAATAATGTGTGATAACATGAGTGCAATTCAATTAACCAAATACCCAGTTATGCACTCATGTACAAAACATGTAGCTATCAAACTTCATTTTTTGAGAGATAAAGTTCTAAATAATGAATTCAAATTGGTTTATGTATCTACTGAAGGACACATGGCAAACATTTTTACAAAAGCACTACTAAGGAACTGTTTGAACAGCTAAGAACACAGTTGAGAGTCTTCTCTCAATCAATGTTGTCATAAAACTCTTCCTAATAATCATTCTGTTTTAGGCTTCTGCTCCTTTCACAGAAAGAATTAATTAAAAAAGTAGATGGTCAAATTTTTGACTCAAAATTTTTTGGGGGAGTAATCTGCATTTGGTTTTAGATTTGGTTTTAGCATTGTATGATAATCACAGATTTATTTGGTTTCAGCATTGTATGATAATCATAGACTTATTTGGTTTCATAGATTTGGTTTCAACATTGTATGATAAGTTTTTTTTTTTTTGGATTAGCATTTCATGAAAATTAGTGGTTTACCAGTTTGTTGGTTGGTCAACTCAGATTTTTTTTGCATCAACATTTTATTTCTATTCATTATCTTGTATATATAAGTTGAAATTCTTCAATGTCACCTTGTATATATGAGATTATATCTTGTATATATAAGTTAATTTTTTCTCTCACCTTGTATATATGAGATGGTGAAAAAAAATTGCATAAAAAATGGGAGAGATTGTCGACCACGATGATCTTTTAGAAAGGTGGCAAAATGCGGTAAATATGTAATTGAGAAGGTGGCAAAAACAAGGTATAAACTGATTACATGTGGCTTGGGACATTGTACATATGACATACATTGAAAAAGGTAATGTGTTTGGTGGAAACATAAAATAAAGTCACGACACAACATGACAATTGCATAATAAGGAAATAACATCAATGTTTAATATTAATATTATAGACTAATGAGAATATCCAAAGCTTCGTATAAGTGGAATATAATTAACATAAATAAAAAACCTTCCTATTAAAATCATTATTTTAGATGATGATTTATTATTTCTTAAAGATAGAATATGTTTCGAATAGCTATGAAGGTTAGTTAAACTCGAGGTAAGACATTAATTATTCTCTCTACATTATGCAGATGTACAGAATTTCAGATTGCACAGATCTAGCTTGGTAATGCTATCCCATGATGATGAAAATTAAATAAATTCTAACATGTTTATTTATTTATTTCTAATTTCCACTAACATTTAGCATGTTCCTCTTTGACCTGCATTATCTCAGTATAGTACTCACGGATTTGATACCATTTGGATTTCGTGAGTTTTTATCTTAAAAATTTTGATTATTTATTGAATTAAGTATTTTTAGATATTTAATTTAATTTCAATGCTATTTGGCCTTTTCATGTTAGTTAATTTGATTACTTAGAATTCAAGTTGAAAATCATTTGGATTTGATTAGTTAATCATAGTATTTTATTGAAATTTCTAATATATGTTGAATGTCGCATGAGGTCATGATGGTTTCCCTGTTGATTTTGATGGAATGGATGTCCCCCAATTTTTGGCTCTAAGAGGAAGAGGTCTCAAGAACTAGCGGGCCCATATCAGGTCCCTAGAAAGTCTATGTGGTGGCCATCATTGTGCAAGTTTCGTGCCTCACTGGATTGCCTCATAGGTTTGAACCCTCCATAAAAGGAAAAAAAAAAAAGTTTAATGTCATTTTTTTTGGATGAATAGTCTCTTCCTTATATTAAAAAAATACAATAAACTTACATATTCACCAAAAAAGGGACTAGGGGAAATAGGATCACCATACAAGTTCAAATAGCAAGTTCTTTACACTAATAAATGGAAGAGGTTGTGTAGTGTTGTGAATGATTTTATATCCATAGGCCCCCTTTTTTTTTAAATATGTAACTTTAGTATTAAAAAAAAGTTTTGATTACATTAAGTATGAGAGGGACCAAACATTAATAGTAAAAATAATTTATCTTATTATTAATTCATTATAACTTTATTTAGTTTGTATTTTGCAGCATTATTAGATATTATCATCCATAGTAATTATTTACCAAATTTATACTATGTTGGTAGTGGATTTGATAAAACTAATAGGTGAAATATTGACTTATTTGTTGAAATGATCTTTAACTTAAGATTGATGTGGATGACTAATACATAGGTGACTAAAAACATTAAAATACAAGAGCTCTGATAGAGCTATAGTCCCTACCTTATGTGGGAATGTTTAAATGTCTATCTAGAATATCAGTACTTTGTACAAAAATCATAATATGATTTTTATTCTAGTGGAAAAATAATCTAGAATATCATGACTTTGTAAAAATAAAATATAAAATATAAAAGTAAATATCTTTATTTAAAATTATATAAAATAAGATATTTGAAAAAAAAATAGATAAAAGTAAATATCTTTGTTTAAAAGTATATAAAATAAGATATTTGAAAAGAAAAATTATTTTATATTAGCTTTGAAAGGAAATAATTGGATGTGAATAAAGCTCCACATAATAGAATAACAACTTATAGAAATAAAAGTAGCACACAAAAAATAGATAATAATCAATCCTAAATGAGAATGAAGTTGAGTTTTTTTAAATCAATAATTTCTAATATTAATTTTTATTTTTCAAAAATTTAGTAAATAGAAACTAGATTAGCATTATAATTATGTTTTTTAAAAGAAAAAGTTTATATTTAAAAAAATTGTATTAAAAATTTAAATTCTTTATACAATACTTAAAAAGAAGAATTCTATAATTTTTAAACTTATAAAAAAATCATAATTTTATTATTTTAAAAAAACTTATAAAAATTAATTACAATTAATTTTCAAAATCTTTATTTGATGAATACTCCTTTTCTATTAATAAATAATATTCTAAGAGTACAATTCACAAGTATAATAAATAATTTTAAAAGTGATAATACATCCAATAAGGCCTAAAGACATCACAAATTATGCAAAACACTGAAAAGATCCTTTTACAAAAGTTAAAAGAACTACAATTGAGAGATAAAAGATGCCCTTAGTTTCTACTCACTCAACAAAATTCCACTATGCATATAGATCAATTTTCTATTTGAAAAATTCACACACTGAAACTTGAGGTGCACTTCTTCTTCTTTTTTTCCCAAACTAAACATTTGTACTTGCTTATGGAGTAATGGTTGCAACTGCTTTATAGATCATGTCTAGTACCACAAAAAAGTCAAGCATGAACACCCCCAACCAGACCCTTGCACTGAAGCCAATAATTTGTTTGAAAGCTATCATATCTTAGCAAGAGGTTACAAAGATGGACCGAGTGTTAAAAGAAATGGTGAAAATGAAATAAAATGTGAGAGTGCAACATATAGGAGAAAGTGTCAAAGGAATGATATGAAATGCTGAAAATACTCTTACATAATTTAGTGAAACATGCAAAAAAAAAAATTTGAATCTCCCTCCAATTCAAGGTTCCGTACCTGCAAAAAACTCTCAAAGGACTGCAATTTATAC
This sequence comes from Cupressus sempervirens, assembly GCA_028749045.1. Taxonomy (NCBI): domain Eukaryota; kingdom Viridiplantae; phylum Streptophyta; class Pinopsida; order Cupressales; family Cupressaceae; genus Cupressus; species Cupressus sempervirens. Next base: position 677,130,590 of record CM053784.1, on the reverse strand, counting down.
TTGTAAACAAGTTGTAAATTTGACATTCATAGAAAAATTACACTAGAAATACAAGAATGTCCTAAAAAAAATTGTCAAACTGAATGAAAGAATGTATTTACAAGAAATCTGTTTGGTCGCTTATGCAATTATATTGCTCAAAGAACTAGCCTATTCTTTGGCACTCTCCACCAAAGAATCCTGTAACAAAAATGAATTGTCTTAAAACTTCAAAAAATATACATCTATTTAGCTTCAAAAAATATTAAAGGATAGATACATTTCTAATGAGAATTATCATACCTCAGTAGCTATAACTCGTGCAATAGTCTTCTTACTTGGCTCTACAACCTCTAAAACAATCAAAAGTTTGTCTAGAATGTAATAGGCTTAACAACGATTTCCAAAAGTTTAACCTACATGTCCTAATATATACATTAACCTTAGAAGAATAATATATGAATGAAATTATCAGATCAGTTTTACCTTGCAATGAACTTTTGGTAAAATTGTAGGAGGGAAAATCATAATATGAAAGTAATCTTGATAACTTATAATGATTTGAAAAAGCCTTTCGTACTTAAAAAATTACTCAATGACACAGTGTTGCTTTACATTTCAAAAATAAGATATGAATAGTGGAAGCCAACATACCCTTTGCCAATAACTTTGTTGATTCTCTAGTTGTTTTGTTGAGTTCCTCAGCTATTCTAATGAATTCCAAAAGGAGTCAATTGAAATTGAGGTATTATCAAAAATGTTAGTGTTCGAAATTAATTTGCAAACCACAAGAAAAGGTTATTTGGTACATAGAGGTCTTGCATGGAGGCAACATAATTGTCTCGAAAAAAGTAATTTTTCTGTTGGCTTCCTATAAAATACAACATGGAAAACTATGGTCCCATAATTTTAATTACTTTTCTTTTCTTTTTTACTAGAAAACTCAATGTCAATTTAATTCATACTAAATTTGAAGGCAAGGCATCATCGCTATAAGATTTTTTTAAATCAAACTCATGTCCAAATCAATTGTCAAATAATCAGTGACCATGATTCTCCCATATTATGAGCATAATGATTTCCAACTCTTTCCACTATCTTCCATAAAAGAAAACCCTGACAATATAACTACATAAACTAATTTTGTTTGAGATTTTGTGTTACATGTATGCATACTACCATCAACAAACAAAATGACTTTAGTTGAAACTCTTTGGAACCAAGATTTATCATACAATCGTATCCTTTTACAAGATACCATTGATGCCTTTCTACTAAATATGAATAATATGGCAGCTTATTATAATTACTAATACGAAATTAAATGACCATTCAGCTTCATTTCTTGGGAGCACTCCATTGTTTTAAATTCAAAGCACTATAGCCATAACCCAACTCATCTCTTTCTCCTCCTCGGATCATCTCGATTGGAGGGGAGTTCATCATGGAGAGAGAAAGTATTATCAAGACCTTCATTTATCCATTGGAATTACTTGGCGATGTTGGCATTGCGATTCAATAGTTTTGGGAAAATATTGAGAAAGTGAAAAGGAAACAACGTCACAACCAAAATTTTCGTGAATATTGCTTGAACATTGTTGACCATGATGATCTTTAAGAAAGGTGAAAAAATACAGCAAAATGTGTAATTGAGAAGGTGGCGAAAACAAAGTATAAACTGATTACACATGGCCTGAGACTTTGTACATATGACATACATTGAAAAAGGTAATGTGTTTGGTAGCAGCATAAAATAAAGTCATGACACAATGTGACACTTACATAATAAATAATATCACAAGATGATACGCAGGGCTTAAAGAAAGGAATTCATGTTGAAAGAAATTTTGCCATCTATCAGAATTGTATGGCAAACTCCAAATGAAAATGAAATTTGCTTAAGGTTGTGGGTATTCTTTTTTATAGTCTTCTTTGTTACTGCAAATTGTATTGAGATAGTTTTTTTGTACAAATCTGGTAAAATGTTTGATTTTTAAGGTCTGTAAATATGAACAATTTTTTGCGGAGCATACATGCATTATTGGTTTTCTTTCATTTGCAAACGGCTAAGGTTCTTGCTGGACTCATCAATTTTTTTGGGTTTATGAAGAATATGGATTTGTATTTTTTTCTCATCTTCTTTTAATCTAAATCTGTGTTTGCATGGAAAAATGAGAACAAAGTCTCTTCAAAATCAGAGTATAGTGAAAGAAAGAGAGGGCGGCTCAAAACAGTTTTGTTTGAAAAAACTTTCATGTATGAACTAAGGTACAAATTTTCTTTACCTGTTCATCAGTTTAATCTTCAAAACCAATCTCTTCAAGTCAAAAGAAGAATAAATTTTTTTTTGACTGATTCAATCCTTTGATAGAAAAAGGATGGAATTTTACATTAATCTTGAAAAGAACAGTCAGTTTGAAAGAGGCATTTTTTTAAATTTGTGAAAGAGACTTAAAAGAATTCCTTCTAAAAATAAAAAGCATCAAAAGTATGTCATTGACTTTTCCTTCAGGCGGTCAAAATGATTTTAGATTTAAAAAAAAAGAGGGAAAGAATAGTCACGAAACACTTTTATAAGAAAGTTTTTGGAAGAATTTTTTGTAAAGACGTTTAGTTATTAAATGAATCTCCTTTACTTACTACTGTCAGGTTTTTGCAAAGATTCAAAATGGAAAATTTTAACTGTCAAAAGAATTTTGTTAGGCGATTTTCATGTAAACCCTAAACATTTTTTTCTAAAAGTAGTATAAAAAGAAGACAGTTGTAAAAGATGAAATAAAATGACAATCAAAACAAATTTTAGTTATGACTGTACGGAGAATTTTCTTTTTCGAAATAGTTTCTCAAACGGTTTTTTTTTTGAGACAAAATGCAAAGAAATGAATGAAGTTTTGACAAATAAAAGACACTGGTGAGAAGAAAATAGCTTTCCTCATGAAAGCTAAATGATTTTTCTTTGAGGTTTAAACTTAGAATACTATATGCACTGGTTTTGTACAAAACAAAGGAAGATACAATAGACATTTTAATAAGGAAAGAACATTTGAGTGGTAACTAATTCTAGTTGGTTTCTCAAATAGCATTTTAGAAAGAGTGTTTCTTAACAACCCTAACTGGTTCAGTTTGGTTTACTTGTAACTGATCAATTTTGAATTTCATCTCTATATATGGAGATCATTTGTAATCCTTAGATGGATATGTGTGTATAAAGCATAAAAGAAGACATATATACATTTGAGGAGATCTAAAAGGGTTAAAAAATTTATTATAAATTTTTGTACATGTATAGATGTTATATACACATTTGTATGTGTATATAAGGTTGTAATTATAGCATTGATAAAGGGTTAAACACCTTGAGCACTAGTAGTTGCTGATTGTAAAAGAGTTGGAACTCAATAAAGGATATAGGTTCATGGAGTGGTTTTTCTCCCTATGATGAAACCATGGGGATTTTTTAGGGTTTTCCACTCAGCACAAACTTGGCGTCTCTTCATTTTGTGAGTTGTCATTATTCTATTTATAATGGATGTTTATATTTTAGTTTGATTTGATTACACTGCTATTGTAAATTGTGAATTGAATTAACTGAAATCAAATTTTGAAATAGTTTAATAGTCTTCTGATTCACCCCTCGCCCTGAACCATGATACTTCCAAAAAGTGGTATTAGAGCATAACATTCCTTTTTGGAACTGTTCCACGGATATCAATTGGAAGTCATGGCACAATCTAAAGGAGCTTCTCTTAATAGGGCTTCGTTGTTTGATGGAAATGATTATGTTTTCTGGAAAGTGATGATGGAAGCCTTTATACATTCTTTAGATGTAAGAATGTGGGATGTTGTAAAAGAAAAATATATTGTCCCAACAACAATCCCTACTGATGCAAATGAAAAACTAAATTTTGAGTTGGATAAGAAGGTAAGATATGACCTTCTTTGTTTTCTCTCTAGAGATGTATTTGCCAAAGTCATTTATTGTAAATCAGCTAATGATATATGGGTCAAACTTAAAACAATTTATCAAAGAGATGATAAAGTAAAATAGTCTAAACTGATTACTCTTAGAACATAGTTCGACAATCTGAAAATGAATGAAGATGAAACTATTGCTGCATATTTTTTAAGAGTTAATGAAGTTGTAAATGCCAGAAAGGGTCTAGGAGAAGAGATAGAAGAACATGATGTAGTTTCAAAGGTCATTAGGTCAGTATTACCTAAATTTGAAACAAACATATCTACATAAGAGGAAAAGAAAAGTTTCTCAAAAATGACCCTGCATCAACTTCAAGGAACGTTAATTGCATATGAAATGAGGATTAGCCATCAAGTTAGTTCCTCATCAAAAGAACCTGCCTTTAAGGTTGAAAAGCATGATGAGAGAGATTCAAACCTAATAGATGCTTTAGAAGCATTGCTAGTCAGAAGAATGAGAAAGAAATATAAAGGCAAACCTAAATGCTTCAGCTATGGTCAATTAGGACACTTTGCTGCAAAATGGCCAAATGTCAATCTTGAAGATTGTGATGAGAAAATTGAGAAGTTTTCTTTAAAAAAGCCTTGAAATCAGAATAAAAGATTCAAGGATTACAAGAAGAAAATTCTTCTTTGAAAAGAAGATTCAAATGAAGAATTCAGCAATGTTGATGAAGAAGGGGAAAGACTATTCATGGCTGAAATAGTCCATACCCCTAAACCTGAACCTAGTGAATCTGAATCCTCATCTGATTCAAATGTAGAAGTAGATCTAGAAGAAGAACTTCTGAAATCTTTGCAAGACCTTAAAAGATTGAAGAAGTTAATTGCTAATCATGAAAATCAAAATAAAAAACTTCAAGAATAGTTAAAAGAAGCAAATTTGATTATAGAAAATCAAAAACTCTTGCTTGAGGAAAAGGATAAAAAATTAAATGCCTTGCAGAGTTCATCTAAAGAATCTACTAGTCAAAAAACAAAGTTCCTTTTCAATGGTTATTATTTTAATTGCAATATGTTTGGGCACAAGGCTATCTTTTGTGGAAATAACACTAATCAAGAAAAAAGGATAGTTGTTAGGTGCTTTAAATGCTTTGATTATGGTCATTATAAAAATCAATGTAAATTGAATTTGAGACCAAAACAAATCTGGAAGCAAGGGCAACAGAAAAGTCCTTAATTGTTGAAACAACTCTATTCGCTCAAAAACCTGCAACATGGGTATTGGATAGCGGGTGTTCACACCATATGACTAGGTGTAGAAACAAATTTAAAACCCTAGAAAAATTTTATGGAGGGTTTGTATGATTTGGTGATAACTCAAGAGCCTAATAACAAGAAAAGGCTCAATAATTCTGAATAAAGACACACCAATTCATGATGTGTATTTTGTTGAAGGTTTAAAACATAACTTGTTAAGTGTAAGTCAGATTTGTGGTAGTGGATATTCTATTTCCTTTAATGCAAAAGGATGTTATATTAAAAATGGAAAGGAAAAAGTCATTGCCAGTGGGTTAAGATCAAGTAGTAATCTTAATAACTTAATAGATTCAACTATCCAAGAAACTTCATTAGTTAATACTTGTCTAATGAGTCAATTAGAAGAAAATTGGCTATGGCATAAAAGACAGGGACATTTAAACTTTGATAATCTTGCTAGAATCAACAAGAATAAAAAGGTTAGAGGACTACCGTAGATTACCAAATGAGAAACTATTTGTGAAGAGTGTGTTAAGGGCAAACAAACGAGAGTTTCTTTTAAAACGAAAGAATACTTGTCAAATAGACCACTTGAATAAGTGCATATTGATTTGTGTGGTCCAACTAAAATAGCCTCTCTAAATGGTAAAAAATATTTCATGCTATTCATAGATCATTATTCAAGGATGCTTTGGGTAACATTTTTGAAACATAAATCAGAAGCCTTTGAACGTTTCAAAATCTTCAGAAAAATGGTAGAAAGAGAGACTAATTTAAAACTAAAGTGTTTATGATCAAATAGGTGAGGAGAATTTAGCTCTCAAGAATTTAATGAGTATTCTAAGAAACATGGCATAAAAAGACAGTACTCTACTGCTAGGACACCATAGCAAAAAGGTGTTGTAGAAAGAAAGAATAGAACTATAAAAGAAATGGCTAGAACCATGCTAAATAAAGCAAAACTGGCTAATAAATTTTGGAAAGAAGTTTTTCATATAGCTATTTACATTTTCAATAGAGCTCAAATCTAAGTTAGAATAGCTTATACTCCATATGAATTGTGGAATGGAAAAATAGCAAATGTCAAGAATTTTAAGATTTTTGGCTACAAATGTTTTATAAAAAAGAATGATGATTCTTTAGAAAAATTTAACTCAAGTTCTAATGAAGGGATCTTTCTTGGGCATTCCATGCATAGAAAAGCCTATAAATGCTATAATAAAAGGTTGAACAAAGTTGTAGAAGCTATAAATGTCATATTTGATGAAAATTCTATGTGCTATAATGATAAAGAAGATTAAGAAGATTTATCTTTTCAAAAATCAGAAACTGTACATGATGAACATCTTGAAAATGATAAAACTGAACTTGTTGATGAAAATGAACTTGTTGATGAAACTGAACCAAAAATCTGCTCAAGTCCTAATATAACTAGTGCTAGTTCGAAAATAAAAACCTCTTCTAGAATAATAGCTAAGAGACATCTTGTGTCTCAAATTATTGGAGATGAAGAGAAAGGAATTCTAACCAAAAGAAAAGCCAAAATAAGAGAACAAGCAAATATTGTTGAACATTTCTACTTGATAGATGACTTTGAACCAAAGAATGTTGATGAAGCCTTATCAAACTCCTGTTGGAAAAATGCTATGCAAGAAGAAATAAATCAAATAGAGAAAAAAAAGACTTGGGAACTTGTTCCTGGACCTAATGAAAAAAACATCATAGGTGGAAAATGGATAGTCCATAATAAACTGAATGAAGAAGGTAAAGTGGTTAGAAATAAAGCAAGATTTGTCTCTAAAGTCTATGCTCAGCAAGAAGGGATTGATTTCGGTGAAACCTTTGCACAAGTTGCAAGGATGGAATCATTTAGAATCTTTCTCACTTATGCTAGTTATAAGAAATTCACAATTTATTAGATGGATGTTAAAACTACCTTCTTAAATGGGTATCTTGAAGAGGAAGTTTATATGGAACAGCCAGAAGGTTTTGAATCTTTTGATAAATCTGATTATGTTTACCGATTGAAAAAAGCTTTGTATGGCTTAAAACAGGCTCCTCGGGCATGGTACTCCAAGTTGGATAAACATTTAATTTCAAATGACTTTTCTCGTGGAAAGGAAGACAGCACTTTATATATCAAATTTATAAATGATGACATTTTGGATATAGAAATCTATGTGGATGACATCATTTTTGGGTCTAATAACAATGATTCAAGAAAAAAAAATTCAAAAATCATGGAATCTGAATTTGAGATGTCAATGTTAGGTGTGCTCACATTTTTTCTTAGTTTGCAAGTTTCACAGCTTGAACATGGATTATTTCTTTCTCAAACAAAATATGCCAAAGAAATGTTGAAGAAATTTAATATGGCTGAATGCAAACCTGTTAGCACTCCTATGGAAATTGGCTATAAACTAATAAAGAATGATGATTCACCTTCTATTAATCAAACTCTTTATAGATCTATGATTGGAAGTTTTCTATATCTAACTGCATCTAGACTTGATATAATGCAAGTTGTATGTATGGTGTCAAGATTTCAATCTAATCCAAAGCAATCACATCTTAATGCAGTGCATAGAATATTGAAATACATTCAAGGCACTCTTGATTATAGTTTATGGTATCCTCACAACAATGATTTTACACTTACTGGTTCTACTGATGCAGATTGGGGTGGATCTGATGATAAAAAGAGCACCAGTGGTGCAATTTTCTTTCATGGTGAGTGTTTGGTTGCTTGGTATAGTAGAAACAAGATTGTGTAACTTTATCTACTTGTGAATCTGAATATTATATAGCTACAACATGTTGTACACAGTTAATTTTGATGGATTATCAGTTATCTGATTTGGGTATTCAAGTTTCAAAACCTATTTCAATAATGTGTGATAACATGAGTGTAATTCAATTTTAAAAATACTCAGTTATGCACTCACTTACAAAACATGTAGCTATCAAACTTCAATTTTTTAGAGATAAAGTTTTAAATAATGAATTCAAATTGGTTTATGTATCTACTCAAGGACATGTGGTAGAAATTTTTACAAAAGCACTACTTAGAGAACTGTTTGAACAGCTATGATTATGGTTGGGAGTCTTCTCTCAATCAATTTTGTCATAAAACTCTTCCTAATAATCATTCTATGTTAGGCTTCTGCTCCTTTCACAGAAAGAATTAATTAAAAAAGTAGATGGTCAAATTTTTGACACAAAATTTTTTCGGGGAGTAATCGGCATTTGGTTTTAGCATTGTATGATAATCATAGATTTATTTGGTTTCAGCATTGTATGATAATCACAGATTTATTTGGTTTCAACATTGTATGATAAGTTTTTTTTTTTTGGATTAGCATTTCATGAAAATCAATGGTTTACTAGTTTATTAGTTGGTCAGCTCAGATTTTTTTTTCATCAGCATTTTATTTCTATTAATTATCTTGTATATATAAGTTGAAATTCTTCAAAGTCACCTTTTATATATGAGATGATATCTTGTATATATAAGTTGATTTTTTCTCTCACCTTGTATATATGAGATGGTGAAAAAAATTTGCATCAAAAATGGGAGAGATTGTTGACCACAATGATCTTTTAGAAAGGTGTCAAAATGCGGCAATATATGTAATTTAGAAGGTGGCAAAAACAAGGTATAAACTAATTACATGTGGCTTGGGACATTGTACATATGACATACATTGAAAAAGGTAACATGTTTGGTGGCAAAATAAAATAAAGTCACGACACAACATGAAACTTGCACAATTAATAATATCACAAAATGGTACGCAGGGATTAAAGAAAGGACTCCATGTTGAAAGAAACTTCCCCATCTATCAGAATTGTATAGCGGACTCTAAATGAAAATGAAATCTACTTAAGGTTGTGGGTATTCTTTTTTATAGTCTTCTTTGTTACTGCGAACAGTATTGAGAAAGTTTTTTTTGTGCAAATCTAGTAAAATGTTTGGTTTTTAAGGTCTGTAAATATGAATCGTTTTCTATGGAGCATACATGCATTACTGGTTTTCTTTCATCTGCAAACGACTAAGGTTCTTGTTGGACTCATCAATTTTTTTGGGTTTATGAAGAATATGGATTCATATTTTTTTCTCATCTTCTTCGAATTTAAATTTGTGTTTGCATAGAAAAATGAGAACAAAGTCTTTTTTATGGAAAAATGAGAATAAAGTCTCTTCAAAATCAAAGTATAGTGAAAGAAAGAGAGGGCAGCTAAGGTCATTTTTGTCTAAAAAAACTTTCAAGTATGAACCAAGGTAAAAAAATTCTTTATTTGTTCATTGGTTTAATCTTCAAAACTAGTCTCTTCAAGTCAAAAGAAGAATAAAAGTTTTTTGACTGATTCAGTCCTTCGATAGAACAAAGATGAAGTTTTTCATTAATCTTGAAAAGAACGATCAATTTGAAAGAGGCATTATTTTTAATTTGTGAAAGAGACTTAAAAGAATTCCTTCTAAAAATACAAAGCATGAAAAGTATGCCATTCAATTTTTCTTCAGGCTATCAAAATGATTTTAGATTTAAAAAAGAGGGAAAGAACAGTCAAGAAACACTTTTATAACAAAATTTTTGAAAGAAATTTTTGCAAAGAGGTTTAGTTATTAAATGAATCTCCTTTGCTTGCTACTATTGGGTTTTTGCAAAGATTCAAAATGGAGAATTTTAATTGTCAAAAGAATTTTGTTAGGGCATTTTCATGTAAACCCTGAATGTTTTTTTTGAAAGTAGTATAAAAAGAAAACAGTTGTAAAAGATGAAATAAAATAACAATCAAAACAAATTTCAATTATGACTATATGGAGAAATTTCTTTTTCGAAATAGTTTCTCAAATGAATTTTTTTCTAAGATAAAATGAAAAGAAATGAATGAAGTTTTGACAAATAAAAGACACTGTTGAGAAGAAAATAGCTTTCCCTATGAAAGCTAAATGATTTTTCTTTGAGGTTTAAACTCAGAACACTATATGCACTACTTTTGAACAAAACAAAGGAAGATACAACAGATAGTTTAATAAGGAAAGAACATTTGAGTGGTAACTAATTCTAGTTGGTTTCTCAAATAGCATTTTAGGAAGAGGGTTTCTTAACAACCCTAATTGATTTAGTTTGGTTTACTTGTAACTGATCAATTTCGAATTTCATCTCTATATAGAGAGATCATTTGTAATCCTCATATGGATATGTGTGTATAAAGCATAAAAGAAGACATATATACATTTGAGGAGATCTGAAAAGGTTGAAAGTTTTATTATAATCTTGTGTGCATGTATAGATGTCTTATACACATTTGTATATGTATATAAGGTTGTATTTACAACATTGATAAAAGGGTTAAACACCCTCAGCAGTAGTAGCTGCTGATTGTAAAAGAGTTGGAACTCAATAAAGGATACAGGTTCATGGAGTGGTTTTTCTCCCTATGATGAAACCGTGAGGATTTTTGAGGGTTTTCCACTTGACACAAAATTGGTGTCTCTTCATTTTGTGAGTTATCATTATTCTATTTATAATGGATGTTTATATTTCATAATGATTTGATTACATTGCTACTGTAAATTGTGAATTGAATTAACTGAAATCAAATTTTGAAATGGTTTAATAGTGTTCTGATTCACCCCCACCCCTCTCAGAACCCTGATAATTCCAAAAAACATATAGATCTAGTTTTGAGAATGAGCTAGATGGAGGAAATCATTGGTTTTAAAAATTTGCAATGCAATGATGTTTCAAATTTCATATGAAAAATTGTTCACCAGTCTCAAAAGAATATTGTGTGACTCTCCTATCCATTAATTTTTCACTTTACGAGAATAATTCATAGAAATTCATTTTTTTCTTAAATCAATATGCAGTTCTAAATAGGGATTGTAAAAATACTTTTTATCATAAGATTTTAAAATTAAATTTTTTATTTTTATAGTCTCTAGGAATATGTTTCTTCAATCTAGCCTAAATGTTCTCTATTCCCATGCTAAAATGGGAGCTTTGAATACAAAATGTTGATGTCCATTTAAATAGAATGAAGAGGAATTTTGTTAGATATTATATGAGGAAATTCTTTGCAGGCATATCAAAAATGTGAGAGGTCAGCTAAGACACAATACATCGTAAGGATGCCATATTAGAATGAAATAGAATTATTTTGAGTTGTGCAAGAGGCTTGAAAATATTAAATTACTTACATATTGATGGGCATTGAGGACAGACTTGAAAATGGACAAGTCAACTCATCACATGCATATGTCATGTTGAAGACGGGTTGTATGATGTTTGGATGCATTTGTCCACTTTTTTAGTGAAATGTCTTTGTTTGGCTATTTCTCACTACTTTTCGCATCCTTTGAATTCTATTCTTCAAGGACGTATATTGTTATTCAAGCTACAGCATTAAAATCTCATTCATAAATGAAAGAGAAGAAACAATGATGGAGTATAATATGTGTGTAGATGTGGGCTTCTAGATCTATTTATTCAAGTCTTCTAAATGTTTAATTCGTTTCTAGCACAAGTAAGTTAACAATCACTCTACATATGGCTTGTAATTTATTGAAATTAAAAAATAAGAATTAATTCAGTGCATTGATTAATTGGGTTTTTCTTTCATGGACAACTATTGCAGCCAAGCATATTTATAGAGTCCACCATGAGTCAAGTGTGTGACTAGTGTTTCACCATTCAACAGAAGAATGTAGTCTCTCATATTAACCTTGTTAAATGAGTCAGAAAATGTTCTAGTTTTGAAGAATGCACTAACATGAATCACAACAGCAAAGACAAGAAACATTTGACAAAATCATGTCTTCAAACTGATGGAAACATATTCAAAATTCTAAAAAAGGAAAGTTCTTTGACTTGGTAGAAAACCTACTCCCTTTGCCTTTTACAAAATCCTCGTATGAATGGCAAGATTTAAAAATCTGTCCCAATGGTCCATCACCACCTAAATAAGAGGATATGTGCTGCATAATCCTCGACCCTAATTGGAAAAGCCTAGGGTTTTCCTCAAGATCGCAAATCCCACTGATTTTTTTCACTTATGAAGCATAGAGTATATTTCATATTATCTACATGAAAAGGCATATCTTTCCATAAAAATCCATTTATAGAATAGCAAAAGATGAATTTATCTAAACATTTTAAAGAATTCAGCTCTATAAAACACAATTTGACCTAAGAACAAACCTTTTTGTAAAAAAAAGTGTAGAAGCTGAGTGTGACTAATTTTATTAAATGCTGAAAAGCTTCATAGCTTAAGCATCCTTACCAATTAAAGATTCTTGTTTCTACCCACCACTCATTGAACTCGATAGAAAAAGATGCTTACAGTTTCTTTAACATACATAAATCATTCAATTCTTATTGCCTTTATTACAGAATTACAAATTTTCAAAAAGTGAATTAGGATTCACCTTAGTATATAGACAACAATAGGAGGCAGGGTAAAATATACACTTGACATTCTCACTATACCATAGTGCCCACGTGACAGGAAAAAAGTGTGTCCAAAATATCTTCATGTGCAACAAGAATTTGAGGATTTCAATATTTAGATAGGATCAAAGTAGAGTATTGCTAGTGGAAATTGTTTCTAACCTTAACAAGCACACAATTTTCACTATGTCGGTAGAGCCCAGTTGTGCTCTTTGTATTTTTCCTCCTTATAATCTTCTTCTATTTTAACTTTTTGTTTGTTTTTCACACTGATTTATGTTCTAAATTCTTTAAAAAGCTTACACCTCATTGCATGTAGGAAATGTTTGGCAAACAAGTTTTTTTTTTTTTTGTAGACATTGCATGTTTAGAAAATTGCAATAGGAGACACGTAGCTCTCTTCCTCAAATGACAATTGCCATTTTGGAGAATTTCATGTAATATTTGTAGTAACAAAGAAAAAAACCACTAACAAAATGGAAAAATATTAATTTGTATATATGACATCACATAATTTTAATACATCTTCTAAACTATAGTCCAAACTATTATAATTAAAATGGATAGTATTCCCAATGGGACAATTAATAGTTTGGAGAAGTTTGATAACTTTAGTCTCATGCATTACGGCAGGGACTAATAAATTAAAAATTAAATGAGACTCTTTAATGTCAATTCTATTTTAAAATCAAATTTAAAAAATTATAATTGGTAGATGAGAAGTTGTTTAACGAAAGAATGCATAAAATGTCACAATAATACTCAGCCTATCTCAAAGTTTTAAAATTTTATGTTAAAAAGTATATTTCTTATGCATTGGGTATTAGACATGCAAGGCACAAAATTATAAGGATTTTGTAGAAGAAAATTAACAAAGCATTATAGGCTAAAAATATAAATATGTTCCAATTAAATGTAACATCAATTTTCAAACATATTCTAAAATAAAATTATATATTTTAATTATTTTAGTATCTTGATTGTATCAAGATCTAAGTTATGAAGATAAACTAGAAAATAAATTATGTTTCAATATTCAAATATATAAAGCATATTAATTTAATATCAAGAGTTGGATGGAATAATTATTTTGTATTATAGTTATAGATCTACTATCATAACTTAAAATTAGTACATGAATATAAAGATAAAAATCACATGTTGGGTGATGTAATGCAAGGCAGGAGAATCTCCAAAGGATATGTCTTAGGCCCCAACAAATAACCACACAATGGAAGATAAACAACAATGCAAGATTTGAAGCCAAGTCACAATAATTTATTCATAGATATAACTAATTTCATGCAATGTGTCAGGCTGTAAGGCCTTCTCGGTTATAGTCAAATACAAAGCAAGTAAATAGTCATTGGAGTAATGAACGTGTTTCTTATTGTATATCTATTTATTATTTATTTTAACAATATGGAGATGACAAAGGAAAGTATATTTATCATGTGGATTTTCTATTATGGAAAATGTATTGACCATTATTATGTTGGTATCTCTAACCATTATTGTCTATTAGTGTCAACCACTTAGACATTTACAAGGCAGAGTTAAGGGGTCATCACTACGACCGAGCTACTTGATATAAGATGAGTCATGTACATAAGAAAATATGTACTCAGCTCTATAGGAGTCAAGTAAGTGTATGGTCACCAAGTATTTTCTATACAAGCCAAGCTCAATAGCAATCCAGCAAGTTTAAAGAAAACAAGTGTCGAGTGACATAGTTTGTGCCAAGCACTATACAAACCAAACAACAACAATGTCGATTGTCAAAAAACAGTAAAGGCCGAGCAATGTAGAGTTTACATAAAAGTCAAGAATGAAGCACTATGCGTCTACATTTATTGCTTCAGCTTATTGATCTTATAATGCACAAATTTTGCATAAGCACTTGCATTATATATGGTAAGATTGTTCTCATCTATTAGCTATTTCATTTGATAGATAGCTTTATTTGTAGGAGGATACCAAATTACTGACAATGGCATTCTCACTTTGTCTTTCCTCACCACACTACTATGTAAAACACTTGTACTTTCCATTGCTCCAAATTCTTACCATGAAAAAACAATATACATTATCTTGAAACAATATACAATCACAGAAACATCAGTTTACATTATTCCATTTATTTTCAATGTCTCCCACTAATCATTCATTTTTCCAAATAGAATTTGGAGTAGAGATTTAAAGTCTATAAGCATGTGATTCTGGTTACAGAGGTTTATCATAAATAAAAATAGTAAAAACAAAAACTTATGTGTTCAGTTCTTATCATTTATATGACAATATAAGTATAGCCCTCTTATTGATGGGGCCGGTTTTTATATTACAGAAGCAAAGGTATCTTATTTCTTAAAGATGGAATATGTTTCGAATAGCTATGAAGGTTTATGATTTTAATTGCTTATACGTAAATACTATTCAGTCATATGTATATATGTATGTGTAGCATTCAACGACAATGGAAAGCAATGCATTTGTGTATAGTTATTGATTTGATATATTCCATTATAGATTGTCAATGGGAATAATGTGCCCACTGGGCCTGCAGCTCTTTTGTCCGTCGCTCCCAGACTCTTGGGGGGCTGGTCCAATCTTGCTCATATTGCTGCTGGTTTGTCCACCCTTGGTGGTGGTTCTGCGTGGCTAGAACCCACTTCTTCCAAATGGTCTTTCCCTAAAGTATAAGAAAAAAAATTCTTATTACATAAAGTATGAGAGGGCCCAAACCTTAATAGTCAAAATGACTACTAAATATATTATCATTTCTCTTATTATTATTAATTGATTATAACTTTATTTATTTCAGTTAGTATTTTACCTCAATATTAGATATTATCATCCATAATAATAATTTACCAAATTTATGTTATGTTTATGGTGGATTAGATAAAAGATTGATGTGGATGATTAATACATACTTCTCGCTCTTTCAAGGGTAAGTCTCATAAATATTATAATATTATATTATATTAAGTTGAATAGGGAAATGCTATGGCTATGTCTAGTTATTTATTTATTGTATATTTTAAAAATTGTACAGTGTGTATATTATATTATATAGATATATTAGATGAAGATGAATAAATTATATATATACAATTTATTTTAACATTTTTTATAAACTATTCATTATAGAATTTGAAAAATTATTAGAGAGGAAAATATATAAAAATATGTTGTGTTTTAGTATAAAAACTATTTATATTTATTTTTCTCTTTTAAAATGTAAATAATATAGGAAATATATGATAAAATAATAATATGAAGTTGTTTAACAACTCAAAGAATGAATAAAATATTACAATAATACTTAGCCTCTCTCAAAGTTTTAAAATTCATTGTTAAAAGTTATATTTCTTAGACATTGGGCATTAGACATCTAACATACAAAATGAAAAGGATTTTGAAGAACAAAATTGAAGAAACATTTTACGCTAAAAATAAAAATATGTTCAAATTAAATGAAACATTAAACATTTTCTTAGCATGTAGATTTATCTAAGTTTGTGTCCTTATTTACATAAGTGGATGTCATTTGAGGAATAATTTTCAAACATATCCTAAAATAAAATTTTATATATATATATATATATCTATATATATATATTTATTTATTTATTTATTTATTTATTTATTTATATATATATAACTTGTTCTTTAGTATCTTGATTGTATTCATATCTAAGTTATGTAGATAGAGTAGAAAATAAATTATGTTTCAATATCACATAGCATATTAGTTGCATATCAAGAGATAGAATAATTATTTTGTATTATAGTTATAGATGATCTACTATTATACCTTAAAATTAGTACATCAATGTAAAGATAAAAATTACATGTTAAGGTAATGAATGTATTTCTGTATATCTATTTATTATTTATTTTAACAATATGAAGATAAAAAAGTAAACTATTTTTACAATGTGGACTTTTTATTATGGAAAATTTATTAACCATTAGTATAGTCCATTAGGTTGCATAAATCAAATTTATACCATTAAAAACATTTATAAGACTTTATAGTTTAGCTTCTTTTTGTGACAATGTACATACACTTTTAGGCTTAAGACAAGTATTTAAAAATTATAATTTAATTCAATAAGATGTCAAAAATCTACAAAATCATGGGTAATGTGAAACATATCACACCCTACATGAAAGAATACCAAATCCATATGGCATATTCCATATTCTAAAAAAGATGGGTGGATACAAAATCACACCTTTCAAGTAATATGGATCTAGACTCAATATAAAATACTCAAGTAAATAATGTATAGAGTAGAGAAGGAAATAGTATGTAAGAATTTTAAGCTAGAAGAACAACTTTCTATACTAATTTTGAGAGGAGGTTAACGCAAAAACTTTTCAAACCATTTAACATTGTTTTTTATTTTTCAACAAAAGACTATAGTCTATATATATTGATAATAAATAAGCACAAAATAAGTCATATAGGTTCAATTATCAAAATATCACAAAGGAAGAAATAGAAAAAAATGCCTAAAAATAGGAAGTAGGAACAACTGCTATAGAAGAAAAAAAAAACCTACAACTAGCTATCATCAAAAGAGTATTAGAGGGAGAATGTATAAAAAAATGGGAGTAAATTTGAAAGTCTAATGCCAAAATTATATCAACCAAAAATCTTCCTAAGGAAGTCAAATGCAACAGACCCAACAATTGTAGAAGTTGAAATAGATAACAACTAGCAAACAATGGAAAAGAGGCAAGACTATGTATCCATGACATCTCTTGGTTGAGTGGAAGAGACATTAGTTGGAGCCCTTGAAGATCAAGCATTTCCAAATTCTCTGGAAGAAGTAATCTCACAAAAATGAAGAGGACAACAATGTCAACCAAGAAAATGGGCCCCAACATTATCATGAAAATGTTCAATTAAAGAAAATAAGACACAAACTTTTCACTTAAACACCTTGGTCATGGATCATTCCAAATCATCTCCATATCTGCAAATGGCCATATTCAAATACCTAAAATCGAGTGTTTCCAAAGTAGGTTTAGCCGCAACATAAACTGAATCATATGGAGACCCCTTTTCCAGTTTTTAAATGGGATTGAGACCACCTACACGAATCAAACTTGACCATAACCAATAGATTTCCATACCATCATGAAGAACATTTTAGAGATAAATCCACCTCTAATAACCTTTCTTATATGTCCTAAGAGATCAACATCAGATTGAACAAATTCCATTGCATTTGACAGGAAAAATTAATCCAATTGGTGTGGGAAAAGAAACCATTTTGAACAAGGAGATAATACTTCATCACCTAAAAATACCTTAATGCGCAGAGCACACAAATCACAATCCATACAAATTAGAGTGTTAAAGGCATCATCAAAGATAATACTCATGAATTGATGAAAATATATTTTTAGGGTTGTCTTATTTAGATGAGATATTGAGAATTTCAAGTCCATTTTTATTAATAGATTTCATCTATATTTTGTTTGTCAAGCCACAAATAGTATATTATTTATCTATCTTTTATCTAGGTTAAGTAGTGAATTGTTATTCAAATTCCACTGCTAAGACCATATAGTTTCAATAAATTCTCAACAAGTTTAGCATTGCTTTCTTTGAAACATGAGTCATTTTTTGCATTAACAACCTGTTATGAAAACCGTATTGATCCAGGTTCATTATGAGGGGACCAAGCGCATTAGTTTTGCATGCACTATATTGAAGAAACCATTTAGTATTAGGCTATTAATTTTTGCAACTCTCAATTTTTTTTAAAGATACAAACAACTTAATGGAAACCTCTATTAAAAAACACTTTCTTCAATGGTCTTTGTTATCTCTTATATGTGACCAAATATTTTATTTATAAAAGGACATCAAAATATTGGTGATAGCATTCTCTTTGTTTTCACTCACTACATTATAGTCTAAAACATACTTGTACTTTACAATATTCAAAATGGTCACTATTTCTATTACCATTATAAATTATATTATAATTGATTTAAAACTAAGAGGAGGAAGATGACAAGAAAACAAGAAAGTTCTAATAAAAGAAAGAAAATCATATCATGTAAGCATAAATGTAATACAAATATCAAACCTCCAAACTATTAGGATTGGAGATTCCATACCTATTATTAAAAATTAAATATATTTATTTACGATATATTAAGTATTTTACATCACACATGAATTCTTCTTGAATCTTTTCATATTGATATTGACATATGTAAAAATATATATGTTATAATAGACCAATTATGATCTAAAATAGTAAAGTTGTAGTATATGACACATCAAACATGATCTACATCAATGTTTGATGTTAACAAAATACATCATGAGAATATTAAGATTTCATGTAGATGGAATTTTTTTATTTTATTTTAAAAGAGGGGTAAACACTTTGACCTGGAGCTATGAACCAATGAGGTCACAAAAGGGAGACCTCATCCCCATTAGATTTGAACCTTAATGGCATGGATAACAACTCAACAACTGAACCATCACAATATGCCAATATTAGCTCATGTAGATAGAATATACTTAGAATACGAATCTATTATTTTCTTATTAAGATCTTCATTTTTATTTATACATTAAATAATATTAAAAAATGATGATACCACAATTTGAAAACTTCACCCACTTAAAAATCTTGGATCTAAGTATCAATGCAAGATAGACTCGCTGAAATTTAACCATAAAACTCTCTTCCCTGGTCTAGCTTGTTATGCGTCTACATTCATTGCTTCAGCTTGTTGATCTTACGGTGCTTAAACTCTTCATAAGTCTTGGCATTATACAGGGGAGGATTTTTCTCATCAGTTAACTCTTTTAGTGGGCCAATTACTTTATTTCCAGGAGGAGTACAAAATACTGGCCATGACATTCTCACTCTATTTTTACTCACCACACTGCGATGTAAAACGCTCTTGTACTTTCCATTGCTCAGAACCTGCACCATTACTACTACTATATAAAAAAACTACTATATAAAGCACTACTACTCTTATAAAGCACTACTACTCTCACCATGAGACAAAATACAATCAGATAAAGAGAGAGAAAGTACTAACCTCCACTTGATCTCCAATGTGGACAATGATAGCATTAGGGACATAATCTGCACCAACCCAATGCCCATCTTTGTAGACTTGCAACCCCGGGACTTCATTAGGCACAAGAAGAGTCAATGAACTCATGTCAGTATGAGGTTCTACTCCCAAAGCAAGTTCTGGTTGAGGGCATGGTGGGTAGTAATTGATTTTCATCTCCATTTCCAAATCATCACCACCAAACTCCTCTTTCATGGTGTGCTCTTCCACACCGAGCTGAAGAGACAATGCTGAGAGCAACTTATTCACCACATCCATAAGTGCTTTAGCATATTCATCATTCACCTCCCTACAATAACCATAACCATCAGTCATCACCCAAAACATATAAGCAAGAATAGATGAACGTAGAACAGAGGAGACAAACAAATGAATGTTAGTAACTGGAAAGAGAGAGAGGAAGAAGAAAAAGAATACATGTAAGAGGGAGGATGGCGAGGCCAGGATTTGAAATCACGTCTGGAAGGAGGCCACAAAACATGGAATAAGTAGTCAATCCACTCGAGCTTTCCATCAATATTATGGGCCAGTTTTGTTCCATAGCCCTCCAAAATACCAGCTGCCGCATTGTTGGAATATTTCTCCTTCTCCTCGAGGGGAAGATCGAAGAAGTCCTTCCCAACGGACTGAAGGCGTTGGATGAGTTGTTGAGAGATTCCATGGTTCACCACCTGAAAAAGACCCCACTCACTTGCAGCTCTTCCAATCTCTTCTATGGTTTTGTCACGAGCATTCCCCATCTGACCTAAATCGGCCATATCTATGAGTGGCACTTTCACAGAAGGGCACTCAATGTTTGCACCGGGCCTTTCATGCAATGGCCTTATGAACTCAGCTGGTATGCTTGCAATCCCACTGTCTGCAAGTGATTGCACCCTAACTGCTGCCATTTTTCCTCAGCTTGTTTATTTCATTGAATGCTCACTGGATTATTTATACATTTAAAGGAGGATTAATGGGTTGAGGGGCAGATATGAAGTTGAATGTTAGATCAGATCGATTAAACGCACATTTTTTAAAATTCGAACATATGTATTGAGCTTTCTCGCAACTTTAGGTAGGCCCGTATTATCTCCGTATTATTCTCAACTATTTAATATCATTCGCACTTGCCGTCCTCGTACTTCACTATGAGCTGGGCGCTAATCTCCCCACAAAATTTATCCAAAGATAATAAAAAGTCGAACATAATTCTTTTTTAGATTCACGAAAGTACTTTGAAATTTTCTCAAAATTCTTGTTGTTTTCAATCATAAAATATATACAGATCATAAACTTTAAAAAAGATTAAAGAAATGTAAATTATTACTTGTGTATTTCTATTTTATTGTGAACAACGGTCACCTTTCCACTTTATTAGGTCCACATATTTTGTTATGTACTGTATTGATGGAGTGGTCTTCATCAAGTAGTTCATTTTAGTTTTCATATATGGGAGTGCAAAGTTTAGGTTGAAACATCCTCAAGTAAGAGATAAGATCATAAGGTATCAATTCCACCAAGTCCACTTGAGGAATGATCTCTTATTGTATCAAAATATTTCAATTGACAAGACTTGATTCTTAGTGTACTCATAAAGAACCATTTAGCTTCATGATTAATTCAAGTTTAATACTACTTGAATGCCCATTTTACCTGTTTTACCAATAATATTTTATTTCGATTACGAAATATGAAGTTGGGCAAGATTTTCTAAACAAATTAAGGTTTTATTATGTTTCTACTACAATGGGTAGTGGGCATGGAATTCCTCATCTATAATCATTAATACTATTTGACCAATAATGTTGTCTTTTTGTTAAGTATAATTAGACATCTAGTAAAAAGAGTATTAAAAGATTCATTTTTTTTTGTTTAAAAATAACTATCTTGGATTTTTGAATGAAACTCCAAATGGTAGTGCTTGGACAAGTGATTTTGTAAGTTAGGGATCCTCTTGAAATTAGTGGTGTGCTGATTGTTCTTCTACCATTACACTTTTTACATATATAATATCTTAGTATATTCAAGGTACTTAATGATAAAAGATTCAGTATGTAGCAGAGATAAACAAGTGCAACATAGTGGCTTATTACTTGCCTTTAGCTTTTATATAAATATAGTTTTAATTTAATAAATTTGTTATAATTTATAAAATATTTTAATTGATAAAAATATTAGATAATTATAGTTTTCTATAATGATATTAATCATAATTTAAATTTCATTTTATTTATAAATATCTTTATTAATATATATATATGTTCTACTGTATATGTGTCATTGATAATATTATATTAGAAATGTATTAAAATATGAAAATAGTAATATTTTTATAATAATAATATATAATAGTAATTCTTAAACTATTATATAATATATGAAAGATATATTTTTGTATTTTTAATTGAATGACAAATATTATATTATAAAAAATATACAATATTAAACTATTAAAAAATTACACCAAATCATTTACATTAAAAAATATTAAACATTAATTAATCATATCCACCTTAATAAAAACTAACTCTTAAAAATTATTAGTTTTACAATCCGATAGTATAAGAGCTAAATGAACTTAACCAATCAAATCTTAGAAAAATATTTTTTTTAAATTGAACTGTCAACAATCATGCATCTTTCCTAAGCAACATATTAGTTGGATAAAAAAAAATTAAAATCAATTAGTAGAAACCCAAAAAAAAATAATCACTAGTTAAACCATAAAATCTAAAAATTATCACAATAGTACTTAGCCTACCGAAAAGTATTAATATGACTTGATTGGTTGTACGTATATTATTAAATGAGATTTTGAGAATTTCAAGTCCACTTT
Organism: Cupressus sempervirens; assembly: GCA_028749045.1. Lineage (NCBI taxonomy): Eukaryota > Viridiplantae > Streptophyta > Pinopsida > Cupressales > Cupressaceae > Cupressus > Cupressus sempervirens. The sequence continues at coordinate 677,108,030 of CM053784.1, read as the reverse complement.
TATTAATAGATTTCATGTATATTTTGTTTCTCAAGCCACAAGTAGTCTATTATTTATCTATCTTTTATCTAGGTTAAGTAGGGAATTGTTATTCAAATTCCACTGTTAAAACCATATAGTTTCAATCAATTCTCAGTAAGTTTAACATTCCTTTCTTTGAAACATCAGTCATTTTTTGCAATAACAACATGTTATGCAAACCTTATTGACCCTAGTTCATTATTAGGGGACCAAGTACATTAATTTTGCATGCACTATATTGAAGAAATCATTTAGTATTAGGCTATTAATTTTTGTAACTCTCAATTTTTTTTAAAATAGAAACAAACTTTCTTCAATGGTCTTTCTTATCTCTTATATGTGACCAAATATATTATTTATAAAAGGACATCCAAATATTGGTGATAGCATTTTCTTTGTTTTCACTCACTGCATTATAGTGTAAAACATACTTGTACTTTACAATATTCAAAATAAGCTCTATTTCTATTACAATTAAAAAAATGATATTATAATTGATTTAAAAATAAGAGGAGGAAGAAGACAAGAAAGTTTTGCTTCAAAAAGAATCAAGCAACTTAATTAAAGAAAGAAAATCATACCATGTAAGGCTAAATGTAATTCAAATATTGACCTCCAAATTATGTGGATTGGAAATTCATCATTAATAACCTTTATTTAAAAATTAAACATATTTATTTAAGATATATAAACTATTTGCATTACACATGAATTCTGCTTCAATCTTTTGATATTAATATTGACATGATCTAAAAATATATATGTTATAATAGACTAATTATGATCTAAAATAGTAAAATTGTAGGATATGACACATCAAACATGATCTACATCAATGTTTGATGTTAACAAAATAGGTCAGTGAGAATATTAAGATTTCTTGTAGATGGAATATATTTGAATACGAATCCAATATTTTCTTATTAAGATCATCATTTTTATTTATACATTAAAAATATTGGATCTAATTATCAATACAAGATAGACTTGTTGAAATTTAACCATAAATCTTTCTTCCCTGGTCTAGCTTGTTATGCGTCTACATTCATTGCTTTAGCTTGTTGATCTCACAGTGCTTAAACTCTACATAAGTATTTTAAACATTGGGTTTTGTAGATCTACATCAATAATGCTATTCAATGCACATTCATAGATGACCTAAAAAATATTATGGATTTAAAAATTCTAAAATGTGTATTGAGCTTTCTCGCAACTTTAGGTAGCCATGTATTATCTTTGTATTATTCTCAACTATTTAATACCATTCACACTTGTCGCCCTCATACATAACTATGAGCTAGGTGCTAATCTCTACAAAAATTTACCAAAGATAATAAAAAGTCAAAAATAATTCTTTTTTAGATTCATAAAAGCATAGTGAAATTTTCTCAAAATTTTTGTTGTTTCCAATATCAAATACTGAAAATTTCAAAAAAAATATCATTGTGTTTTAGTTTTTTGGTGAAATTTAGTCAATGGTGTAATTTGTAGAGAGCATAGTTGTGTTAGCTAGGCACATGGCCATGGCCATTTTTCATTTTTGAGTAGTATACATTCAGAGGCATAGTAATAATTGGTAAAATATAAATTTATATAATTTCTTAAATTGATTTATATTGTTAATTTATAAAAAAAATTAGAATTTTATATAATTTAATAAAATATATAAACCTAGAAACTTTGAGATATAAAGATTTTTTATAAATATTGTTAGGTTTGGTAGCTTTAGAAAGCTTTCGTCCATATGTTATTAATTAGCAAATAATTATTTTGCTAACTAATGGGTTAGAATAGGGATACATATTTGTTAATTAATTGACCACTTTTAGAAGCAACTAAAAATTGACTTGGTTGGGTTTGTTAAGTTGTTTCCAATCTTGATCGTCAATTGAGAATCAATATCGTCCATTGGTTTTCCAATAGGAATAGTATGTAAGGGGGTCAAGGGCATTTGGAAAAAAAAAAATTATAGAAGCATTTTCTAGTCAGCATAAATGCTAATGCTGATGCTATGGGGGAGCCTTGCAGAACTTTGTTTGTCATTGATGACAACATAGAAATAAGATCGTATAAGACTGACATAGTAGCTAACTAAGATTTATACATTACAAACATCACATTGTGTATCTATCCATGTATGGTTACCAACTTATACTAAAAAATGTATTTGACATATGGGAAAGTGCACAGAACATAAATCGATAGCGTACGGAAGATATTGACAATTTACAGAGAACTACAAGAAAATAGAGCAATGGAAAAATAGTTTATGTTGTATAACCAATACAGAGAATTGTATTTGGAATGAAGGATTTGTTGGAAATAGACAAGGAGTGACTAGGGGGGGGGGGGGGGATTGGAATTAGTAACCATTAAAATAAATCCCAGATCCCTTAGATGTCAACAATAAAATTTAGGCTAAGAAAACTAATTGCTACTGTTACTCGATAAACAAACTGAAAATGTTGTAACTCGATAAATGTAGAGTGTGAATTATTTTTTATCAAATCTTAAAACATTAATAGTAATTAATTTCCAAGCATAAGAGAAATAACATGAACACATGAGACACCAAATTTAACATGGAAACCTACTATGGGAAAAACCACCCATGTAACTAGTTACTACTTCTCACTCTTCTAAAGTGAGCCCTATTATGATCCAACCCTGTTAAAGCTTACAAAATACACTATTATGTGTGACCTTGTTAGATGATTTAATCACCCCGTTAGAAGTGGCCTTGCAAGAGGTCTTAAAATAATTCAATGGAATTTCCACCTTGTTAGAGGGTTTACAACTGGTTGTTAAACCAACTTTGTTAAGAGATTTTAGATCACTGCTACAATTGTTAGAGAGTAACAATGAAATGACCTGATTGTGATGAAATTGAATTGTCTAATCCAAATCTCTTTTTTGCTTAACTTGATCCTTCCTGGTCGAATATTACTTTTCTACTCCACAAGGATATCAACTTATCCTTCAAGTTCGCTTCCACTCTTTCCTTCTTAATTCAATCAACATACTTGTACACACACTCTTGAAAACCACAACTTGACCTTATATTAATATCATCCAAATTTTCAAGTCAGCTCAATACAAATTAGAATGACCACTAATCATTACCATAGTCGGCTAGAACCAATACTTAAAATAATTAAGATTCTCATGCTAAAACAAAAAAATCCTTTATTAGCCAACCCTGCTAGGTAAACACTGGTTCTGAGATGATTTCTTGTGTCAACCGATAAAAGCTTGGTTAACACTGTGAACTTGCAAAAATCCTTTGGTAACCGAGTGAACTTGGTTAGAACTAACTCTATCCAACTTTCCTTTGTTAACCATGTGAACTTGGTTAAAACTATTTTTTGCCATAATTTCCTGCTACACCCAAGTGAGCTCGGTAGACATTGTCTTTCCAGAATAAACTTCAAGAATGCTTGGTAGAGAAGGAAAATTGTCTTGTTAACCAAGTGAGCTCGGTAAGAACTAACTAACAACTGATATGACATTTGTGTGACATCAAAGACAACACACAATTAGACAATTGTATCCAACAATCTCCCGCTTTGGTATTGATGGAAACACAACATGTCATAGCATAATAAAATTTGAGAACAAGACTTTCTCTGATAGAAAGTTTCTCCCTCTTAGATATTTTACAAAAGAAATCTTCTTCTTTCATGTAGTAATCTCACTCTATCAAGGAATTACATAACTTCTCCCTCTTGAAATGAAAAAACCAAATTTTAGAAAGATATGACAATAATCTTCTCCCTCTTTGACAACACATGCTAAAGACAACATATATCAAATTAGTATCAATGTACCTTGAGTACTGATTCATATACAATATTCTCTTGACTATGCTACATCAACTAATTGATCTTCAACTTGGTTCCTATTGATGCATCACTAAAACTTCATTTAGTGAGCTTCAGATAGGGAAATGACCCCTAACTTACCTCTTAAATATAGGAAGGCATCCTTAGGTAATGGCTTGGTGAATATGTCTACAATCTATTCTTTTTCAGATGTCAACAATTTGTTCTTTTCAGCTAGCATATTCCATTCTCACTTGCTTATCTTCCACCAATTCTCTTACATAGTGATACTTAATTGCAATATGCTTTGTTTTGGCATGCATTACATGCTTTGTTTTGGCATGCATCATAGGGTTCTTTGATATGTTATTGGAACTTGTGTTATCACAATAGAGTATCATAGGCTCAATTACCTCTTCTTTCATACCTTGCAACAGATGTTTGATCCATACAATATTAGTGCAATTGATAGCAACTGCAACATACTCAGCCTCTACTATAGGTAATCAATCTTTTACCTAAGAAAAATGCTTCTCCACTGGTGCTTTTTCTATCATCAATATTACCTCCCCAATCTACATTAGTGTAGGCTCTCAACTCAAACTTTTCACTTTTCTTTTAGTACAAACTAAAGTCATCTATTCCCTTTAGGTACCTCAGTATTCTCTTTACTACCATCAAATGGTTTTTGTTTGCATTTGCAAAAAATCTTGCCACTATTCCAACAACTAATGCAATGTCTGGTCTACTATGTACAACATACTACAACTTCCAATCATTGATCTATACACTGTCTGATTTACTTCAGCTGACTCATCATTCTTAGACAACTTATGTCCTATTACCATTGGTGTGCTAATTGGTTTTGAGTCTTATAGTCCAAATGTCTTAAGTATCTCCTTGATGTATTTGGATTGGGTCACAAATATGCCATGCTTTAGTTGATGTACTTGCAAACCAAAAAAGAATTTGATTTCTCCAAACATTGCCATCTCAAACTCATGTTTCATTTGAAAAATTGTTCTGGTTTTGAAAAATGCACTAACATGAATCACAACAGCAAAGACAAGAAACATTTTATGAAATCATGTCTTCAAACTAATGGAAACATATTCGAAATTCTAAAAAAGGAAAGTTCTTTGACTTGGTAGAAAACCTACTCCCTTTGCCTTTTACAAAATCCTCATATGAATGGCAAGATTTAAAAATTTTTCCCAATGGTCCATCACCACCTGGATAAGAGGATATGTGCTGCATAATTCTCGACCCTAATTGGAAAAGCCTAGGGTTTTCCTCAAGATCGTAAATCCCACTGATTTTCTTACTTGTGAAGCATAGAGTATATTTCATATTATTACATGAAAAGGCATATCTTTCCATAAAAATTCATTTATAGAGTAGCAAAAGATGAATTCGTCTAAACATTTTAAAGAATTCAGCTTTGTAAAACACAATTTAACCCAAGAACAAACCTTTTTGTAAAACAAAGTGTAGAAGTTGAGTGTGACTAATTTTATTAAATGTTGAAAAGCTTCATAGCTTAAGCATCCTTACCTATTAAAGATTCTTGTTTCTACCCACCACTTTTTGAACTCGATAGAAAAATATGCTTACAGTTTCTTTAACATACATAAATCATTCAATTCTTATTGCCTTTATTATAGACTTACAAATTTTCAAAAAGAAAATTCGGGTTCACTTTAGTGTACAGACAACAATAGGAGGTAGGTTAAAAGATACACTCGACCTTCTCACTATACCATAGTGCCTACGTGACAGGAAAAAGTGTGTCCAAAATATCTTCATGTGCAACAAGAATTTGAGGATTTCAATATTTAGATAGGATCAAAGTAGAGTATTGCTAGTGGAAATTGTTACTAACCTTAACAAGCACACCATTTTCACTATGTCGGTAGAGCCCAGTTGTGTTCTTTGTATTTTTTCCCCCTTATAATCTTCTTCTATTTTAACTTTTTGTTTTTTTTTTCACACTGATTTATGTTCTGAATTCTTTAAAAAGCTTACACCTCATTGCATGCAGGAAATGTTCGGTGAACAAATTTTTTTTTTTTGTAGACATTGCATGGTTAGAAAATTGCAATAGGAGACATGTAGCTCTCTTCCTCAAACGACAATTGCCATTTTGGAAAATTTCATGTAATATTTGTAGTAAAAAAGAAAAAAACCACTGACAAAATGGGAAAATATTAATTTGTATATATGACATCACATAATTTTAATACATCTTCTAAGCTATAGTCCAAACTGTTATAATTAAAAAGTACAGTATTCCCAATGGGACAATTAATAGTTTGGAGAAGTTTGATAACTTTAGTCTCCTGCATTACAGCAGGGACTAATAAATTAAAAATTAAATGATACTCTTTAATGTCAATTCTATTTTAAAATCAAATTTAAAAAATTATAATTGGTAGATTAGAAGTTGTTTAACAAAAGAATGCATAAAATGTCACAATAATACTTAGCCTATCTCGAATTTTTAAAATTTTATGTTAAAAAGTATATTTCTTAAACATTGGGTATTAGACATCCAAGGCACAAAATTATAAGGATTTTGAAGAAGAAAATAAATTATGTTTCAATATTGAAATTTATAAACCATATTAATTTAATATCAAGAGTTGGATGGAATAATTATTTTGTATTATAGCTATAGATGATCTACTATCATATCTTAAAATTAGTACATGAATGTAAAGATAAAAATCACATGTTGGGTGATGCAATGCAAGGCAGAAAAATCTCCAAAGGATATGTCTTAGCCCCCAACAAATAACCACACAATGGAAGATAAACAACAATGCAAGATTTGAAGCCAAGTCACAATAATTTATTCATAGATATAACTGATTTCATGCAATGTGTCGGGCTGTAAGGCCTTCTCAGTTATAGTCAAATAGAAAGCAAGTAATAGTAATTGGAGTAATGAATGTGTTTCTTATTGTATATCTATTTATTATTTATTTTAACAATATGGAGATGACAAAGGAAAGTATATTTAACATGTGGACTTTCTATTATGGAAAAATTATTCACCATTATTATGTTGGTATCTCTAACCATTATTGTCTATTAGTGTCAACCACTTAGACATTTACAAGGCAGAGTTAAGGGGTCATCACTACGACCCAGCTGCTTGATATAAGACGAGTCATGTACATAAGAAAATATGTACTCATCTCTATAGGAGTCAAGTAAGTGTATGGTCACCGAGTATTTTCTATATGAGCCAAGCTCAATAGCAACCAAGCAAGTTTAAAGCATACAAGTTTTGAGTGACATAGTTTGTGCCAAGCACTATATAGTCCAAGCAACAACAATGTCGAGTGTCAAAAAACAATGAAGGCCAAGCAATGTGGACTTTACATAAAAGTCAAGAATGGAGCACTATGTGTCTACATTTATTGCTTTAGCTTATTAATCTTATAATGCACAAATTTTGCATAAGCACTTGCATTATATATGGTAAGATTGTTCTCATCTATTAGCTATTTCATTTGATAGATAGCTTTATTTGTAGGAGGATACCAAATTACTGACAATGGCATTCTCACTTTGTCTTTGCTCATTACATTACTATGTAAAACACTTGTACTTTCCATTGCTCCAAATTCTTACCATGAAAAAACAATATACATTCTCTTGGAACAATATACAATCACAAAAACATCAGTTTACATCATTCCATTTATTTTCAATGTCTCCCACTATTCATTCATTTTTCCAAATAGAATTTGGAGTATAGATTTAGAGTCTATAAGCATGTGATTCTGGTAATAGAGGTCTATCATAAATAAAAATAGTAAAAACAAAAAGTTATGTGTTAAGTTCTTATCATTTATATGACAATATAATTATTGCCCTCTTATTGATGGGGCAAGTTTTTATATTATAGAAGTAAAGGTATCTTATTTCTTAAAGATAGAATATGTTTCGAATAGCTATGGATGTTAGTTAAACTTGAGGTAAGACATAAATTATTCTCTCTACATTATGCTGCTGGTTCGTCCACATTATTTCAGAATTTTCGATTGCGCAGATCTAGCTTGGTAATGCTATCCCATGATGATGAAAATTAAATAAATTCTAACATGTTTATTTATTTATTTTTAATTGCCACGGACATTTAGCATGTTCCTCGTTGACCTGCATTATCTCGGTATTGTACTCACGGATTTGATACCATTTGGATTTCGTGAGTTTTTATGTTAACCAATTTGATTATTTATTGAAAGGAGTATTTGTAGGTATTTAATTTAAGTTGAATACTATTTGGTTTTTTTCATGTTATGTTATTTGATTACTTAATCATAGTATTTTATTGAA